>JAAKBH010000281.1:0-365000 GCA_019776075.1 Amaranthus palmeri
TATCAATCATATACTTTCCACTCGATTGATGAGTGACATTTCCTTTTAACCCCCTCCATCTTCCTCCATTTTTTCTCTTTAACACAATTTATATTCTACCCAAGGTTATTAGGATAAGGATTCCATTTAGGATCGTTGAAGGGGTAGAATCGAAGTCTGTAGAATCGGATCGTAGGATCGTATGATCCTACAAATATGCATTAATGAGCTTTGGATTAATGATTATCAATTATATTTGTTTTCTTTTTAAGTTCTAAGATGTAAGTAAAAACTTATTTTACTTTATCTATAATGTTTTAAACTTTTAACAATCATTTTTAAACTATGAATAAAAAAAATTTTGAATTTTATAAGGTAGTGACGCAATTATTTTAAATATATATTCATACATAAGTGAAATTTGCATTATATGAAAATATTTTATGATTGAAACTACCTATGTAAGATAGGATCGTTGGATATATCGTAGAATCGTATTATATTCCTACCACCTAAATTCTTGAGTTAGGTAGGATCACACGATCCTACCACATTAAGATTCTATCTACGATCTGGATCGGTCGCCTATTCTTGAATCGTAAGATCGTGGAATCGTAGATCAAAATCGGAATTTTGATAACTATAATTGTACCCCTTAACTTGTCACCAAATAGTCTACATGGATTTTTTTCATATTTTGGGCTAGATTTGTTTATTTAGATGCAGAGTCGTCTCCAAAATTTTAAAGGCTTTAAGTAAAATATAACTCATGTCCTCCTAAAAACTAAAATTATGTTTTATTACATTTTAGTACTCCCTCCGTTCCTTTTTGTTTGTCCACTTTAAGTTTGTCCATTTTAGGAGAGAAAAGTTTAAATTAGATTTTTGAAGTATATATTGATAATAATATATATTCATGTGAGATCTTGTTATAAAGTTTTTTATTATGTAATTTTTAAAATTTTTTATGATGCGTACTAAGCGATATTATTAAAGCTTAAAATTTGCTAAAAATGCGTGCAAAAGGTAAAGTGGACAAATAAAAAGGAACGGAGAGAGTATATATTTGTAAATTTGTTTATTAATACTTTAATTAGTACAAT
Source organism: Amaranthus palmeri (assembly GCA_019776075.1). NCBI lineage: Eukaryota > Viridiplantae > Streptophyta > Magnoliopsida > Caryophyllales > Amaranthaceae > Amaranthus > Amaranthus palmeri. Next base: position 1,083 of record JAAKBH010000281.1, read on the forward strand.
TTTTTTTAAATATATTTAAATGTTACTAAATTTCAATTTTAATTACATGGAACCAATATCTCTTTCTGATATCCGTTGCTTTATTTCTAATGTCCATCGGTTAATGAGAAACATCATTATCATCCCCTTAAATCAATTGTAATCATTAGTTTTACTATTCTCAATCCTCTCGAATACTTAACATTCCTCTAATAATGTTTTCTAAGAAAATATGAGGTCCCCTATAAATTATAGCCCTGAGCAGTAGCTTATGGAGCTCCCCTATATAGTTGGCCCTGCTTATAGGTAATACATCATACATCCCAAGATTTGAATGAAAAAACGTCATGGTCTATCTCAATACTGCATTTGTAATTGGTGTTAATTCAATCCAAGGTCTTGTTTAATTCGCTTAAAAAAATAATTAGTAAAATTAATTTTAATCAGTAATAATCAGATTTGATGAGCAAAATTAGTTACAAACTTACAGTCAATAAATATCAATTGTAATATGTAAAGCCAATACAAATCTGTTTTGATCAATACAATGCATAATTTATAACTAAAAATCAGTTACTAATATAAGTAAAAATTAATTTCTATCAGTAAAAATCAATTATAATAATTAAAAAATTAATTTTAATCACTAGAAATCAATTTTATTCAATAAAATTCAGTTAATAACGTAAAACGTTAGTTGAACTAAACAAGGTCTTACAAGAACACTTCTCGCATCATGAACGAAATCTACACGTATATTGTTTGGTGGTTCTATTGAGTAGTTTCCATCACAATATTTCTTTTATGCTATTTTACATGTTACACAGATTTTGCACAAGAATTAAGAAATTGGTATATTTATGTTAAAAAAAACCACTATAACCTATAAAAAGATAGCGTAAAAATTAATGAAACATGAATAATGAAAATTGAAAAAAGTTGTGTCAAAATTGGCATCTATAGTTATTTTTGCCAAAAATAGTAATATAGCAAGTAATTTGAAATTGTTACATAAGAAAAGTGTAGTTGAGTATAATAGACCGAAGAAAGCATATAAAAATCATAATGAATACTTTTAGAGTAATTATTTATCTTAACATAGTTTAAAGACCATGGTTTGCTGGAGAAAAAAAATTATTTGCTGATTGAATTACAATATGCTTACAAAACAAGTCATTTAAACAAGTCGACTAAAAGGCTTTAAGAAATGAAATACTTTATTCCTTGTAAAGTTTTTAAGAAAACATGTTTTGGGATGTTAGATATACTAGATAATCCCCGTGCGATGCACGGCTATATTAAATTTACTGACATATCATTTAAGAAATTAAAATTTTAAGATAAATTTTACATTATAGTTGTATCTCATTTTGCTCTAAATAGTTATATATATAGTTGTAGCTCTGAATAGTTGTATATATTACATAAATTGATTGATTTGTACCATACCTTGCATTGTGCGTAGATGATTGTGAAAATTTAGTTATAGATTTAACATAAATATTTATGTAAAATTTTTTTAAAAAAAATTGTTTGTCATAAAAAATATAAGTGACTTGCATGTAGTCACAACCTAAATCATATTAGACTTATGCATTGCATTTAAGTAACCAATTTCATTTGTATAAATAAAAAAATCCTCATAAAAGTATATTATCTTTTAACCAACTTAAAATATCCAATACACTTAAATAATACTCATTTAATAAATAAAATTGATAAGATTTTATAAATAATTGAAAAAAAATGAAACAAAATATATAGATTTCTAATATATTAAATGATGTGACCTAAAAAGTATAACATCAACATGGATAACATTATAACTAAGAAAGTAATTAAGTCAAAAATATTAATTAGTGATGATGTCATCATTGAGTTTTGGAGGGAAATTTTTTATTGAGGTTTTGACACTTAAGCAATATTAATTAGTGATGATGTCAGCGTGTTTTGTTTTAGTAATAGTTATAGATATGAAATATATCATGCTTTCAAGTTTCGACTAATATTTGATATTACAATAATTGTATTAATTTTGTTATCACATCATCATATTGTAACCGTAAATATTACCGTACCGCATTTTGAAACTATCATATGATCTTATCACATATTAAGACATAGTCGGTAATATTTAGGTCATTATCATGTTTCATTTTCGCTTAAACATCCCAATATTTCTGACATTTATTAACAAAATAACTCAACACATTCACCTGCAAAGTAACAAAACAAGGTGTAACACCCATTAGGCCATTACTAACAATAATGTAACAGAAAAACAAAGACAATAAACAACTGTTTTTCATCATTGCTTCAAATTTGTCATGAATTCATCTAAAATAAAACACAATGAGCTTTTCGAAAATCTATAATAACTATTACTAAAATAAAACTCTGCTGACATCATCACTATTTAAAAATGCTTATATGTCACAACCTCAAGAAAAATTTTCCCTCCAATACTTAATGATGATGTCATTGTTTTTATGACTACATTTTTATATTTGACTTTATTACTCACATTTAATGTATTTGAAAATCACATATATTAGTTTTTTCAAATATTTATAAAATCTTTAATTTTATTTAATAAATGAATATTATTTAGTGTATTTGGATATTTTGAGATGGTTTAAATATAATATACTTTTATTAGGATTTTATTTATTTATATATAATTAGTTGTTTAAATGCAATGCTTAATTCTAATATGATTCAGATAGTGACTATTTTATGTAAGTCACTTATATTTTTCATGACAAAATTTATTTTTTCATTTAAACTATTGTAAATAATTTTACATATTTTTGTGTTAAATTTGATTTTGTAATTTATGTCGGAAAGTTTAACAAAACCGTGCATCGCACGGGCACTATCTAGTGTACTACTACAAGGGAAAAAAGAAGTGAAATAATTTTTGATTCAGACTGGGGGCTTAGGGATGACAATAGGTCGGACTTAAATTTATGCATGCTCGATCTTTGCTCAATATAAAAGATGGATTTTTTTCACCTCTACCTCCAACTCAAACTCAAATTTCTTGTCCTCGACTTAGGTCGGACTCGGATTCTCGAATCGAATTTTTATTGATTCCCACAAAACTCAGGTTCAAATACTTTCACTTATTCACATGTGGAAGTAATAGAAACCCATTACTCGTAGTCAATTTACATCAACATATACAAAGTACCTAGTCATTCCTAGCATGTTTTTTTTTATTAACCCACAAGCCTCAGAGAAACATGGCAGCAATTATACACTACTATACTATCACTTAAAAGATCAGCTTCCTACATTCCAATTTCTATACCAATCAGAAAACAAATGAAACTACTTACAGCTTCATATACACTAACAGACTATTCATTGTCATCTTCTTCTTCTTCTTCGTCTTCTTCTTCAGAAGTTTCCTGGTCATATCCTAATTGTCGAGCAAATCGGGAGTGAGGCTCTGGTGAAGTCCGTGAAATGTTAGGACCTGCGAGGTTGACTGTTGTTTTGCGATAGTCCCTCACCTTGTGGCATCCATCCAAAGCTTTGTAGAGTTCCAGGCAAACAAGACCAGAAGCCAAAGCAGTGACTGTTGGAATAGTAGGGATAATTTTCCCAACAAAGAACTTTGCGTTGAGCTTGTCCACTTCAGGAATCCTATAGTTCCTAGCCCTCATGTTAGCAAGTCCAGCGATCATGTCTATGTGATTCTTATCATTCTGCAAATTTTTCCATCACTTTTTATTCCCCTCGAGTTAAAACTGTTAAGACAGCAATATGATGACAGATAACTATAAACAAAATAATGACACAGAATGTTAACCTTCTCAAACTGCACTGGGTTCATCCTGAAGTTAGAAGGCAGTTGAACTCTGCAGTTCTCTAATCTCTCAATCAAATGTTCAATAATTGTATCGTCATCGATTAAATCACTAGAGTCACTTGTGGCTTCCTCATCCGTATCATATTTTGCATCCTTCTTTGGGTCGAAATCAGGAACAATCACATTATTAATGGCATCTGCTAATGTTTGAGGAGATGTGATCCAGTCAGGTATTGGAATACCATAATTTTCTGCAAGCAACTTGGCTGCTGCGATAACAAAGTGAAGGTGGCCAGCGTCCTCAACGGAGAATTGTAATGGTCGGGGAAAACGTTTTGGTGCAGACCAGAATAGGGCTCCTGTACTGGTCACAGAATCCTCGGGGAATGTAAACGTCAACTGCTTCACGCGTTTGGAGAAATAGTCTTCAAACCTGAATAAATGTAAATGAATGCTACTTTGTTACAGAATAAAACTACTAGGTTAAACAGCACGAATGAGAGAAAACCACAATACCTCAAACGTGCGCAAGTAATACAGTCCTGGAAGGTATCACATCTTTCATTGTCAAGGCATTCAATCACGTGCTCCAGGGTAACCCTGGCCTGAGCATTACCAGCTTTTCTCATGGAAGATACATATTCACCAGGGTTGTTCAGGAAGGCATTAACTTCAGCAGGTGACTTCTCAAGGAGAGCTTCAAACTCGGACAATGCCCAGTATAAGCAATGCTGACTGTTATAGGGGAATTCGTTGATAAAAGTCGTAGGTGTTTGTATGTGGTTTGAGGATGGTAATAATGGTAAAGTACCATAAACTTCTTTTAGAATAGAAATCACCGTATTAGTAAGGCAATTGGCACCTTCGATCCATGTATCCAGAAATGGCTTCTGATAATACACACACTTATCAATGTAAAGCTTGGCATTGTTATTACGATCCAGTGCATTTATAACCACATTTAAATTGTCCCAAAACGAGTTATCAAAAACATTTATAGTCTCTGGGCTCACACGAATTTTAAGAGCTTCAATATGAAGATGCGAATTCATCGCAGCAGCTGCTGCAGCAGCAACAACAGATTTTGATGTCCCAATGTTTAAATCACGGAAAAGAAATTGGCTGCTCAGGTTGCTCTTTTTTATCACACCATCATCTGTAATTGTCAATTTACCTTCGTTGCCACAAGAGACACCCATCAAAGCCAGATTTTTCAGAAACTCACATCCCAATGCACCCGAACCAACAACAAACACCTTAGAATCCTCAAGCTTTTTCTGTAGCTTGGATCCAAAAACTGAAATTTGGGCATCATATCGACTGTTCAAGGGCCTCAAGTCACTCGGATATAGGGGCTGTGCGGGAAGAGATTCCAACGAGTCGAAGTAGAGAAACTGCAAAAAAAAAAAAAAAGAAAAAAAAGCAAATGAACACAAGATATGCAAATATATGAGCATAAACAATGAAAGAGTTGACACTCACCTTTAAAGGCATCGACCGCGTTGTAAGGTTTTTAAAATAAATAAATTGATATTTATTGCATCCCAAATTAAGCCCTTCTCCCTTTCTACATACAAATGACTAGTGGAGATTTGGAGAATAAAGATAGGACAATAGATGAGGGAGGGACTATCAAGGGGATGCAAACAAGTAACAAGTAACAACCATCATGTCAGTGATTGGAATTTCTCAGAGCAAGTTAATGCCAAATCTCAAAGAGTAGACGACACCAGCAAAGTGACCATTATAAAGGTAATAGAAACCAGCTTAGTGGATAAAAGAAACTTCACAAGTAAACGACTTTAGTAACTAACAAGTCAATGAAGGTAGCATCATTAAACAAGTTAATAATGCATAACCAATTACTTATGTATAGAACCACTGACCCCTTTCTAAGGGAAAAGAAATTCCTTTTCGAGTGGTTTCACTTCATGCAACAAAAAACTTGTATGCAACAAAAAAGAAAAACTTGTGACAACAAAAAAGAAAAGAGGAAAAGCAAAATTTACTCTGCAATTCACAAAGCAGGTATCAAGCCAATACATTACCAGTTATATTTCACTGACGATGTATGCAAGATCTCAATCACCACATTCAGTTGAAGTGACCAACCTGAAAGAGTGGATGCAACTTTCTAGAGCAAGCCTTTATAACTTCTTGTCCAACAATGCCACCAAACATAGCAGCCATGGGATTCAAAACAGCCTTTGAACCAAAAGCAAACTGTCGAAGTAAGTTCTCGTCAATATCTTTAACCCCACCATCAACAAAAGAATTAAGCTTCTTATCATTAATTTCATGAACATAAGATATAAGCATCTGAGCATCCCCCTCAGATCCAGCAACAGGATACCGTCTAAATGTAGAAATAAACTTGTCCAATCCTTGAAATGCGAGATGAAGCATAGATAGTTGATTGATCTTGGAGGAGTCACCACGAAAAAAACCACCAGGATCCTTCAGAGCTTCACTTAGCGGTTTGAAATGCAACACTTTTGGTTGTTTCACCTGCGTCACGATACCACCCTTCTCATATGGCCCAAAATTTGTGGTATCTTCATCAAGAGTGAATGAAGAGGAATCAGGATTCATGACCATTCTTGGCTTTCCATCATTCAATTCAGTCATCCCGCAGACTTCTGAGAATGTAACCAGATCCCCATCTTCAAATTCAAACATATCATCCACACAAGTAATAAGAGCAGGATTGTCATTGCTAATAAATGCAACTATGCCTGTGTGAGGATCTTGACAATCCACATCAACTACAGTAAACTCAGGTCCAAAGTCGCAAAAGATACTGCCAAAGAGGCCACATACTTCGGACTTGATAAAAGCAATAGGAGGTTGATGATTGTGGCAATATTCATCATATTCAACGGCTTTGTCTAAATTGATATTAGTAAACACCACAACCTGCAATTAATAATATGCAACAAAAACTGAACTTAGTAAATAGAACTTATTTATACTACACAGAGAGATAAACTTGTCAATCAAGTATCCATGAAGAAGTCATTAGAATGTGTAATCTCATCAAAGGAAGTCTTTCCCACGAAGGAAAATTTGTAAACACCAAAACCCACCATTACTCAAAATAGCTTCAAAACGACAATCTTATTATTTAGTACCGCATAAGTCATTTTTCAAAGTAGGAATTATTATACATCATTAAAAAATTGTTCATTTAAGTATTAAACTATCATTGTATCATTCACAAACTTGCAATAACATGACTAATCCAAGAACCCTCTTCTGATGCAAAAATTTGCAAAGAACAACAAAACCAAAATACTTCAATATTTGATTAAAGAACATACAAGTTTTGCACTATTAGATAGGAGAATCGAAAAATAGCTTAAGCATATTAGTTCATTTACAACTCCTTAATTTTTGTGTTGTATACAAGTCTAAATTGAGTTCTAATGATGTAAAAATAGATTTAGAACGAATTTAAAACAAAATTTGAGTGTATATTAGGTCGGATCGAGAGTGATTCTAAAGGTCTGGAACGGGTCTAACGGGTTTGGGTCTTAAATGGGTCGAAAGAGTGGGTTCGGGTCGGGTTTGCTCGACCTAGAATTACAACCAATTTTTTTGGACCCAAAATCAGACCCGAATGCGCTAAGGTCTCAAAAATTGTACACATACCCTAAAAATAAGGTAGGTCTAGAGCCTATAGGGTGTTAGATCTATAACCATCCCAATATGACATCATATTGTGATAAAAGCTAAAGATAGGCCACTGGCACTGCTAAGACAGAGATGTGATGGAAAAATTTCAAATTGAGTCACATAGTACATGATCCATATATATATATAATCATTTACCAGAAATTCAGATAGCTTTTCCTTGGTTAATCCAGTAGTTAAAGTGGAAACAACAACAGAGTTGTTAAGCTCTTGCAATTTCTTAGCAGAAACAAGGGCGCGATTCTTTCCCACATCTTCCTCTAAAAACAAAAAATTGCTAGAAAGATCCCATAATCCCACAACTTCTTCATCATGCAATGTCACAGACTTGACACCAGTAAGGATGAGATTTTTCGCTGCATAACCAGTAATTTACAATCATAATACACAAATAATTATGAATATATACACATACATACTTTTATTTGAATTTGCTTTAATTTAATAGTATACTCACATTTTTATTGGTTACTTAAATCATTAGTCACTTTCGTTTTTATATTTAACTTATGACTATTTTTGTGTAAGTCACTTATATTTTATCGTAGAATTTAATCATTTTAGTTTTACCTTATATAAAAATATTTTTTATATTTTTTAAAATTTTTTATTAACAATTGAAATATTCGAAATAATTTAACATTTAGTTTTATAAGAAAAATTAACAAGTCCATTATCCTTTATAATTAAAAAGCTTATAACGGAGCTAACCTCAAAAAAAAAAAAAAAAAAAAAAAAAAAAAAAAAAAAAAACTTATAATGGAGCTTGTATAGGTACTAAGTGTTTACCCTTTCTTATCAAAAAAAAAATGAATTATTAAAATCGTATCTCACAAAGGTTTTATGTAGTTTTACACGAGGCACCAATCATGTTCGACTTAAAACGAATTAATACATAACAAAAACGTATGTATAGTAAAGTAAAATCTGAGTTTATGATATCAATCTTCTTTTGTATGTTGGAATTAAGCGGCAGATGTCTAAATGGAGCATGTATCAAATACACAAATTCTTCTTTTGTAGTATTTACGAATTCATACGAATAATAACAATCTCAAACAAATCCGCATAGTATAAATTTTTAAACTAAAAAATCAGTGTATACCGATTTCAGCACCGAGGCCTTGCAAACCAGAGACGAGAATATTGGAAGCGGAAAGACGTCGCATCGTCTCACGGCCATAAAAATAAACTTGATGACTGTGTAAATCCTCATCAATGTCATTAGAATCGTTATTAGTAATTGCGTTACGGATTCCGATTTCATCCTTACATTGTCTTTTTCCTCCATCGGTACGAGACAGAGTGAAACCAGTAGCAATGGCTTCGACAACTTCATCGTTTTCAGTCTCTCCTCCAGCCGCTCTCTTAGCAGGAAGCATGCTTTAGTGTTTTCAACAATTCTGGACCATTTTTACACAAAATCAAACATCAGAAACATCAACTTTAACAATTTAGATTACCGATTAAGAAAATGAACAAGAAAATGCAAGTATAAATGAAATGCAAATATTTGGAATTCAATCAAGAAAATTCTCGAAATGCTAGAATCTAAAAGAAGAAAGAGCAGAGAGAATTTACCGACTGTGCGATGAAAATGTAGAAGAATGTGAATTCAAAGAGAGGAAAACAGGGGTTTAGTTTTAGTCAGGAATATTTCTTTGAATTTTTCAAACTTAGGTAGAGTTCGCGCTATGCCTTAGTATTTATAGGGATGTAATATGTAAAGGTGGGATTGCAAAAGTTTGATAGAGATTTGGGTAAAGCTAGTTGCTCGTGAAATGTTGTTAACAATTATTTTGCTTAATAATATTATTAATTTATTATAAATAACTAAATTCAAAATAAATTGAATATATATAAACTTAGAAAGATATTTGAATATTATATGCATAGAGAGTATTTTTTATTTTAGCATAAAATTTTTTTGCTTCATTGTAATGAAACAAATTAATTATCTGTTATTTTTAGGATTTTTGGCGGCAAAAATAATCTTTGATTACGATACATGTCATAAAATTAATGACTTTATTAGATATAGTAAAGATAAATAGATGGATAGAGATAGATATCAAAATTATTCAAAACATTAAAATTAAATTATAATTTTTCTATTTTATTTTAAGATAATTAGCTTCACTAAATCATTTGTTACAAGAATGAATGGGTTAGTTTGGTAATAATAAATTAATAATTGTATATTAATTGAATTGTCAATATTGGCAAAAACTTTGCCTCCTATTTAGTTGGCACCTAATTTTTCTTAATTGTCTCATTTACTTTGCATTCGTTTTTTTTTCGGTAATAGCATTTACAATTTTATTTTAATTACATCTAGAAATTCATTCTCATCTTTTTAATCTCAGCCTTTTATTTCTTTTCAACTTACTTTTTTTAATTAACGCATGATTGATAATGAATAGCTTAAGCTACTAAGCAAATAAAAACAAACTCTAAATAAATATTTATGACAAAAATATGGCATTGAGAGAATATAAGAAAGTGAACTAATATGTATAGTAATATGCATTTTTTTTCCAAAAATATGTAATATACATCATAAATTCATAATAAATATGACATTGTAATATTCATCTTTCATTCAGCACAGCATTCAAAACTTACTTTTAGTCATTCTACTACTTAGCTTTTGGAAGTTCTTGAATACAACCTTAAATATGACAATTACAAGTTCACAACCTTAATTAAAATACAACATAAATTGCTAATTTTGAGCTAATTGTTGCTAAATGCTAATCATCAACCAAAATTACGCCTACTTTATTTAATGAGCTATTTTTATAAGAGACCGTATTTCAGTAAAACGATTTCAAAACAAGAAACTCATTAGTCAGACTTTTAAGTAACTTTAGTTTACTCAAGACTTTAGCTTAGCATGACTAGTTTTGGAGTCACCCTTTTGGAGTCATTAATACTAGAAGAATTAATTCAGAAAGAATTGACTTGCCCAAATTAAGCTATGCTTTAAAATCATCATGTGCATATTTTAAGTTGAAGTGCCTTTGGTTGATGAAAAAATGTTAAGTGCAAAGATGATTGCAGGAAACCGAGTAGCACCGATTCGCGCAATGTGCATTTCATCTCGGTTTATGATCAACTCGGTTGATGAATAGGCAACCGATACGTAGAAGTCTAGCAAGTGTTCACCTCATTTGTGCCCATACTTCCATACTAAGCTTATTTGTAGACATGTTCCATTAAGGCTCATTTGTTCTTAACTAAACTCTTAAAAACAACATAGTGAACAAAAAATCAGCTTATTCATCAGCAATCAGCAGTTCAACACGCAGAGATAACTTGCACCAAACCATCTACGATACAGAGATCAGAAACGGGTAATGATGAACGAGGACCCTCAAAGTGTTCTTGATTAAGAATCTCGATTTGAAGGTATAAAGTTACAACATAAGATCGAGAAAGGAAAAGCTTATAAGAGAATAATAGCAAAATATACAGAATAGCTAGTCTCGCTACAAGTGCGAAATCAGTATAATCATACACATATAACATGATGATGAATGGAATACCGCGCAACAAGTTATGGCTTTATCATCTTCCAAGTCTTATTGCATATGTCGAAGGAACTTTCTTGTTGTAGATCGAATTCAAATTTCTCCACGGGCTTTTTATTATGCTCCACAATGTCTAAGAACCGATCAAGGAATAACAAGTCTAGCCGTTTTATGATTTATAATAAATCTAGGTGACAGAAGACGAGAATATTTTGTTAAGAGCAGAAAGGACCAGGAGAGGTATAGGCAAAATATAACCAAAATGTACATTAGTGATAAATTAAGGATACATCCTGAGATTTTTGACTGATTCTCTTCGCCTGGAAGAATGTTTGTGACAGATGCATAGAATGAAAGTATCTTCCTGAAATAATAACAAAATATTTAGTTAGGAATTAGGAACAGCCGAACAGGTGTATCGTCGAATACAAATTTACAAGCAAGCCAGAGAAAAATAACAGTGACCCTTAAATTTTCACCCGGTCTTGAGACTGTTTCGATATGAGAGGAGTCCATATAATTAGTCTATTCCTGTAACTGATCACTTTAAGATTGTAACTATCATTTTAAGATTATAAATTATCACTTTAAGGTTATAACTTATAAGTTCACCATAAAACTATAAAAGTGATCACTTTAGAACTGTAAAATACAGATCCATAAGTAAGCCAGAGAAAAATAATAGTGACCCTCAAATTTTCAGCCACTCTTGAGACCGTAGACTACTATGAAACGAGTCAATAAAATCAGTCTATCTCTCTAACTTATCAGTTTAAGATTGTAATTGATCACATTAAGGTTATAAGTAATTATTTTAAGGTTATGAGTAATTACTTTAAGGTACAAGTGATCACCACAAGACTATAAAAAGTGATCACTTTAAAACTGTAAGTGAAAATAAAGTTCTGCATCACTTTTCTGAAAAATACTTACTCGTCTTTCTCAAGATCTGCCTTAAGTTTCTTCAGCCGCTGATTATGTTCCTCTATCGAAAGTTGCTGATTATCTAAGTCATTAATCTTGTCAACAATCACTGTGTTCATATAAAGAGTAACAATCAGTTAAAACAACTGAACTAACAAACGACCAACACAAACAAATAACTACTCTGATACTTATCTAAGATCCTCTCGAAGCAACTGCTCTTTTTTGACTTCCTCGTCGAGCTCTTTCTGAAGGCGGTCCACTTCTTCATCAGAGACTACTTCTGATCGCGTAACTTCTATTTTGTGCTTGCAATCATTTATCTTTTTCTCGTAATCTAGGGAAAGATGTGAACATGATCACAATAAGACCAGGATATCAAAGTAGCTTGAAGCAGCACAAGATGACAAAGAGTAGCTAAAGCATAATCAGACGAAAGACAAAGAGTGTGCTGTCCACTCTGATAAATTCAAACATCTATATGAAACGGGAAAATGCTTTCATTGAATGCTTTGATTTAGAGAATATACACATAATCTACCAGTCGACTACAGACTGAGCTGCAAGATTTCAGTTTCTGTTTGAATATAAGATCAAATAGTAAACCACTCGACTACAAGGTAAGGGTTGATGAGTTAAGAGTTTTAGCTAGCAGTTTGGAATAAATATTTCATTTAAATGAGCCATAAAAAATAGCTTGCACTATACAATTAATTCATAGTGCATCACAAACATCATTAAAATAAAATCATATGTAAATATATTAATATGAGGATGACATAGCAATACTACATAGGTTGCTTTTTCATGGCATTTAGCACTCATAATCTACCTGTCCATCCAATAGTTTAAAACTAGGCTAATTTGACTCTAGAAAAGTGTCAAATTAGTTTAAAGTGTGATATAATAATATTTAGTTTGTTCATTTTTCTATTATGGATGATACACTTCCATGTTCACTATAAGTATCAGATGTATTGAAAAAGGTTGGAATTTTAAGAGCGCATAAAAGAAATAAGTAGGTTGAAGATGACCTGATAACAAAAGTTAACAATCACATGAAGAATTGGGATTTACAAGAGCATATGATAATAGATAGGAATGGATGCATGAGAAGTATATATGTAGATGATCATTGTAATCAAACTTCTTATTTGTAAACTAGTATTGGATATGGTCAAATGAAGCAACATTTTCCACGTTTGTTTGTTTGTTTGTTTTATTTAGTGGACCTCAATTGTTGGGATTAAAGTTTTGGCATTGTTATTGTGTTGCACTTGTTACACGAAGTATATTAATAGCATTATTCCAAAGCAAAAAGGATGAAATAGAAATCTTCCTTCTTGTAAGTTCCTACATTAACAGATATTTGGAGCTACAAGTCTAACAAACTATAACTAATGTCCCCTATTTGCTTTGAGACATGAATTTGACATTGAGAAATGATAGTAAAATCCTTTCAATCATGCATATTTTTTATTTTCAACATTGAAAAAGTCAAGGTATTTCTCCTAGCAAGACTTAAAGATGCCAAATGTATATGCTCTAACTTACTAAACCCATTTCATGTAAACCAAGTGAGTGTTTCCACATTGTAGAAGGGGAGGCATATTTTAAGCTAGAAGACATACCCTTGCCATGACAAATCAGTTTCAAGTGGAACCTCCTTATGAGCTTACTAGTGACCCAACTCTCCTAACTAAGCTCAATAATAGTCAAGACAACCCCTTCCTATCATAATCTATGAACTAACAAGTACCATATGTAAATTGTAGAGCATTAGACGCCTCCAAAAGGAGTTCATGCTATAAGGCATAAAATTTTTAGACCTTGAAAATCAAAAATGCCAAAACTTCTTCCCCACCAAAGTTGTTGGGAAACATACAATTATCAACTTAAACATGCCATACATTACAGAGTTTCATCCATCGAAGAGCTGTGGCAAGAAAGTAGCATATATAGGCTGGGTCACAACTAATAAGATGTGCTTACCTACTTAGCTTCTTTAACAATCTAAAGTTCAATTGCACTTCGTAACCAATTATTTTCGACATAAGAAGTATATCTTGAACTTAACTCCCCTATACTACTCATTTTACATCATTTTAAAAGGCTCTCACATAGTACTCAGAAATGATGCAAAATAAGTATGACAAATGAGTGTATTTTTCATGAAATAATATAGCTTAATGTGCAGACTCAAAATTATGGAACAAGATTGTAATCAAAAGCAATAAAACGCAATCTTTACATAGAAGTCTACCCTCCCATCGCTAATCGTCACATTTCATTCCTAACCAGCAACCCAGTATAGAATCCTGTTCCCCAAAATCAAAAAGTTATACTAACACAATATCTGACACTAACTTATCAAATTACTTACAAAATCTAAGCTTGATCACTATAGCTAACCCCAAAAATCATAAACCATAAAGAAAAAGGTATAAGATGTCAGAATTACAAAGGATGAACCTGAAATGGCAATCTGGGTAGCGTTGAAATCAGAATCAGAAAACGATTTGACTGACTTTGAAAGCTCAAGGCAAAAATTGAGCGCGTTATAGTCTTTCTTGTCTGCAAGAACACCAACAAGGTCGTCGCAGTAAGATAATAGCTTCTGTATATCAGTTTGGGGCGATTTCTCCCCCATTTTTCTAGGGTTTTGGAGTTGATTATTGTAGAATGAAGATAAGAGGAAATCAAGAAAAGATAATTGTGGTAGTGAAAGAGTAAGTAGAAAACTAGAAATCAAGGATTGTGTCAAAGCAACAAATGAGAATTTGTGAAAAGGAATTGTAATTTGAAAATGGTTTGGCGCCCTAGATTTCGTCCACTCTCTCACCCTCCTGTGGCTCGTTGTGTCATTGTGTATGCTTGAATAACTTGCCCGACAAAAAAATTAAAGCAATTTCATTTTTGGAATTTTTCTAAATTTAAAATTAAAATTACTAATATCATTATTTAAACTATAACCCAAATGATTTGCCTTAATGGGTTGGAAAAATAAAAAACTTAGTGGATGATTAGTAGGTGAAATTATATAATTTTTAAATTTTAATCGTCTTAATTGGGGTGATTGTTGGTATGAATTGATAAATAATGAGTGTATATGAGTATGAAAAGTTACATGTACTATTGGTATTTGGTAGTGGCCTAGTGGGTAGGTGATAGGCCCAAACTCAATTGTCCTAACATCTACAATGTACTACTTTGTATCAATTTTTATATTTTTATTGAAACCTATTGACAAAAAAATTAAGGATATTAATTTAATTTAGGGATATTCTACCTGGTAAGCACCGGGTATAGTGAAACGCCCATAATAACTATTCTTGTTTTCCATTCTACATAATAAGCACCAACTGTTGTAAAAATATATGCCGTAACTATATTGGCTAAATAACGTTAAGTGACCGTTAAATCTGGAAATTACAATTTTGCCCTCTTTATAGTCTTCATCTCCCTCTTCATAATCTTCATCTTCTTCAATCACAACAATGGCTAAATCTGGAGAGAGTAATTAACTTGAGTCGATTTCAAATGGAATTAACTTGTAAAATTAACTTGAGTCTAGTCACTTGAACAAACATTGCAGGTTTAGAGTCCATTTGAATGAAATTCTTTTTTTTTGAATGAAAGGGTTAGAGTCCTACTTACTGGGTTTTATTTTTTTAAATGGGTTTTATTCTTTTTTCGTTAAAAGAATGAATGAGTATTTTATTATAAAAATGTATAGGTGATAGTTGATCATTGGTGTGTTTTGAAGCCACTTGCGGTAACAGCTTCATCTCGTACAGGCATTTGCAGAAATGATTTCATTGTATCATACACCGTGAAGCCGATAGCAACTGAGGGTACCACTTAAAGAGAATAAAATTGAAAATGAACCAACAATCTCATGATTATGGGCCCCTAATTATTATATAGAAATGAAAGAGTAGGACTGTAAAAGTCTCATGAAAGAGTAGGACTGTAAAAATCCCAAAACGTGAAAGTTAAATTATGAAGGGTGTTCGGATAACAAGGTTTGGAGCTTTCCAACAAACCAGAACTACGGCATATAATTCATCTGAAGACAAATTCCTTGGGTTTATTGAAAAAGAAATCGATTGAGGGTTCATTTCTTCTCAGGCAGATAAACATTGCAGATTTAGCCATTGTTGTGATTGGAGAAGATGAAGATTATGAAGAGGGAGATGAAGACTATGAAAAGGGCAAAATTGTAATTTCCAAATTTAACGGTCACTTAACGTTTTTAGCCAATATAGTTACGGCAGATAGTTTTAAAACAGTTGGTGCTTATCATGTAGAATGGAAAACAAGAATAGTTATTGTGGACGTTTCACTATACCTGGTGCTTACCAGGTAGAATTTCCCTTTAATTTATTACATTAAACTATGGGTTAAATAAAATTAGATCTACAATTACATTTAAAAGAATTTCATTTTATAAAATATATAACGCATACTTAAAGAAAATGTGAGTCTGAGTTGGCCATAGTAGGTAGGGATGACTTTAACGGCCCGTTTGGTAGGTGGTCATAAACGATGGTAATGGGAATGAAAAATTAGTGTAATTTTAGTTGAAAAATTAGTGTAATTTTAGTTGAAAAATCTCTTGTTTACCTTGATGGCTATGTTTGTCCAACTCCATTAATCTCATTTTCTTCATAAAATTCATTCGAATGCATTACCATTGGGGAAGGTGGTATTAGGTGGTAATGAAAATTTGTATACAAAAAAACTTTTTTGTGATCAAAGTTTCATTACCATGGGAATGATATGGATCTTTTAATGAAATCTTACACTATAAATCATTCCCATTACCACTATTTAGTACCAATAACCAAACGGGCCGTAAATACATTATAGGTGAGCAAACGTGACTATGAAAAGTTTGCCCATCATAGATGATACTTGATAGGCAAGCAAATTTTAGGTGAGATGAGTTTGAATGCATTGTAGGTGAGCAGATGTGGGTATGAAAAAATTACCTACAAAATGAATGGTTGGCAAATAAATTTTAGGTGAGGATGAGTTTGAATGCATAATAGGTGGGTAGACATGGTTATGAAAAGTTTACTAACATAAATGGCAGGCGAGCAAATTTAGATGGGTATGAGTATAAAGAAAATATATTTCATCTCTACTAAAATGGTGTTCATATAATTAGAGAATTTTACTAAGCTATACTTTTCTATTTTGAAAAAGTCTAAAATAGACTTGGTTCATCATAGTTTAATGTCAATCGATTTGTTTTCCCTTCCCTTCCCAAGCGTGTTACATGATATTGCTCAAACCTTCCCGATCTTTTTCATAAGAAGAGTAAGAAAACGTTCCTTCTTTTTCCTTCTTGTCCTCCCTTCTTCCACTACCAAAAACCTCTATACCAACTAACAATAAACAGTCGGAAATCAGTCGGTATAGGCCTATAACACGGCTAATATCCAATTATTTTAAACAGTCTGAATAAATATAGTATCGGTACTTCATTTCAGTGGGAAAAACTCAAAATTTTCGACTTACATCTAACAGTCGGAAAGTTTGTCGATTATTCCAAGTTTCCAACTAAAAAGTTGGTCAAAATCACGACTAACAAGTTATTCAGAAGATAGTAGAAAATTTCGGACTATTTACCAGACAAAAATTAGTCTTTTTTTTTTTTTTTGAATTTCATCCCAAAATGACAATGATTAGAAAAATTTCCAACCATTTTGTCTACCAATTTCCGAAAAAATGCACCCCAAAAAGAAAATTAACAAAATTTCGGACAATTGCATTTGCAACAGCCAACAGGCGTGAGACGGTCAACTAGTTGCTCGACAAGCCCTACCCAGCAAATCAATTTGGGCATTTGGGGTTACTTTGATTCTCAGTCCTCTCAGTTCTCAGTAAGCCTATCTACTAATCCAGTCAATTCCCTTCAATCTTCTCTCTTTCTACTTTCTATACTCCAAATTTCTCACACGAATAGCAGAAATCCCAGAAACTCCATAGCTAAAACCTCCGACCTCCAATAGAACCCACCAATGGCGTCAATGAACTTAGGTCCATTTGGCGAACACTGGTTTCACTGGTTCGAAAGACCTCCACAACCAATCTCATTCCCGAACTTATTCTCTTTAGCTCTGTCTCAAAACCCTCCTAAACCCCTCTTCTCTTCCCTCTCTCTGTCGGACCCAAAACAACCCAAACCCGACCCTTCAAAACCAGGCAAATATCAGAAAATGATGGACCAATATTGGTGGGAATGTGAGAATTTACCTGATTATCGACACGCCCCAGAAGTTGATAAGATTTTGAAGGAAGACCCAGTTTTTGAACACAAGGAAAACCCAACACCAGAAGAAATTGAAGAGAACAATAAATGGTGGGAAGAATTTAGAAGTAGCCCAGTTGTTCAATTTTTAACAAGAGCAGAGGAAATTGCTGATAATCTTAATAAAGCTGAGCTTCAGGATAATAAGGAACCTTACAGGAATGAAGATGCTAAACTTTGGAAAGCTCTTCCTCATGTTACTGGGTTAGATGGTAGACCAATGCCTAGGAAATCTATAAAGACTAAGGAAGAAGCAGAGAATAGGTTTTGGGATTTCACCAAACAGTTCTTTTTTGGGTTATGGGGTTTTAGGCAACGTCCTTATCCTCCTGGTAGACCAATTGATTTTGCTCAGGTTATTGGGTATAAGCGCTTGGACAAGCGGTATTATGATTGTGAGTATTACTTATTTAATCTTTTGATTTGGAGTTATTGATCATTATTTCTTTTTCAGTTTGCATTGTGGTAGAATATAGGGGATTGTGTAAATAGAAGTAGGTTTTAGTTGTTAATATCATTTATACTAGTACTTCTATTAGCTAAGAGTATATTAACCTTTCTTGTATATAGCCTTATTGGATAGTTTTGAGTACTCTTTTGTTTGCTTGAATTCTCATCAAGTATAAAATTGTGCTTTTGATTCGTGGATCGGATTTGAAGAATGAGATATTTGAGGTGTGTGGATGTGATATACTTGATATGTAGATGAGAATTAGTGAGGGAGCTTGGGGTTGTTTCCGACAGAGAAAAGGGAAGAAACAATTAAGGGGATTGTAGCAAGATCAAAAGGTCAAAGTAACAGAGGGAGTATATATAATACTTTCTTCAATGAGAATAGTCAAGGAAGTGCGTGATTAGTTGGGAGCATTATGCTGAGCTATGGGTATACTTTTGTGTATGGTTGAGTCTTAAGTAATGGTTAGGAGGTTTCCTTTTGAGTTGGTGCTGGTTGATTTTATCGAAACATCTTGATTATTTGTAGATCATGTTATGCTCTTTGATGCTCTGATGACAACCATTTTCCTTCATCCTTAAACTAACAACACCAAGATTGAGGTCATTGACATGGTGTAGAGATTATTGATCTAAATATGTTGTTGAGGTATCTCCCCGCTGCAATATTTAATGATCTGATGGTTCTTATAAGTAGAAAGTTGTATGTAAGCCCCTGTATTTTTTTGATCTCTTGTATCTATGCCATCCAAATTTGAAGATTTTGTTATGTTATTATGAGTGAATGTAAGGAAAATTGCTTGACCATAGGCATCTGTTGCATTACTTCCTATTTGAGGATTTATTTGTGAGGTGTGCAAGCATGGTCATAACTGACTAAAGTTTCTTGCAACTTTTGTGAGAAGGAAAAAAGGATCGGTATTTTGAATCTTAGAGACTCAAGTAGTTGTTCTGGATATTAGCGGAAGTTAATCTTATTGTCTTTTGGACTTTTAGGCTTAAGTTTACTGTATATAGGTATATTTAATGCTATTGGTAACCTCTACACTTTGAAAACATGATATGATGTTTAGACTTACCGTATTGTAGCAAAATTTCCTTTACAACATATTATTGTTATTATAGTGATTTTTACACGAGCACATGACAATAAATGAGAATAAATGGTGGAGGAATATACAACGTATAGATGATCATTGGAGTTGATTTTCTTAGTTGTAGTTCAAATGAAGTATAATTTGTTTTGGTTCATATAAATGACTATGTGTTGGAATAAGGCTTTAGGCCTTTAGCATTGTAATATAGTGGCGGTTTTCTTCATGACTTTTCGTTTAAACATACAAAAAATTTACATTTTAATGGCTAATACCTTGCTCTTTCCTCCGTTGGGTCAATTCTCAAATACTAGTGATTTTGTAATATTTTTTTAGTGCTAATATGGTTTATATATTCAGTTGCAATGAAGACCGGTGGTTGGTACTACAAGGATCGGTTGGGCCGTACAAGAGGACCATGTGAGCTGATTCAACTTAAGACCGCTTGGAGTGCGG
Organism: Amaranthus palmeri; assembly: GCA_019776075.1. Classification (NCBI taxonomy): domain Eukaryota; kingdom Viridiplantae; phylum Streptophyta; class Magnoliopsida; order Caryophyllales; family Amaranthaceae; genus Amaranthus; species Amaranthus palmeri. The sequence continues at coordinate 21,351 of JAAKBH010000281.1, forward strand.
GTATAATCGATACTCATACTTTCATATGGGGAGAGGACATGGATGAATGGGCGCCTATCGGCATGATTTATGGTGTAGAACGGGCAATCGCCACTTGGGAAGGTGTGCTGCTTGTCAATTATATATTTTTTGTGTGGCATTGGGTTTTATTGCAATAGTAAAAGTAGTTCGTTACTTTTTTACTCTGCTCACTAAATGCATTAAATATATTTTATAAAGTTTCAACTTGATGCCTACGTTTTATTTGAAAATTTCACTAGACGGTAAAAATCTTGTCTGATTGCTAATTTTGACAGAAATAAAGGCTGGTTGTACTTGGCTACACTTAAATGACTTTTCTTGACCCCCTTTTTGCGTTATTGGAGCACAATGAGGAGTGCAATGTGTGCTGTGTGGCTGGCTCAGCATTAGCATTTCAATTTTGGAATATTAGCTTACTTAATTCTTTACTTGAGTCGGGAAATGTTTCATTTCACTAATCACTCCTGGAAGCTTGTTCCATGTTTTTGTTTGATACAATTTTGATAAAATTTACTCCATCATAGCTCGAAAGTTTGTCTCCAAATTGCGGTTCTTAAATTTCAATGGCTGCTCACTTGGAAAGGAATTCTATTCTAATACTTTCCGACACACTACTTCGACACTCCACCAATTAGGTGTAATTTGCTACTATGTCACTAATTTCAAAGCCTAAATCTCAACATATGGGTTTGTTGTATGATTCTCAACACAAATCAATGCACGAGATCATCGGTAATGAAGACCAGAATTTATTCTGTGTATCTGCTACTAATCTACAGCTAACAAAATCATTTTCAATGATCCCTTGGATATACTTCTCATTCTTTCGTTTCTATTATCATATGATCTCTAAATCTCAATTTTTCATGTCATTTGTTAAGTAAGTTTTGGCCTACCTTTTTCTCTTCTAAGCTTTACATATGGTGTTCTTTGCATACAGCCAAACCAAACTTAAGTAAATTTTTTTGTCATAAGTTCTGCAACTCTAAGGCTTTTCTATTTCTTCTATCTTTTAGTCTATGTCCAGTCGTCCATCCAGACCTTTACTATCCTATCTTCCTAGTCCTACAATAATCTTGTTTATAAGTGTATCAAGATGTACAAGATTTATGCTTAATATTTTGATCAATATCCATGTAGTGAAAAACTAAGCCAATATACATGAAACACTCACTTAGAATGAGGTCCTTCATATCTAATCTTACACCTCCAGCTTCATCCTCCATTCTATAAGGTAATGTTAATGTTCTTCAGAATCAACCTTTATCTATTTAGTATATGAACACTAGAAGGACACAAGAGGGGGTTCAATTTGTGTTTTGATCGTTTTTGAAGCTTTCTCATTTACTAAATTACTGCTAATAAATTTTTAAGTGTTCAAGATGTACAAGAAGATCTAAGCGGAATAAGCTGGAAAGTGAGAAAATACTAATGAGCAATTACAAAGATAGTCAAACATGGAAATATGTCCTAGCCTATCTAGATACTACTCTAGACGCAAAAACCTCGATGCAAACTTACTGTCACTTAATTGGGCTAGTTCAATACAGCCTCTCTAATGTTTAACTTTAGAAACAAACTTTCCAAAGCTAACTCTAGCTTGGATCACAAAGTTTTGAAGCCAGAATATGAGTACAAAATTAAATTAATCAAACATAAAAATAAATGAAACGAACTTGTAGAGAACCTGCTACTGAGAGGTTCTTGAGTATGTTGGGACTTGCACTTTCCCCTCGAATCTTTCTTGGATTTTTTTTCTTTGACATGTCTTCAAGTCTCAGAGTCGTCTTTTGTGCAACTTGGATCATTTGTTGCATGTCTTGAAACAGCTACCCATGTCTTCTAGCCCTTCAACCAAGTAAAAGTCGCGGTTGCGAAAACGGACACAGTGATTCATTAGTAGGGGTGATGCGGTTATTGCACCACCAAATGAAGGTTTTTAACACCTTTACAATGTGGATAATATTGGTTTAATAAATTTGAAAACCTTTACTATACGACCGATAAGATACGATACAACCTTGTTTTTGCATTATGACTTGAACCACTAATCAATATATCACACTCCGGTAGTGTATTAAGTGGAGTAACAAACTTCTACTTTTCATCTTTGCCAATCGTTGTCTTGGTTATTACCCTAAAGTTTAACTAACAAATAAAAGACATCTTTAACTACCTCATTGAATTACATGAACTGCAAGTTCAAACTACACATTCAAACTTTATGGACTAATTTCCATGAGATTGTTGGTTGAGAGAAACTCGCAAGCTGTAATTTTCCACTAAGATCTTTGTACACAACTACTTTATCCATATTACAAGCTATAATAACATTACATAAACATTCTTGAGCTTAATATATACTCGAATTACTCCCTTCGTCCCCCTAATTTTGCCCCTTAGTTTGTCCCATAACTAGTTGTGAACATCATTTGTAATATGCTACTAAAACCTACAATTTATTTTCATTCCGACATAAATTGGAAGCTATAATTACCTTAAGGACACATGACCCCACCTACAATACCCCACTAAAAATACTCACTTTCCTATTTTTCTTAATCTTTGTGCCATCCCCCTAGATTGCGGCCAAATAAGTACATCAAAACACTTGTATAAGTCAAATACGGTAGATCTTGTGTTGACCATATTGACCCATAAGTTCACCACATTACCTTTTTGAGAACCTATCCGCGATAGGTTCTTCCGTTCGAGCAACTTAAATATAATCCGAGTCAAATGTCTCAACATTGTCATCATAACATACATTTTCCGACAAACCTCTTCATTATTACAAGGATAAGGTTGCATACATTTGACTTTCACCTAGGCAGTAGCCAATTGACAATTGACATTGGTGTGACAGCATGTTGTAGGCTGTCCTTCCCTCACAAAATAGCGATTATGTATTAATTGGTTTTTGAATCTAGTATATTTATTAACATCACTGTTGGTAAATTAAGCTTCAAAACAAACTTAAGGAAACAAATAAAATATTCTTTGAAATGGATCATTAATATAGATTTCTTATGTGTGGTTATGATTTCCTTCAAGTTCCTGGTTCTTTGCATCAAATGATCTATGTTGTGTATTGTACTGTTCAGTTAGGTTGGGTGCAGCTGCAACAGCATTTCTCCACAAGCTTCAGAAGGGGATTTCTCCTTGGACTCCATTAAAGGGGCATGAAAAGAAAACATATGAGCAACTGCAACAGGAGGCTGTAGAAAGTAAGAAGCGCGATTTGGCTGTGCTCAAAGCTAATGATGGAGTTTGGCCTGGAGTAAGAACTCCAAGCCATGCTCTCTTTCTTTGGGCTAGTGGTTCTGAGTTGACAACAATGTTGGAAGCTGATCATATGCCAAACAAATTCATACCAAAAGATCTAAGGTTTTATTTTTTGTTTCTTTCCCTTTGTTCAACTGATTGATCAGCATTCCAAATCATTGTTAGAGCATTGCTTACGACTTACGAGTACAACATTTGAGGTTTAAAAAAATTTAGTCACCATACCCACTCGATTAGTGACTTTGTGATTCATATGGTTTTTCAAATCCCACTTTCTAAACAATTACCATATTTAGAGGTGTTTATTCAGGTTATCGAGTTTATATCAGGTTAGGTGTTTCTGGTCGGTTCAAAATCGGGGTTTTTTTCCATAATGGTTTTTACATAATTTTAAATTTCATTTTGAGTCGGGTCAAGTTGGATTCGGTTACAAGATCAGGTAAATATTGGGTTGTCGGTCTGTTTTGAACACCTCTAACCATATTTTATCCCTTGAAGTTCAAAAAAATTTACTCACCAATCCATTTCCGATCAATTAGTGACTTTGTGTGTCATATAGATAACATAAGCTCAATATCTAACTATAACCATATTTTGTGTCTTTTGAAATCAGATATTTCTTTAATTTTAATCTATGGTAACTTTAAAGAAAATAATATTTGGGGTTTTCAATTTCTGTTGTGATAATGTGTAATAATATACTTGTCTTGGCAGGAAGCAATTGGCTAAAGCCATTCCTGGCTTAAGACCTTGGGAGGTTCTAAGTGTTGAACAAGCTATGGACCGAATAACATATAATGGACAATGGTATCGTGAGCCACTCGGCTCATACACAACTGGTCCGCCATATATAAAGCACTGGAATGACGATGTTTTGGTATGCCCTTTATGTGGATAATTTATTCTCATGTTTCACCCTACTTTAATCTCACTTTTTAATTAGTTATGAATAAATTGAACATACATACCTACTAAAAATTTCATAACGGGTAACTACCAAAAAATGTAAAAAAAAAAAAAAAGAAGAAAGAATAGAATTTAAAGAAAAGAGAAAACGCCACCCCTCCCAACCCCCACCAGGCCGTCACCACCATTCCCTCCCAGAGACTCCATGGTGTTAATTTGCATTTCTGCCTGTGTTTAGCGCAAATTATATTGATGACTGCCATTTTCTATATCATTATATGTTTCAAAAGTTATAAACAGAAAAACTTTTTAGAATAAATAAATCTTGTTAGGAGTTTTGAACTTTTGATGGTTGTGCATGGTTACATTACTACGTATAATGTATGTATATCTGCGGTGTGAATGAAACTCATTAACTTTCGTGCTCATAAAATAGAATCTAGTAAGACTGCATATCATATTACTATTACTGTGTGTGGAAGTAATTTGAATATAAGGCTCACCAACATAACTATCCAAAACTCAATATATACATTTTCTGTTGTTATTGATGTTAGGTTGATTTTTAACTCGGTCCATCAAATAAAGGAAAAAAGAAACCGCCATTATCACAGTAAAAACTTATCCCATAAACGTAAGAGTACAAACATATTTTTCGCCTACCATAGTCCATAGGTGATAGCCTTCATCCAAATTTAGCATCTCAAGGCATTATTCTCATCAAATTCACCATCTAGGAAGGCTTGGAGGAAGAGAAACTCCAAGTCATAGTGCAAAAATTGTGGTAGCGACATAGTGATGTGGTAAGCTGGTATTGACACACAGCCGAAGTCATGTGATATCCCTTGAAATGTTCCGAAATGCGGTTTTTTACAGTTTGATAGCAAGGTAATATCGGTTCATAAGCCTGAAAATCTTTACAATGCGGCTTTGTTTTTGCACTATGCTTCAAATGCATAGCAGTCTATCTGCGTACACGCATATTTCATGAACCGATTGCATCTGCAGGCTACTGTATACAGTTCTGTAAATCTATGACTGTAGTCTTGATAACAGCAGATCAAATCCTTGTATTTCTGTAACAAAGGACTAAAAAAGATATCACAACGATAATAATGTAGAACGAAACTCATTTTTAACACAATTAAATCAGTGGATTAGAAGTACCTTGCATGTCTCTATAGAGTAGGTGAATTAACCTGGATGTTTGTGATTTTACAGAATATGCTATCAGTATTTTCAGTCCTAAGTAAAGCTGTAATCAAGGACATGAGGCGCAAAATCCCAGGTTTTGATCAAGCCATGAATATGTTCCGAGAAGATGCTATTGCAAGAGAACAAAGAATCAGACAGCAGAGGGAAGAAAAGAAGAGGGACGAGGAAGATGCTTTGTATGGACGTTCTGCAAATGATCCATAAAGCAGGTTTCTTTTCATAACATTCTCGACCTGTTTGGTTAGTGGTACTAAATGGTGATAATGAGAATGATTTATTGTGTAAAATTTCATCAAAAATTCCATATCATTCCCATGAAAATAGAACTTTCATCACAAAAAAATTTTTTTGTTTATGATTTCTATTACCATTTAATACGGCCTGTCCCAATGGGAATGCATTGGAATGAATTTTATGAAGAAAATGAGATGGTTGAAGTTAGACAAGCATAACCATCAACTTAACCAAAAGACGTTTGATCAAAATTACACTAATTTTTCATTCACATTACCACCGATTATTACCACCTACAAAACAGGCCCTCTGTTCTTTGTTGGCTTATTTATGTCCGACACTAAACTCTTTACTTCATTTTTAACCAGCAGAATGTGTCAAACGAAACCTGATCAAAAGAGAATTTGGGTGAAGAGCATAGTTGAGTAGTGACCTTGCGTTGGCGGCTAGTCGGCTACTAATGGTGGTCTTGTGTGTAGGAAAGGAATTCTACATCAGAAATCTGTATGTTGTATCCCAATTTATCCTTCGTTTATACCATATTTGAGCTAGGTGCATTTACATTAGTTTGTTTTTTTGACAGAAATTGTAATCGTTTTCCTTTTTTTTTTCTTTTGAGTGTGTAATCGTCTTTCTATATATTGTGTTAGTAGTGATACGAGTTTTGTCTCAATTCGAGAGCAAGTATTACTGTTCAGGAAATATCTTGAGTTCAATTCTCACATAACATTCTTCTTTCCTTAGTTTTCCTCAACCTACCCTGTAATAAATTTTGCTGATATTCTCATCCACAATCGTAAACAAGTTTTTACCTAATTAAATAGTAAAATAGAAAATCATGTGTTGTAGGCTTGTAGTATTGAAGATTTTTCCTTCTGTCTTGTGATGATAAAGGTTTAATTCTCGTCATTTATCAACTCGGAAATTCATGGGTTTAAAAATGTGTAAATAAGTTGCTTTTCTGGAAATTGTTAAACCATCAATACGATTGGGTTTTATTGTTTTTAAATTTTAAGTTCTGGAATCACAAAAGGAATAAATTAAATTAGATTAAAAATAAAGAAAATGAGGGACCAAAATATTGGAAAACGGAAGAAATGAAGGATCTTTGAATGGAGACCACGTGGGATGCTGTAAATGGTCTTGCATGGTTCAACGAGCTATTTCAGACAACTCCATCGTTACACGTGTCATTCATTTTATTAATATTTCTTTTCTTTATCTTAATTTATTTATTACTCCCTCCGGTCCAGTTTACTTGTCCCATTTGACTAAACACGGATATTAAGGTAGTAGTGGGGTCTATTGGAAAAGGTGGTAGTTGGGTATTTTAATTGATTAAATTAATTATAAAGGTGGTAGTGGAGTATTGGGAATTGGAAAAGTGGGGGTATTTAAGTAAAAAAAGAATAATCAAAAAAGGAAATGGGACAAGTAATGAGGAATTGCCAAAAAAGTAAATGAGACAAGTAAACTGGAACTGTGAGGAGATTTGTGCCGACAAATGCTTTTGGCAATTGGTAATATAAGTAGAGAGGAGATTTGTGCATGGTTTGAAACTTAATAATAAGCTAGCTATAAAAATGGAGGATGGTGTAACTGTGAGGGAGAGAGAGGAAGCGATTCATGAAGATGAGAAAGATAGGGAGAAGAGGCAGAAAGTTGAAGGCGGTGGAGGACTTTTAGATAACCTCCTTTCTAAATTTGTACCTGAATCTGTTCATAATGAGGTTCAGGATCATGCCACCCCCTGCGACCAACAATCTTCCGGTGACGGTGACGATGATGGTGGTGGTAGCGGCGGTGGTGGCGGTGGAGTGATAAATAACTTCATCTCGAATCTGCTGCACCGCAATAATAATGCGGAAGGAGATGAAGATGTGAAGAATGATAACAAAGAAAGTGAGGAAGAAAAATTGAAATCTGTAAATGAAGAAAGTGATAATCATGTCAAGACTGATCCAGAGAGCAATGGCGTAGACGAAGGTGGGAGTAGCTCTAATCATGGTGCAAGTATCATATCTAGCCTTGTTCCAGGTATTTTCTTTACAAATTTCATCATCTCTTCTTGTCGATTTGTAGATTAAGATTTGAAAAATTACCGGCTCAGATAAAACATTTCGTTTGTGTGTAAATCACATCATACCACTAAATTAGGGTTTTGTTCTAATTAATTAAAAATGTAGTCCGAATTGCCGACTATAATCTGGACATTTTCCCGATCTGATTACAATTGCAACATGGTTTTCTATATAGAATGAATCAACCCTGTTTGTTTTTTACATGAGGATTAATTAAGTATACTGCGTTAAGATGGTGATTGGTGAGTACTTTTTTTTTTTTTTTTTGGATATGATTGGTGAGTACTTAAAACTAATAGAAATATATAGATTAATGAAGCGATATAAAAAATAAAAAATAATTAATATATTTGGTTTTAATGTCAGTAATTTTTTTAAAATAGAATATTTAGCGTTAGGTATGAGTCAGCATCCATCCATACTTTTAAGTAAAAGAGTTGCATACTTCAACCATTAGCTTTTTTTAATGAATCTAATAATTAATATGTGATATCATTTGCAATAAAGTAATAATCGAATAAGAGATGAGTTTTTGATATAATTGACTATATAAGCAGAAGTAACACTCGTGATGATGTGATATACCTTATTACCATCGTATTAATAACAAGACTTTAACGGCCCGTTTGGTAGATGGTAATAAATCGTGGTAATGGGAATGAAAATCTAGTGTAATTTTAGTTGAAAAATCTCTTTGCATCCTTGATGGCCATGCTTGACAACCTTCAATCATCTCATTTTGTTCATAAAATTCATTCCAATGCATTACCAATGAGAGAGGTGGTATTAGGTGGTAATGGAAATTTGTGAACAAAAAAACTTTTTTGTGATCAAAGTTTCATTACCATGGGAATGACATGAAAGTTTTGATTAAATTTTACACTATAAATCATTCTCATTATACCACCATTTAGTACCACTAACCAAACGGGCCGTAAGTTCTCACTATGAGAGACTATAAATATATAGTTAGATTGAATCCAATAAATAAATATAATAACTCTATATAGAAAATGAATCTTATTTGTAACCAAAAACGGACAAAGCAAAAATAAAAAAAATTAAGGACTTATCATCGATCATAAGGTTAATATTAGTATAAAGTTAACAATGAAGGCTCTGGGTTTTTCGAGAGACAAAAGAAGAAAGGAAAGAGCAAGATTTTTTGTATTATAAAGAAATGCTTGCCCCATTTTTATTTTGTTACTATTGATAAATAAAGTTTGAAATGGTTATTAATGCATAAGAAGAAAAATTATACTGAAATAAGATTTTATTAGATTTTTATGAGTTTTTAATCTATATTAATATTTATATTATTGGTTAGTATTTCTTTCGTTCCGAATTACTCGCAACATTAAGAATATTACACTATTTATTTATTATTTTTAGTCTGTAATTAGTGTTTAATCTGTAAATTAAAACATAGTCAAGTGAGATATCATTCGATTCGTCTCAACGTAAAGATTATTAATATTTAATTTTTATAATTTTTTATTTATATAATAATTTGAGATGTTGAAAATTGAATTAGTGCATTGAACTACGTGAATAAGCAAACGTTGCTAGTAAATTAGACGGAGGTATAATTTAAGTTTGAAAATTGAACTATTGTATTGTGTTTGCAGAAGTTGTGGCTCCAGCACCTGATGAGGCCTCTATCTTGATCCACTCGATTGTTCATGACTAGTCCAACATTCACTACCTTTATTTTTGTAATTTAAATTCGTAAATTAACTACAACTTTATATAGTGATTAATCTTGGAGACTTGTGTATGCTTTCTGCGTACTTGTAATTTTAATTTATGTAGTTTTAATTTAAATTCTAGCCTACCCTTTTCTTTCAAAAAAAAAAAAATTTTACTAAATTATTAATTTTAGTTATTAATGGTGTATCCACTTTTAATTAGTCCCCACCTTTTACTTTGTGTCCATTTTTTTACATGAATTTGCACTCGAACTTACATTTCTTACAATTATTTGACTTTACAAACTACAAATACAAAATAGGGCTTTATCCAATGACTCATTTGTACAATATAGGGTTAATTCTCATCTTCCTTACCTGCCCTATGTAACTAGGATGGCCTACTCAATCTCCTAAAAAAGTACGAGGCTAAAGTATGTTCAAGTAGGCAACAACTTGAGACGAATCGCATCATTAGCGATGGCCACTGAGCAGGTTACCTGGAACCGAACCGGTTCCAAATCGATTGAAAATTGTTCCGGAAACGTAGAATCGGAACTGTTTGCATCATTATAATTTGATTATGATAATGTTAATCATCATTTGAATTGGGCAAGTATATCTTTTCTGCGAACACATATAAGACAATTTTGTAAAGTTCTAAAAATTTTGGAGTTCTTTGTTTTGCTTAACATTATTTTGTTCGTTATTATCAACAACGATGAAACTTTTGTCATTTTTGACTTTAAATTATCTTGCATTTGTTCAATGTAAATAAAAATTAACAAAACAAAAAATATTTTGAATAAAAAGACGCTTATTTTGAGAATAATTTTTTTTAGTTAGGATGTGAAAAGTTGATAAAATAACTTTTTAAAAAAATTTTTCAAAAGTTTTCAAAATTTTTAATTCTCAAAATAAGCTTTTTTTTTTTTTGTATTCAAGCCTATAGTTAGATGTTACTAACAGCGGACAAAATAAAAAGAATTACAATATACATTTGAGGGGATGGAAAAAGGTCACTATAATAACAACGAACAATATGTAATTATATTTTTTTTGTCTTTTTAAATATTATAACATCGTTTTCTTTTATTTGCTATTAATAACATGCTATCAGCGAACAAACTTTGATCTTAAGCTCAGACGAAAAGTCGCTTATGTTGGAATTAAAATTTTCCATTTTATATTATTAGATGAATTTTTACTTAACTAGGAAATTAAATAAAAAAGGGCCCAATTAAAGAAACCCTAGCAAAGTTATTAATAGTAACAGAGAATAGGGTTTCTGGTTCATCTTTCTATCTCCCTTTTCTGGAAATCAAAGGGAGTTAAGGAAAGGCAGCTTAGGAAGGAACCTTAATCTCTGTTCATCAAAATCTTCAATCATGGTCAGTTTTCTCTTTTCGTTTTTACTTTCCATCTTGTTATTTGATTGTCAAGGGTGTCACATTGTTCGTCGCATTATCTTAGAGTATTAGAGGATTATTTTGGATTTGCTGCTTTTTATTTCCGTCTCTAAATTTTGATATTTCATTGTAATTTTGATCTTCTTTGGTCGAACTTGTTATTATATGTTTTGTTTTTACAAAAAATCTGACCTGGGTGTGGTTGATCAGTGCAATGAGGATCGATAAATTGAACATAATGCGACTGGATTTTGTGTTTTTGATAGTTGCAATGTGTAGAACAAAACCTCTACAAGGCATGACTGCATGAGTGTAGTGAGCTACCTTCAATTTTGAAAGAGCCTGATTACCTATGTTTAAATACAGATTGTGTTTTTATTTTATAATTTCATGGCCCTAATCCCGCAAATAGTTAAGATGGCTCTGCCAGTGCGACAATATGACCTTGTGGTTTTATGCGCTTGTTTTTTCTATGTCTTTTAGGATAAGATAATGCACATGAGTTTATATGAAGTATCCATTATCTAGATACATTTGGTCATTTGGTGTAACGTTGCACTGAGGGTTTTAGCACAAGGGAGAATGAAGGTGGTGTAAATATGTAATGTTGTACTTGGTAATGCGTTTTTTATGTTTTCGGCCATCGTATGTGCCAGGGCTTTGCCTAGATCAGAACTGCCTCTGCTTGTGGGAGTTTGGCGCTCTTGTTCTTTTCCGCTTTGGCGAGGAGGGCTGGAGCTAGTGTCGGTAGTATGAGTTATCTATGGATTTTGTAGGTGTGATATGGGCACTGGCTACAGATATGTGTGAATGTATGTGCTTGTAGTGAGCAACTGTTCAAAACTTCGCTGAAAATAGGGGTTTCTCATTGTTTTTGAGATTTTTATATAGTTACATGAACAAATGTGAATCTGTCAGGAATCGAGCCCTGCACTCACAGAAATAGATGAGAAACAGAAAAGAAAAGAGGTTAGGGATAAGAGAAGAACAGAGTATAGGGGAAGAAGAGAAGAGAGGGAGGGACAGAATACAGTAGAGAAGAATTAGAGAAGGAGGAGAGTGTATTAGTATTTCATGCATACAATCCATTATTACATAAGTGTATTTATAGAGCTATTAAGGCCTAACAACCTGCTGCCCATAAGGATTAGTTATAAGATTCCTTCTAGAATAATACACCTATTCCCCCCTAATAACAGAATTCTGTTAATTACATGCCAACTCATCATTCATTCCCCTTAATTTTACGCCTTTGATACACCTTGAGAGGCTTGTTACGTTGTGTAGGTATGACATTACCCCCGGCCACGAGCTGCACCTTGTCCTCAAGGTGAGAGTTAGGAAAAGCAGAAAGCAGCTGATGGTAATTTTCCCAAGTGGCCTCAGAAGGAGGGAGACCTTGCCACTGGACCAATACTTCCCATACAGACGGGCTAGGGTGTCGAACAGCCAGAATATCCTCAGGAATGGTGACAGAAACCAAATCAGCAGAAATGTGTGGAGGAATGTCAACAGAATCAGGAATGCCCACCGCCGGTTTGAGCTGAGAGACATGAAAGACCGGGTGGATAAGACTATGAGAGGGAAGAGCCAAGCGATAAGCAACCTTGCCAATCCGTTGGGTTATCTTGTAGGGCCCATAATAACGAGGTGCCAACTTTTCATTGGGCCGACGAGCGAGTGATTGTTGGCGATAAGGCTGAAGTTTCAGAAAAACTGAGTCACCTTCGGAGAACACTACATCACGACGCTTAGTGTTTGCATGGTGGAGCATATTCTGTTGGGCCTTGACCAAAGCGAAGTGAATTTCATCTAACATAGCGTCACGTTCTTGAAGGAGATGTTCGACACTATCAACCACAGTGCTGCCTTGACCAAAACGAACAAGGTGAGGAGGAGGCTTGCCATACAAGGCTTGAAATGGGGACATACCGAGAGAAGAGTGGGGCGCGGTGTTGTAACAAAATTCAGCCCATGCTAACCATTTAGCCCATTGCCTTGGTTTGCCTTGAATGAAACAACGGAGGAATGTCTCAAGAGCCTTATTAACAATCTCTGTCTGACCATCGGTCTGAGGGTGAAAAGCGGTACTTCGAAGGAGTTTGGTACCTTGGAGGCGAAACAGCTCACGCCAGAAATTACTCAAAAAGACACGATCACGATCAGTCACAATAGAGGAAGGGAATCCGTGCAAACGAACAACTTCTTTAATGAACAAGGCTGCCACAGAGGCGGCTGTAAACGGATGAGTGAGCCCCACGAAGTGAGCATATTTTGTAAAGCGATCCACGACCACAAGGACAGTGTCAAGGCCATGAGACTTAGGGAGACCCTCGACAAAATCCATTGAGATGTGTTCCCAAACACTAGTGGCTAATGGGAGTGGTTGAAGAAGGCCCGCAGGGGATTGATACGAAGCCTTTTGTTGTTGGCAAGTACGGCATTGTTGCACATATTGAGTGACGATCCGGCGCATACCCTCCCAATACCATTCGGAAGCAAGTCGTTGATAAGTCTTGACTTCACCAGCGTGACCACCTAAAGGTGTATCATGATACTCATGTAACAGTGTGCGAATGAATGGAGAGGACTTGGCAAGAACAAAACGGCCCTTATAGAACAAATCATCATGAAAGAGGGAAAAACCCATGGGAGCTTCATCGCCCTGTAAAAGGGCTGTTTTAATACGAGCCAGAGTAGAGTCTTTGGAGACCTCCTTGCGAAGGATATCCCAATCAATGGTAGCGGAGCTATAAATCATACATTGGGCCAGCTCATGAGAACGACGAGAGAGGGCATCCGCAACTTTGTTGGAAGAACCTGGATTGTACACAATGGCAAAATCAAAGGCCATGATTTTCAGTAACCACTTTTGATATTCAGCTCCAACTTCCCTTTGTTCAAGAATGAACTTCAAACTGCTTTGGTCCGTTTTAACCAAGAACCGATTCCCCATTAGGTAGTGTTTCCAACGAAGGATGGCAAACACAATAGCCATAAGTTCACGCTCATAAATTGATTTCCGTTGAGCGCGAGGACCCAACAAGCGACTGAAAAAAGCAATAGGATGAGCATCTTGGATAAGGACAGCGCCTAAACCCGAACCGGAAGCATCGGACTCGATGACAAAAGGAAGTGTGTAATTGGGTAGGGCAAGTACAGGGACAGTGGTAAGGGCTGTTTTGAGGGCTGAAAAGGCAGCCTCGGCTGCAGGAGACCATTGAAATGCATCTTTTTTAAGTAAATCAGTAAGAGGTTGGGCAATTTGAGCATAACTCCGAACAAAACGCCTGTAATACCCAGTGAGCCCTAAAAACCCACGTAATTCACTGATATTTTTGGGAGTAAGCCAACCCAAAACAGCCTGAATTTTTTCTTGGTCCACCGAAACGCCATGACAAGATATAATATGACCCAAATAAGCAACCTGTGATACCCCAAAATGACACTTCTTTCCATTGAGGACAAGTGAGTGGGCCGTAAGTGTCTCAAGAACAGTAGTAACATGATGGACATGGTCATGCTCAGTCTTACTATAAATAAGAATATCATCAAAAAAGACTAGAACAAATTTTCGAAGATAGGGCCGAAATACCTCATTCATTAAAGATTGAAAAGTTGCCGGAGCATTCATAAGGCCAAACGGCATAACCACGAACTCAAAATGGCCATCATGTGTGCGAAATGCTGTTTTGGAAATATCCTCGGGTTTCATCCGAATTTGATGGTAGCCGGAGCGAAGGTCCAATTTAGTGAAGACCGAAGCGCCACCCAATTCATCTAGTAATTCATCAATGACAGGTATAGGGTATTTGTTAGGGACAGTGGCTTTGTTAAGGGCACGGTAGTCGACGCAAAAGCGCCATGACCCATCTTTTTTCTTGACGAGGAGGATGGGACTAGAGAAAGGGCTAGTGGAGGGTCGGATGATACCGGCCGGAAGCATGTCATGGACTAGACGTTCAATCTCAGCCTTTTGAACGTGCGGGTATCGGAACGGACGCACACTAATGGGGTTGGTGCCGTCTTTGAGGATAATAGAGTGGTCATGGGTGCGGTGAGGTGGAAGGTTTGAAGGAGGTTGGAATAAGGATGAGTACTGGTTTAGGGTAGAGATGAGGAAAGTGGGTACATCAGGAGGTGTGAATTCATCCAAACTACACAAACCCATCGAATCAATGAGTATTCCCTGGCCTTCCTGAGACAACATTTTAAACATGGACTTCACCGAAATTTGGGAACAACGCAAAGTCGGATCACCACGGAGAACATAGGACGTGGCCCCGAGGCGAAACCGCATCTCCTGAGTCTTCCAATTAATGGTCATAGTCCCCAATTTTTCGAGCCATTGAACCCCCAATATAACATCCAGACTCCCCAATTCTAAGGAAAAAAAATCTTCAATAATCTCCATACCTTGTAATGATAAACTGACTTTTCGACATATGCCTTCGCCATATACCTTAGTGCCAGTGCCCAGAGTGACCCCAAAAGGTTTACATGCAGTACAAGGAAGCCCCAAATTACGAGCTACCGACGTCGAAATAAAATTGCTCGTTGCCCCCGAGTCAATAAGAATCAGAACGTTGTTACCTTTGATAGTTCCTTGAAGCTTCATGGTTTTAGGGTTAGTGAACCCGATCAAGGATTGGAGTGAGATCCCTTGAAGAGGATCTTCTGTCACCATATCATTACTGAGTTCCTCCATATCTTCTACATCACTCGTAGCAGAACCGCCATCCTCCACTAAAATCATGCGTAATTCACGGTTGCGGCACACATGGGAAAGGGACCACTTCTCATCACATTTAAAACACAATCCCTTCGAGCGTTTTTCCTTCAGTTCGCCATCACTCAAACGAATGGAACGTTTTCTTTCTTCTGGGTAAGAGGGTGGGTTGTTTTGTGGGTTTCGTGGGGTATGAGGGGTGGGTTTATTTTGTGGGTAAGTTATGTAGTGGGTATTTCTAGAAGTTTGAAGTGGAGGGGTATTTTGGTAATTTGAGCGGTAGGGCCATTTTTGTCTCATGCACCTGATTTTGACGGCATCTTTTTCCTCAATTTTCACAGCCCATTCCATGGCTAATTTAAGGGTTGTGGGGTCCATCAACCTTAATTCACACTGGATTTCTTCCTGGAGCCCATTTAAAAAAGCCCCTAAAGCAAAATGTCTAGGTATTTTACCTATGGGTGAAGCTCTTTCAACAAACTCCCGACAATACTCTGCTACGGTACCGGTCTGCCTGACCGCCAGCCATTGCTCTACTAATCCTCCATGATGGGCTGGTCGGAAGCGACTCAGAACAAGGGCCTTCAAATCGACCCACTTAGTGATCGGATCTTGCTGATCTTCCCAGTGATACCAAGCTAGAGCATCACCATCCATGCTCAAAACTGCTGCCACCATTCTTTCTTCCTCCGGCACGTTATAGTAAGTAAAATACCTCTCAGCTTTAAGTATCCACCAATCTGGTTTCTCGCCGGTGAACACGGGTATCTCCACCCTACGGTTTTGTACCTGATTGTTGCCCTGATTCATTTGGAATGCCGTAAAACCCAGATTTTCATCAATAAAATTCTCATGATTGTCTTGCTGGATTGAGCTTTGGCGATTTTGATTGTTAATCACCAAGCCCGGGCTACGACGTACCACATTCTGAGGGGTTCCCAAAATACTGGTCATGGGTTGTGGCCTCGAATTACTAGCCAAAAATAAGGTGAGAGTTTCCTGCATTTTAGCCTGCCCTTCAGCTATGGCAGTGATCGACTTCTCCAGGTCTCCATATTTTGTTTCAACCACCGCTTGATTTAACGTCATTCTCTCCTCTAGTTGCGAGATTTCAGAGTGCAACTGAGAAGTGAATTGCTGGGTAATGTTGTCAAGCTCATGCTCGAGTTGTTCGATCCTTTGTTGGTTCGTGGGATTGCCCATAATGAGGAAAGGAGAGAGTGCTCTGATACCAGTTTGTCAGGAATCGAGCCCTGCACTCACAGAAATAGATGAGAAACAGAAAAGAAAAGAGGTTAGGGATAAGAGAAGAACAGAGTATAGGGGAAGAAGAGAAGAGAGGGAGGGACAGAATACAGTAGAGAAGAATTAGAGAAGGAGGAGAGTGTATTAGTATTTCATGCATACAATCCATTATTACATAAGTGTATTTATAGAGCTATTAAGGCCTAACAACCTGCTGCCCATAAGGATTAGTTATAAGATTCCTTCTAGAATAATACACCTATTCCCCCCTAATAACAGAATTCTGTTAATTACATGCCAACTCATCATTCATTCCCCTTAATTTTACGCCTTTGATACACCTTGAGAGGCTTGTTACGTTGTGTAGGTATGACAGAATCTTTTGGTACTTGTGTTCCTTATTGTATCACACTTGGCTGTTTTCGGTATTGTTTGTTTGCTATTGCTTCTCCCATTCTTTTATAACATTGGAAAGCATTCTTCCCCGTGAGGGGTTAGAGCTGTTTCTCTGTTTGAATTGATATTTTTAGGACTTTTATTTCCATGATGCTGTTCGTGTTGTTTACCTCTGGTGGTCAGGAAATGAGCACTCATGCTTACTTTTGAATATGCGTGTTCTTCAAGCTAAGATTCGTTTCCCTGCATTGTAGGCAAGAGGATTGAAGAAGCACATGAAGAGGCTCAATGCCCCCAAGCATTGGATGCTTGATAAGCTTGGCGGTGCATTTGTAAGTTGATTTTATAACTAATGTAACAGCTGTTGCTCCAGTGTTTGATTGCTTGTTATGTTTGCTCATGCATGGTAACTATGATGTAGGCACCTAAACCCTCATCTGGGCCCCACAAATCTAGGGAATGCTTGCCCTTGATCCTCATTCTTCGTAACAGGTTAAAGTATGCTCTTACAAACCCTGAAGTCATTTCTATTTTGATGCAACGACATATCCTTGTTGATAACAAAGTCAGGACTGACAAGACCTACCCAGCTGGTTTCATGGGTATGTTTTCTATCTTCCGTTATTGTGATTGACTCTCTTAGTAATAAGCATTTATACAAGATTCGTTACAATCAAAGTTGTGTTTGGTGATATTGTTGCTGTTGATCTTTTATGCAAAAATCGCAATACTCAAAGTGTCAAACCCCAATGTTTGTATCATGGGTTCATGTTTTTTGTGGTCATCCACAAGGACTGCTATAAAAACTATCACCCAAGTTGCTACGGTACCAAATACTTTAGCTTGTGTTGATTGTAAATTTTTTGGGTTGCAGATATCGTCTCAATTCCCAAGACAAATGAGAACTTCCGTTTGCTATATGACACTAAGGGTAGATTCCGTTTGCACTCAGTCAGAGATGAAGAAGCAAAGGTATGCAGCAATTTTCCTGAGCTAACCTAACTATATGTTAGAAATTGATATCTGATTGCTTTCCAACTGTTCATGAATAATTTCTTGCTACTTGTTCTGCTGTGATGCCACTTTGATTCTTTCTCTGTTCCAATAGAATGACTGAAAGAGCAAAGCACAGCTAGGCTAGTATATGCATTCTAATTCTTGTCTTTTTATTTTGATCTGGATTTTCAGTACAAACTCTGCAAGGTACGATCTGTTCAGTTCGGCCAAAAAGGCATCCCCTATTTGAACACCTATGATGGCCGTACCATCCGCTACCCCGACCCTCTTGTCAAGCCCAATGACACAATCAAGCTTGACCTAGAATCTAATAAGATTGTTGACTTCATCAAGTTTGATGTGGGAAATGTTGTGATGGTGACTGGAGGAAGAAACAGAGGGCGCGTTGGAGTCATTAAGAGCAGAGAGAAGCACAAAGGAAGTTTTGAGACCATTCACATTGAAGATTCTGTTGGTCATGAGTTCGCAACTCGTCAGGGCAACGTTTTCATCATTGGCCAGGGAACTAAACCATGGGTATCTGTTCCCAAGGGTAAGGGTATTAAATTGTCAATTATTGAGGAGGCCAGGAAGAGGCAGCAAAAGGAAGCTGCTACTGCTTAACTTTCTATACGAGCTGATTTTTTTTTTTTTTGGTACAATTCTATACGAGCTGAATTGCTCTACATAGTTTTGGTAAAATTAAAGCCCCCATTTTTTACCCTTCTTACGGTACAATCGTGCATTAAGACTTGTGATGATAGATGTTATCTACTCATATTGGGTATGAAAATAACTATAGCTTGACGTTGTCCTTTAATGCAAGATTTTGTTTATTCCAACAACAAAGCTATGATGTTTTGGCATGTGGTATCGAGATTTGCTGCTTTGCGAAAATCATGTATAGCTTGTGTTAAAGTATATAACATATTCTGGGGCCTCAACCATCAGCTTAAGCTTTTGGTTGAGTTGGTTCCTTGACATGGTATCAGAAGCCAACGTGACAAGAGGTTACGGGTTCGAATCTCAACCACCCCTCATTTATGTGGAGTATTTAGTACCAGGTATGAGGAGAGCCTGTGTTGCATCTTGCATCCACACTTCTAGGCCAAAAGGCTCTCGTGTGAGGGGGCGTGTTAGAGTATATAACATATTTTGGGGCTCAACCATCAGTTTAAGCTTTTGGTTGAGTTGGTTCCTTGACAGCTTGACAATTAGATTACCTTTTGTTTAACTTCATTAAAAGCATTTTACGTTCCTGAAGAATCCTTGTGCACTCCAGTGAATGGTGGCAGGCTGCTACAAAAATACACACGTCATGTTCTCTTGTGATTTCAGTTTCGTATGTCACTTTCACTCGTATGTTTAGTCCTCTTCTGAATTAGTTTAGTCGACCATTTTATTAAGCTTGATACATCTCCATTAGATTAGGGAGAACAATCTGAAGTTTATCTTCCTAAGTCATACGCAGAGAAGTAGTTTATGTCTTCAGTTATTATCAATTTGATAAAAAAATGTAGGGTGATGAATTGGGGCTCTTTGAAATTAATATGGGCTTTAAATGAGCCGAGCTTTCAAAGCTCGGTCCGGCCCAACCCGACCCATTTTTACTACTAAAAATTATTTTAATCCTCATTTATCAATTTATAACAATTAAGTTATCATTTATAATAGGGAAAAGTGTCAAAAAGTATCTAATAAATTTTTTTTTTCAAAAAAGTACCTAATAAAAAAAATTTTTCCAAAAAATACCTAACAAATTTTTTTTTTTTTCAAAAAAGTACCAACTATCGTCTGGGGTTAACTTTTCCGTTATCTTTTTTTGCTCATTTTTAAAAAGTACATAATAAAAATTTTCTTTTCAAAAAAGTACCTAATAAAAAATTTCTTTTCAAAAAGTACTTAATAAAAAATTTCTTTTCAAAAAAGTACCAAGAACACAACATAATTATTCAATACAAACACAACATTATATAACTCTAAGAACATCATCACACATCATCCAATACAAACACAATATAAGACCATCATCCAACACAAACCTAGAACAAGTAACGATTGGTGTTAAGTTGACCGTTTATTAAAAAAAAATTTTATTAGATACTTTTTGACACTTTTTAATAAACGGTCAACTTAACACCAACCGTTACTTGCTCTAGGTTTGTGTTGGATGATGTTCTTATATTGTGTTTGTATTGGATGATGTGTGAACTTTTTTTATGGATGATGTTCTTAAAGTTATATATTATGTTGTGTTTGTATTAGATAATTATGTTGTGTTCTTGGTACCTTTTTAAAAATAAATTTTTTATTAGGTACTTTTTTGAAAAGAAAATTTTTATTAGATACCTTTTAAAATGGGCAAAAAAAAGATAACGGAAAAGTTAACCCCAGCCGTTAGTTGGTACTCTTTTGAAAAAATAAATTTTTATTAGGTATTTTTTGGAAAAAATTTTTTTATTAGGTACTTTTTTGAAAAAAAAAATTTATTAGGTACCTTTTGACACTTTTCCCTTTATAATAATTAGATTGAAAAAATATTAATAATTTTATTGACATTGTCATTTATAATATTTAATTTATACATTAATTAATACTATTTACAAAGGCTCGTTTTCAACCTTTATTGAGCCCTTTCATAACCCATTTCATTTTAATTATAGTATAGTCCGTTTTCAGCTCGACTCTTGCAAAGTCCTTCTAAAACACGGATTGGATAAGGGCTCAAAATAGGAGTCCCGCCCATTGAAGTCCCCTAGTGATGAAGAAAAGGAAAGTTAGAGAAGTGCAACCAACTTCCATTGGCATATAGTAGTAGTGGGAAGTGAAGTGACTAGGAAGCATTATCATTTATACTTACTACATCAGTTTTTTTGAACACTCTAGGTGGGTGGGTAATATCACATGGATTCCACATTGCGGTTGTTCAACACATCACTCCTAAACTGTCTCATACCAATTTATTACATTCTCCACTTATAAGTGACCCTTGAAATTTAATTGAAATGGAATCCCATTGTGATCTAGTTTATGACTTAAAATCAAACATTAAACATTATTATGACACTTGCGGTTTTATTATCTGAGATTTGAGTTTTTTATTTTGAAATCATCTAATCGAGAGACAGTATCTCATAAGAATAGTTGCATGAACAAAAAATTTACTAAATGTAAATGTCTTGTATAAACCTAATTTACTTTAAAATAGCCTGCACCTTTTCATTAAAGAATATAAAATAATTTATATTAAGTAGAAAATGAAGAAGTATTATAATTGATGTACACTTTTTGGTGTGCATTGCTCTTAATGAAATTGGATGCTCTTGAGTCTTGATCCATCAACAAAATGTCAAAGTTTTAATCCTAAAAATATGAGGTTGTCTAGAACAAAATGTAAAAAATTGTCGTAACACAACTTATATTTTATTTGATTTGGACTAAAATTAATCTATAATCAAAAAATATAGTCACTCTCCATTTATTTCTACTTAGTGTGATATGATCATCTAATCTCAATTTTCAGATTAGAAGGTCTCCTGAGAGATCGTCTATGGCATAGACGGCACTCTCAGCACCCCAACCCAATGGAAATTTCAGTTGTTTTTTTTTTTTGGAAAGTGTAAAATTAGGCTAAACCATTACACCCGTTTATGCTATAGACCGTCTATTGCGAGAATTGGTCTCCTGAGAGACCGTCTATGGCATAGGCGGCACTCTCAGCACCCCAGCCCAATGGAAATTTCAGTTGTTTTTTTTTTTTGAAAAGTGTAAAATTGGGCTGAACCATTACACCCGTCTATGCTGTAGATCGTCTATTGCAAGAATTAGTGTTTTCAGATTGTTCTTTACTAATATTGACAAACAAAAAAAAAACCTTCTATTAATGATAGATAGTATAAGAAGTAAGAATATAAATATTCCATGATAGAACACAGAAAGTGCAAATTGAGAAGACACAAAAAAAAAAAGGAATTTGACCAACGTACCCCACACCTCACCAGAAAACATTGCAACTGGGAATCTTGTAAAGTAAGATAAGAAGGGTAAAAGCAAAATTCCAAAGGACAATTTCACCTTAACAAATGTCTTTATTGCCCACCCATTTCAATTTCGGGTTACATAAATAGGCAACGTGTCTAATAAGTAATAACAATACATCGGGGTCGGCCCTTGGCAAAGGCAAGATGTGCCTATGCTTAAGACCTCTTAAAAATTTTAGTTTTTAATTAGTGTTAAGGTTTAAATTTTTTATGTTTATAATAGTCTAGGTGCCTATATATAATTTTTCGCCTTAGGCCCTAAAAACCTAGGGTGGGCCCTGCTAATTACATACATGGGGGGAAATTTAGTGTAAATTTAAATGAAAAATAGTACTTTAAATCATTTTTATTGAAATAAAATTGTTCCTAAACAATTTTCTTTATAAATTTTTATTACTAGTAACTAGTAATGAATGATAATAAGCAGCCATTATAATTTTATGAAACGGTAGATGGTCAACTATTTTATTATTCATTTACCGAACTCAATTTTTTTGTTAGGAGTTTAGATATTAGAGTGATTTGAAAATGACAAAAGTCCCTAAAGTACATTGTAGTGAATCAATGGAAATTGTTATTAAAATCGTGATTATAATGTAGTATGTTATTTTATAATTCAGATCAGGTGAACGAAATGAATCGTGAGTAGGATTAAATGGTAGAATCTTCGATCCAATAACATGATCTATGATCTTATATTCGATCATACCATCAGATCCAATAAGTTTAGTCTTTTCTAATGCACCATCTTTCATTAATTTCATTAACACACACTAAAATTTGAAAATCTTTTATTTTATTATAATGAAAAAAATCTTATTTAAATCGAGTTTAATGTGTTTTTCTATTTTATCCTTTAAAATAAAGTCAAAGAAATTCTGAATCAACATTATATACTTATAAAATAAATAATTACGACCAAAAATAAAACCTTATAAAAATAAATAATATCAATATCCTACGATCTGATCTTACTGATTTAGTTCTAATCTTTGGCCACTCTCATTTGTGACTTAAATTAAGTCATCATTGCATAATCTTAGACCAATCCTTTATCAAATTCACTTATTAGCACTAATTGGTCACTTCTTTATAGCACTAATATTTATTATAGCATTATTCTTCTATTTCAGTCATCAATTGATTTCTACCAACTATAGCAACCAAAGAAGGTGATTAAAACTAAAAAACCCACTTAATTATTTGTTGGTTGAAACAGGTTTAACCCAGAACCTTCATTTTTTTCCCTAAAACTCCTATTCTAAATTAATTATCACAGATTCTTGCTATAAACGGTCTATATATAGCATAGACGAGTGTAATGGGCCAACCCATTTTTACACTTTTCAAAAATAAAAACTGAAATTTCTATTGGGCTGGATTGCTGAGAGTGTCGTCTATGTCATAAACGGTCTCTCAGGAGACCTTTTGATTAATTATTATATTAGAAATCTTATGTTAAAAGCAAAGGCTAAAAGTTGTAAAGAAAAAGCCTTAATTTACTATGAGAAAGCCTTCCTTCCTTGCCCCTTTTGTTTTCTTCCAAGTTTCATGATTTTTTTTATACACTTTATTTTATTTTTAATAAATATTGTAGAAAGGAAATAACATTTGACTTTAGGGAATATATAAAAGGAGGGAAGAAAGCTTAGTAGCTAAAAAAATCATGGAGAGACTAAGAGGCTTCCTCTCCTTCAAAACTACACCATCACTTGTTTTTCCAACTACAAGCATCTTTACTCGGCTTCCACCTCGATTTTGGCGCAAGGCCAAAGGTACGTACTCGTGTATATATTTAACATCATTAATGAGAAATAGCTCGAAAAATATATTATTTGATTATTACTTTTCTCTTTTCTTAACAACCTTTGTTTAAAATCGTAATTGCCCTGCTCAAAGCAAATACAGACTAATAGTACAGAAAAGACTGAACACTCATCAGTTATCTGTATACGTGTCAAATGATCCAAATCATGGCATAGGCAGACTGCAGACATAAGCGGAGATTCCCCAATACCCTTGGGAGAACACTAAACTTGAAAAACATTGTGAATAATGAATATGTTCTTAAGAATATGTTCATGTTAATGTTCACAATTTTGGAAACAACAAAAACATCAAGTTAAATTATAAATATTTATTTAGAATTTGTTCAATTATGAGATACCATATTCATATTCTTGTTTGAATCAACAGGATGTGCAAGTTCTAGAGCAAAACAAGGTACAATTTTATATTTAATTTTATTTACTTACTATTTTTGGTTCAATTTATGTCAATTCAAAAATAATTAGAGAATAAAAATTGCATTGTTTTTGATGATAGGAGGTGGTAAAAGGAAAGGGCTAGTGAGCCTTTATAAAGACAAAGAGCTTTGTGCAGGATATGATGATATAGATACAATGTGGAGGATGATCCATTCTACATGTAACAAGGATATTGGTAGTACTAATACTAATTGTAAAAGACCTAGATATTTAGTGTTGTGTTTTAAATCTAGTTAGCTATGGTATTTCAATAAGTGATTGTAGTTTGTAGTATTTGATCACTAAAACTATGACTTGCTATTGTCTATATTCTAGTAAAATTTGTTGTTAAGAGCATGACTAATAACACTGGTCTATAGTCATCTTATGATTTTAACACTGTATTTGGATAGAGAGAAATAGAGGAAAAGGAAGGAAAAGAGATTTTAGATTTGATTGGATGAACTATAAAGCATAGTGCAAAAATACGGTTTTGGTCATGGTCGCGGTAACGATTGCAAATTTGATATCGCGGTCAATATGAAAATAGACGGTCAATGGGCCTATATTTCGGTCATCAACTCACGGTAAACTCAAAAACCTTTATAATATGGTCGCAATATGATAATGCGGCCTTGTTTGTGCAATATGGGATGGAGGATCCCTTGTGTGGATAACGAAAAGGGAGGGGAGAGGTTAGAAGGGAAAACATGGACACATTTTGTCAAGAATACAATCTTCCTAAAGTGGTAAGATTTAGAGGGAAAACACTCATTTTCTTTCTTTTTTTTCTTTCATCCCCTTCTAAATAAATAAGGTGCACTCTCCCTCCTTACACTTCCCTTTCCTTTCCCATCTTTCCCCTTCTTTTCTTTTCCTCCTAATTTGCTATTCAAACACAGTGAAGTGCTCGAAAGAATTGATAGAGTATATAACATGGGGTTATAAGTTTACAACCATCAACTTTATTTTTTAATTGAGTTGATTTCTTAACACGGTAGAATTATTAGCCAAATATGTGGGAGACTTGTGTTCTCTTGTGTTGCATCCACACTTCTAATTCAAATTGCACTCGTTTGAGCGAGAATGGTAAGAGTTCATAAGCATCAACTGAAGATTTGATTAGCACTAGATGTAAAAACTTAGTATAGATCACTTATAGTTCTTGTCCCCTAATCTGTTTTTTTGTGTGTGATACAATTGTGTAAGATTAATAATTTCAATCATTTAAGAAAGTACTAAAACAGGACAATACTTTCTCCATGAGTGTATAAAAAAGTTTGATATTCCAATTGAAAAAGAGCAACAAATTAGATGTCCTTATTCACCAGTCCTATGGAGAAAAAAGGAAGAATAAAGGCACATCAAAGTCTCAATATGTTTGAAGGCAGATTTGATTCTATTCGGTCTTCAGATCACTACACCTTAATTGGCAATTGGCTGTTGGCTGTTGGCGGTTGACTTTTTTAGTTGGCTTGTTTGACCAACTGGAAATGTTGGCTGTATTTGTTGGCTTTAAAGCTAGCTTAAAAAGCTAGTTGTTTGTGAAGATGTTTGGTAAATTTAAATATTGGTTGTTGGCTGTTTATTAGAGAAAAAGTGGGCCAACAAGCCAAAAGCCAACCCAAAAAGCTACCTGGAGCAGCTTTTTCATTTTGGCTTAAAAGCAAGCTTTTCAACTGCTTTAAAAGCCATTTACCAAACACTTTTTTTGGCTGTTTGACCAATCAACAAACCAAAAGCCAAAGGCCAACCAAAACGTTAATCCAAAAGCCAATTGCCAAATACCCAAAATAAATCTTTTGGCTTTCTAAGGCAACATATTGCTCATAATAATAAAAGTATATATTGCTTTTTTTTTTTTTGAGATAAAAAGTATATATTGCTTAATGCCTATCAACTTAGGTTGAAAGTACAATTATTATTTGCAATTTGGCATAGAGTAATGATCTCACAAAAACATGAGCCACCCTATTTCCATAGGCTTCCCTCCTAGATCATACCCCTTCTTTCTAAAGCAAGAAAGACGAGTAAACATCCAATTTATATGCTCTCTAGTCTCTAGTTACCATTCATTCACAAACATGTCATAAATATTCAGTATATGATTCACGTTAAGAAACTAACTCACCTAAAAGTTAAAGCTAATGATTGAGGAAAATGCCATTGAGGAAAAGGCTCGAGGTGGATTTTCATTTAATAAATTAAACTAGTAAAATATTCACATATGACAAAACCCCATTCACATATTACTAGAGGTGTTCAAAGCAGATCCGACAACTCGA
The DNA here is from genome assembly GCA_019776075.1 of Amaranthus palmeri. Taxonomy (NCBI): domain Eukaryota; kingdom Viridiplantae; phylum Streptophyta; class Magnoliopsida; order Caryophyllales; family Amaranthaceae; genus Amaranthus; species Amaranthus palmeri. The sequence continues at coordinate 48,127 of JAAKBH010000281.1, forward strand.
TAGACACCCGACTTTATAACCGAACTCGATTTGACACGACTTAAAAATGGATCTACAATTATGTAAAACCAATGTGAACACAAAATTCGATTTTGATTCGACCCAATACACATGATCCGAAATCAACCCGATGACCCGAATGAACAATTCTACATATTACAAAACCCAAGTTTCGATCCCAAAATCGGTTATGTGATGATTGTGGATGGTTTTACAATTTTTGTGGCCTTTATTTTGATAAGTGTTAAATGGGGCTGGACTTATTGTAAATGCCAACAATTATCGGGGAAAACACGAGGTGCACACACTTCACAAACCAAGGAGATATATGTCATCCCAAAACCATATGACAATGGGAAGAAGGTCTCCAATAGCTTATAAAGTGTGCACGCCATTTTCAATTTGTCGATGTGAGATAACTTATCCCAACAATAAGTAAAGCCTTTATTCCAAGGAAGCATTACTCAAAGGCTAATGGAATTCACATGTATGCTTAAAATACATCCGTCAATTTCGGAACCAAACAATAGGAGTAGTATTTATGTTGAGACATTTAACAAATTGTTAGGTGACACACTCGCCCTTTCATGTCAAAATGATTGTCCAAACCTTACAACTTTATGCTCCTACTGTTTTTACAATATCATTCAACTTTCTTAGTAACAACCTAACAACATCTCTTGTCTCACTCCAATTTGCACCAATCACCATCTTTTGAGATAATTTAACATCTTTGGTAAATCACTATTAACATGTTTTTGCAAAATATGATAGCATTGTGATTTCGTAAAACGTGAATGATATACTTTTTAAAGTTTTTTCCATATGGTAGCCATAAGGTTTTAATCTTACAAATTTTGTAGCAAAATTCATTTTAAAGCATCCGATTTCCATTAACTTTACCACTCAAACCCTAATTTTTTGGGAGAATTTTGTTCTCTGTAAATCTAACGCTAAAGTTTTAGTTTTTCTTTTTAGTAAAGACTAAAGTTTCGGTTTTCATCTCTTACAAGTAAGTTCTTAGGTTTTCTTGTTTTGATTATTTCTTGTTCATCTTTGGGGTTCTATCCCTAATTTGAGTTGAGGCCCTCTTCTACCCTCAATAAATTGGTTCTTATCTCAAAATAGGATACTTCAATCATCCTAAAGAGCTATCACATTTCCTAGAACAAGTAGGCAAAACAAAATGAAAGTGGGGAATTAAGAGCAACTAACTTCAAATATTAGCTAAATAGCTTACATTATTAGAATACTACAATCATCCTTGTAAACATCACTCCAAGTACATTCATTTATACAAGCTTAACTACATATTCTAGCTTCTAACCATATTCCATCCAAAACTAAAAATAAGTTTATTTGAGCGAGAGAAACTTAAGACTCTCATCGTAGAGCTACATAAGATGTTCACGATCAGATCAAATCAGATTAGATCAGTTCACACCCTCGTGAAGGAGCATTTGATCGAAATGCCACACACCTGCAAGAGCACATAAAAATGCTTTAAGAATGTATATGTGTCGTGCACGATGCCACAAAGTAGTCGGAAATTTTATCGAAATGACATCACATACCGTGTCCCTTGCCCACCATTCTCAATTGTGTGACATACTCAGCAATCTTCTTGATTGCCTCAACCTAAGAAACATTCCAAACATGGATTTTCGTTAGTCCTAAAAAAAATATCAACAAGAAACATCATTCAGGTTATCAGGTCGATTTCGAGTCAGGTGTTTCGAGTTGGTTCAAAGTCTGGTTCTATGTGCACATTGATTTTTACATTATTTAAAATTCATTTCGAAATCGGGTCAATTCGATTCGGTTTCAAGGATGGGTAAATATCAGGTCAGCAGGTCTATTTTAAACACCTCTAACAAGAGTGAACACACTCTCAACTTACCTGTTCATTCAGAAATTCACTTTCAACAAACTCTTGTAATTGGACATCATTGCTTCGCTCGGCCACCTATATGTTCATACAATAGTGCAAAAATACGATTTAGATGGAATCAACATATCTAGCCGGAAAATCCTTTGTTATGTAAGGAGGATCAATGACTTACACCATGCAAGTTCAACAACTTTTCATTCACCAGCTTCTCCAATGACAATGCCAACTCCATAGCTGCCACAATAGAATGAATAAAATGATCCATCAAACTGTCTTGACAAATCCTTATTCTAAACACATATTTCTTCATCCATAGGCTTGGGGGGAGGGTGGGTTTAGGATATTTGACTCTTAACATGGTATCAGAGCCACTGTGACAAGACGTCACACATTCAAATCTCAACTACCAGATATGAGAAAGACATGTGTTGTATCTACACTTCTAACCCAAATGGCTCTCGTGTGAAGGGGCATGTTAAAGTATATAGCACATCTTAGGGCTTCAACGATCAGCTTAAGCTGATAGTTGAGTTGGTTACTTGACATTATCAAGAGTATTTTGACTCAAACGTTGAGTTCCATAATCTATAGGCCAAACACCCCATATGTATCATATTTTTGCACATTTTCAAGGATGGGTCTTGGTCTGCCTTTGTCCAGTACTAGTAGTATTGCCCATGGGTTCATCACTATCTTTGATCACTACTTTGCAAATAAGAATGAAGCCTTACCATATAAAGCATCGCCTTTTTCAACATGCTCAAATTCTGATGGAGGCATGAGGATTGAATGCAGCTTTACTCTTCCACCTCTCATGTTCTGAAAAACAACCGAAACCATAAGACCCATCAGAACGTTCCAAAACTCGAATACCAGACATATATTACCACAGCTCGCTCACCTGATACTTCATCAACTTCTCCGCATGTTCTCTTTCTTCTTCACTCGACTCACGAAAAAATCTAAACAAAGCGAAAATCACAGTAAACGAATAAGATTCACATCAAGTTCCATATATGATTCACCTAATGCAAAATACTACTCCCTCTGTCCCTTTGAGATAGCACCATTTGACCAAATAATGTGAGAGTTGTTTGAGTCAAATGGTGCTAATTCAGAGAGACAGAGGGAGTATTAACATAGTATTTGGTTACTTACTTGGCTAAGCCTTTGAGAGCAACATTGTCTCTGTCAAAGTAGGCAAACAGAGAATGGTACACATAGGAAGCACTGTACTCCACACTGAATCATACAAACAAATACATTAGCATATTACAAAAGTGATCATAATGCTTGGAACTGATCATATCTTTAAAAAAAGGTTTCACGGTTGTAGCAAATAACATACGCCCACAAAACTTACGACCCGTTTGGGTATTGGCACTATATGGTGGTGATTGGAATTATTTGTAGAGTAATTTTCATGATATGTATCATGTCATTCTCGCGGTAATGATACTTTGATCATAAAAAAGACTTTTTTTCATAATTTTTCATTACCACCTAATAGGCTAATACCACATTTTTAATTGTTAATTGCATCGAAATGAATTTAGTGAACAAGTAAGAGCATTAAACCGGCCAAAACATATTTCTACCAAAATTACGCTAACTTTTCATTATCCTCTACACCATTTAATATTGGATATCAAACGGGGCGTTGTACAATGAGTATATATTATATACGGAAATAAAGTTGATGGGGGACCTAACCAAATGAACAGAGGTAAAATTTGGAGTCAAAAATTGAACGGGTGAAAAATTTATTATATAAAATTATAAATTTTGAGAAATAAACTAGGGTTAAGATTTGAACACGTGACCCCAGAGTACTAGCTTTATTTTACTTCTAATCTAATCACTTTTACTTAAATTTTATAACTTGTCAATTGTCATTATATAAGTATCAAAATTCAAAATTATCAAAATTTCCCAGTCAAATAATCAAATCGTATACTTAGACATGTTTTCATGTATTACACACGTACACGCTAAGTACTTTACTCCTACTCTTTAATCAACGTAATCAAACAGAGAACAAATTCTAACTATTAGCCACCTTGTTTATTAACTGCTTCCCAAATTTCATCTCTATTTGTAGTGTTTTTATTTTGTTTTAAGGTTTTGTATAGTGCAAATTTGTTTATTTCCTCTAATTCCAATGGACAATTCAAAACATTTTGGGAAATTTCATGTGGTTATTCTGAACTTTCGGCTTTTTCATGTGGTAGACGTTTTTTTCATCTACGTGGAGACCTTGACGTTCCAACTTTGTGGTAGACAAAAGAAAAGTTCTTTTGTTAACTTTACGCTATTTTTACTCAACATAATGACATCTTTTTCAAAAAATAAACACGTGATCACTTTAATTTACCACATATTTCGAAATCCAGTCGAAATAAATACTTAATTTAACCTAAAACTTTACATTTTGTCTACTACATGAAAAAATTGAAAGCTTAAGGGGAACCCCGTGGCGCGGATTCAAAAAACCATTTGTGGAAAAGCCAAAAACTCTAGATCACCTCATGAAAATTTTCAGATATAAATATAAAATGAATGTTTTCTCAAATACAAATATGAAGTGAGTATGAACAATTAGCTTTTATATGTAGATAACCTATTCGATATCATTTTGTATATGTTATATGTTACACGATTTAGTTAATACATATCGGACCTAAATTTACAGTGTCAGTCTCTCACATGATTTTCTGCCATCTCAACCATATTGGTCACCATATTTTTTCAGCTAAAAGGTATGAAAGCAACTTATCATGCATTCCATACTTGTAGGAATTTCTCAAAGCTATCCAGTTGTAGACAGAGTAGTTAGGTCATTCATTTCACACTTGCTATACAAAACATACAAAAAAAACAAGCAAAAAAATACATGTCAATTAATCAAATACTGATTCCTCGTTTCCATTATACTTGCTACATTTTACTTTTTACGCAATCTAATGTCTAACTTTAATCATTTATATCTTAAGTTATACTTTTAACTAAAAACTATAAAAGTTTGATATTATAAAAGTATTTGATTAGACGATTCAGACAAAATCTCAGTTAACTATACCTCTTTTTAACACATTCGTCACAATATATAAAATAAGTTCAAAAGATAAATAGTACTAATAATCCTTATGTAGCGACTAGCGACTATTTTAGAACGGTTGAAGTAAAAATTAATCAATAAAAGAAAAGGAACAACAAATCAAGGCAATACAAATGCAAAGAACATATATGCTGAACAAAAACCTTAATTCATAACACAACAGAATTAAAAGCATTTCGTTGAGACATTTTAACAAACAGTTGTTAGGCATCTCCTATTTGGAAACATCATACCGCACAAAACAACAAATCATAAAAGAAGAAACAGTGCAACCCACTTCTTCACCTTTAATATTGGACATATATCAATCATCACATCAACTTTTTCATCATACTTTTTTAGACAAAAAACTCATTCCACAAAACACATCAACTTTTCCAATAAAGAGAAATCAAAAAGCGGAATCCAAATCTACAGTTAAAAACGGGTAAAAAGTATAGGGTTAAGAAGATAATTACTTGATCTGCTCATTAATGGCAGATTCACAGTCATCAGCATATCTCTGTCTCGCAATCGATACTTGAGGGGAGATAGGCACCATAAAATCATCACCCTTAACCTCCTCAAAAGGTTGAAATACGATTCCAGTCATGGGTCCTCCTTCTTGCAGAGCAGCAACGATTCTACCATTCCCATTTCTTTTCCCTTGAACTCCTCCAAATCCCAGAAAATTGGAAGGAAATCCATGGCATAAACCACTTTCCTTAGAGGAAATTGTGGAGCTAAAAAGAGGAGACCCAACAGAAATTGATTTCAACATCGTTAATTCTACAAAATTGGAGTAAAGAAATGAAGATTTTATTAGATTAAAATGCAAAAATGGATTGAAAGAAGGAAATTGAAGAGAAGGAAGGGATGAGGATGAAGAAGAGGTGAAATGATGAGGAGATTATATAGGAGAAGGACAAGTGGTGGAGTGGCATAGGAGAAGGATAATAGCCGTTGGATGAAGTGTTAATGTGGAGGGTTGAGATTAAAAGGGTAGAAGGGGCGTGTGGTGAGCTCGTGTCACAAGACGAATCTTGAAAAAATCAGATCCACGTTGTACTCTTCTTTATCTCTTCATAAATTATTTGTCGTTTTGTGCTACGCGCTTCAATAAGAAAGTTATACTACTCGCTGTATTATTCGCCGATTTTTTACACAAATTTTCAAGGGCGACTGTCGGTTTTATAATTAAATTATTTTAAGGAAAAATTATAAGAAACTACCTAATTTATACACCTATTTTTTAAAAACTATGTTGTATAAAATTTTTTGCAAAAAACTACCTTATATAATACTTCCTCAGTTTTTTTATTTGTACCATTTCCACTTTTTACACTATTCATCATTTGATAGTGTTTTGCATAGTGCGGCTATTAAACGATAAAAAACCTAGTCATGTGGGATCTTGTTTTATTCGTCTCGTCGAATACTTTCATAATATCAAATTTTTATAATTTTTAGTTGAGTATAATTCTAGATATAAGCAACCTGACAAACGCATTGGACTGCGCAAAAGTATGTTTGGGTGCAAGTAAAAAAAACGGAGGAAGTATAAATCTTTGCAAAATACTACCTTTTACTGATTTTCGTCAAATGACTGTTAACATTAACGTTGACCTGCACAGAATTGTATTATATAAGGTAGTGTTTTGCAAAGAATTGTATTATATAAGGTAGTTTTTTGCAAAATTTTTTATTTAAGGTAGTTTTTTAAAAAATCGTGTATAAATTAGGTAGTTTCTTATAATTTTTCCTTATTTTAATTGAGTTGATTCATTGGACATTTATTATATGAATAATTTGTGAATTACAGATTTAAAGATTACTGCTGTTGCGAATTACAGTTTTAATGTTTATTTTTTACGAATTACAATCTAAATGTTTATTTATGCGAATTACAACCACTAAAGTATCAAATTTTACAAGTTTGGGCCAAAAACACATGACTTCGATCACTTAACCTAAAATCCCGACCACCACTAAAGTATCAAATCTTAATGTTCGATCACTTAATGTTTATGAAATTCGTGTTGTGGCTTGAACTTGCAAATTTTAATACTTTGTGGTTGTAATTCGCAAAAAATAAACATTAGCTGTAATTTACAAAAGTGATAAACTTTAGGGTTGTAATTCACAATTATTCTTATTATATTAATTGTAAAGTTAAAGCACTCATCATAAAATTTTAAAGTTTTTAATTATAAACTTAAAATTATTATTTATAGTTTTATGGTGTTTCTTTTTTATAGTGGTAAAGTGCATCATTTATATTTATGAAGTGATCAATTCAAAAATGATAATTATAACTTTAAAATAGTCCCTTATAAGTGATCAATTGCAGAAATAGTTAATTGCATACACTTATTTTTGATTTGATTAGATGGTCTCTTACAAAATTTATTATTATACTCTCTCATATTCGCTATATTTGTCCTATTTGGTTTTCAATCATTCTTATTATGTACATTATTCTTAATCTATAAGTTACAATCAGGGCCGGCCCAATATATTTTGGGGCCCTGGGCGAAATAGCAAATTGAGGTTATTTTGGATCTTCTACAACTACTAATTTTCCTTTTTTGACATGGGGCCCTGGGCGACGGCCCCTCTTGCCCAGCCTTAGGGCCGGCCCTGGTTACACTATAGTTATGTATGTAGGATCTTATTTCGTTATATTGTAAATTTTATTAATTTTAATTTTTATAATTTTTGTCAATTGTTCTAAAATTAAAAGGGACATTTAAAATGAATAGAAGACAGTAAAATTTATTGTGGTTGCTAATTGAATAAAAAATAAAAATGAAATAAGAGGGAAGAAATGAGGTGAGAGTGGGAAAGAAAAGAAGACAAGTCTAATGAAGGAAGTGAAGAAAATGCTTAGTGGTTAGTGGAGATAACAGCCTGGAATGACGTGGACTTCGTCCTTTGCTTCATGTTTTATTGTCGTTTCAACCTCCCCCCATAACTCTGGGTTCGGAACAATCAAAACAATATATTTTAATTAATTAATGTAATTTTTTAAATATTACAAAAAGATAAAAAAAATAATGGTAAAAAAAACATAATTTAATAAGTAAGCATAAATTAAAAATATAACACTCTCACTCTATTAAATTTAAAATTTAAAGTTCTCTATATATGTTTTTAAAATTTAGGTGAATACTCCGTTAAGGCGTTAACCCCCGAATTTTTAATAGTGAACAAAGATTAAGATTTTATAAAGACAGTTGTTTGAATAAAATTAAAAGTAAATAAAATGTCTAGATGAATATTAGGGAATGCTATAAAATAAAAAGAAAAAAGTTAAATAAAAATATATTGACAAACAAATGAAAGTAGAAGACTCATTATTCGATATTCAAGTAATGAATTTTCTTGATAGTTTTTGCATAATTTGAATTCTAAATTTATATTTATTTTTAAATGTTAATATCCACACCTTTTTTGAACAACTATCATTTACTTGAGATTAATTTTATCAAACAATTTTAGTATTAATTAATTGATTCAATTTTTGTTATACTTCATTAGTTCTATAATATAAAAAATCTTAAAATAAAATTAGTAGAAAATATATTGAGATCATCAACATTAAAAATTGTGTCCAAAAAATGTGATATACTTCATTACTTCTATATAGAATTTTTTTGAAAACAATAAATAAAATTGTCTAAAATAAAAAATGAGAATATCAAATAAAAAAAGATAGAGTACATAGTATTAGGTGCATGGTAATGAAAAATTGTAAACAAAAAAACTTATGAACAAAAATTGTTTTGTAATCGATAATACATGGTAGAAGTGATTATGAAAAGTTAGTGTTATTTTTATAGGAATATCTCTTGACATACTTAATGGCTATGTTTATTCTCTTTCAACATCTTAATTTCTTCGCATAATTCATTTCAATTTATTGTATTAAGTGGTAATGAAAAATTATATAAAAAAAACTTTTTTATGATCTAACTTTTTTTTACCATAGGAACGATATGATACATATCATGAAAATTTACACCATACAAAAAATTCACATCACAACCAATTATCACTGTTATTCCGTTAACCAAACAAGCCGTAAAATGTGTGTCTTTCCGATATGACCTAAGTCAACCAATGTGGTTGTCGAAAATAAGTTTTCAAGAGAAATATATGCTAAAGTTTAATCGGAGAACATGACTTAATTTGGCCAATGATCTATTGACAAATGGAAAATAAGACAATTTTTTTTTTTTGAAATGAAAGAAAATAAGACATTTAATTTTGAAAGAAACATGCGGATCATCTTGGCTTTAAAACCAAATTGTGGGGATAGGCTCTAAACTATTGTGGTGTCAACATCGGAATTTATGTCAATTGAAAAGTAAAAACCAAATAAATTATGACCTAAATAAATTGCATTATATATTTACAAAATAAATTACAAATTAAAATAAAAGATAAAATAAAATATTATATTTCAGCATGTAATTTAGTGATAAGTTTCAAATTTGAAAATGTTTGACAAACAACTGATAACTGATAGATAGTAGTTGATTACTTTGGTTAATTTGAGCAGTTGATTTTTAACTCGCTGTTATAAGCAAACTGTTCAAAAACAACTTATTCTTAACAATAAATTATTTCAACCAGCTAATTTATAAATTAGTAACATTGGATGGTTTGATCACGACCAACACTCTATATATATATCAAAATAAATTATATTTACTTAATAAGCTATTTTCCAAATATCCTTAAAAAAAAAAAAGTTTGTTCCTATGGTAAGTTTTTTCATCATAAAATTCCAAGAAGTCACTTTCAAATTTCAATACATGCACTTCTTTCTTTGGACAATGTGAACACATATAAATTTCAAGATTCCTAAGGCTCTTCTTGTTAGTTCCCAAAACTCTAATTTCTCTTTTTTTTACCGGTAATAAAATTAGAAAATTTTTAAATTTTAAATAATCATTTTTATTTTATATCCTTTCTCTTTATATTAAATTTTCCATAGGTATATTCTTTTTTAAACTACTACTACTTCATAATTTAAAATGGTTTTTATCATGATTATCATGAAATAAAAGCTCTGATATTTTATCATAGACAAACATATTAAAGAAATTATAGCTAGTTTTACTATATGCTAAAAGTTGTTAATATAAATGACACGTATCGAATATACAAATATTTGTTTACATTAATTATTAAATAATATATTTTTCGTGATAAATTTTTTTTTCTACTGGCATAAAATAAATTTTAAGTATCTAATTAAAATATTTAATGCATTTGCACATCAAGCTAAGCTAGTTATTGAAACCCCATCTTAATTCTTGAACCATATCCCTCCTAGTGTGATCAAATGTCCAATGTGTTATTTAATTTTTAGTGCTATTAATCTATTATTCTTAGTTTGTATTTTATTTTCAATTTATAAGTTAAAATATATAGTTTAGTGAGTTCTTACTTGATTTGTCTCAATATAAATATTATTACTCTTAGCTTGTAGTCATTTGACTATATGAAACCCGACCCTTGTTAGTGAAAACATGAATTTTTTTGTCGTATATATCATTTGCAACTTTATATAAACAAGGGTCAAATAAAATAGTGTAAATGGTATTAATACTATAATGTAATTTATTCAAAAAAAAATACTACTCCACTTGACAAGATTTATAATCAAATTTATCATACTCTAATAAATGTTTTTCTTTACAAAATTTATTTCCATGTAAAAAACAAACTAAGATAGAGGGTGAATGCTCCACATAACATATTTAATAAAAACTAAAACTAAAACACCAAAACTTGGCCGAGACGGCCCAGCCCAAGCCGCGCGCTATAGGGGAGAGTAAACTGCAATATGATCAGTTTCTATCTTAACACATTCATTTTCATGGTTAAAGTGTTCAGTTTTAAGACTAAATGACAATTGTCCATTTATATCAATCAGTTTTAAGACTAAATGGATCAATTGTCCAATAAATTGTATCAGTTTCATTGATAATAGCCTCAATTTGATTCTTAACAACGTCTGGTTTGATGGATATAGTGATGACAACATGCATGACGTTCCACACTTACATGGAGACAATGAAGAAGCAAGGAAGGTAGTAGAAACACTATATAAGGCAACAATTGATGAAGTTAACAAGATAACTGAAAAGAGTACTAATGAATTGAAGATGGGGTAGAAAATCAAACATATAATTTGATTCAATACCATTATTTGTGAAATCATATACAAATTGTATATCAATTTTTTTTAAGAGGACAATTGAGTATGTTAATAGCACAATTGAGTATTTTAAAATAGGAATTTAGTAAGTGAAGTGTATACTTTAAGAGGCGAAATGAGCACTTTGATATATAAACTGACTATCTTAAGATGACAACTGAGTACTTTAATATATAAATTGAGTATCTTAATATGAAAATGAACTGACTAAATTGAGGTTATTATCAATGAATCTGATACACTTTATTGGACAATTGATCCATTTAGTCTTAAAACTGATTGATATAAATGGACAATTGTCATTTAGTCTGAAACATACTAGAAGCATAACTGATCATATTAGAAACTGAACACTTTAACCATGAAAATGAATGTGTTAAGATAAAAACTGATCATATTGCAGTTTACTCTTCCCTATAGGCGCGGCTTGAGCTGGGCCGTCTCACCTTGAGACGGTCTCGGCCAAGACCGACTGAAACTAAAATTCATTCTCTTAACCACTTATTAACATCAATAACCAACCGCCCCATAAAACTATTAGTATATACACTTTTGTCATTGGCTCTCAACCATTTAGAAGTAATAAAATATTTTTTAAAATATGGAAAAAATTGCAATAGTGGAAGTGGAGGATCCAAAAATTTAAAATGAGACAAATTCATAAGAACGAACTAAAATAAAAATAAGAAATATTGAGGGCTGGCAAGGGCGGCCTAGGCTTATTTTTGCAATCTATTCTTACTGCCTATCATTTTAGTTCGACCCGAGTAAAATTTTTTATTATATATTGCTAGTATTGTTTCATGTTTTTCCAGATCCTAAGTTTGGATCTATTCAATATGAACTCTATTGGGACAAAAAAACCCACAAGCAGCCCAAACCTCAAAATGGATATAATTCTTCATACTAATGCTGCCAGTAGAAGAAAAAGGCACTAGCTACTGATAGATTGCAAAATTCATCCATAACATACATAATATATAATTGATTCAAAAAGAAAAAGCATGACAATTACAACTTTGTTAATACACACATATTACATATAGTTCATCCTTTCAAAACCCATCACAATTACAACTTAATTTATCGACATCACTTATTTATTTTTTTTTTTTAATTCCGCCCCTGTCACAAAGACACAACTAGTTTAGAGTTTGCAGTATAATATGCGCTCCATGTTGCGGTTGAAGCATCATAACAGTGTGAGGAGCATGACTATAAGATGGGGATAGCCGAAATGCGAAATTAAGTAGAAGCATAGATAAAGCCACCTTAGCCTCAATAAGAGCAAAATTTTGCCCTACACAAGTCCTTGGACCATACCCAAATGGGAAAAATGCAAAATGATCCTTGGATGCATTTGATATCCCTTTTGAGAATCTCTCTGGTTTGAACTCATGCACATCTTCACCCCATATATCAGGATCATGATGGATTAGTAGTGTAGGAAGTGTGATATCCACCCCGGCTGGAATCGACAGTTCTCCTAGTTTCGTGTCCTTGTAAGTGTGTTGGTATTGAGCTATCACAGGCGGGTATAACCTTAGAACCTCCATAAGTATCATATTAACCTATATATAAGAGATTAGAGTCATATAACGGTTGCCCTTCTCGCCCACCCTCAGGACAGGGCCTAGCTAGGTAGAACAGTAAAATGTTGTGCACATAATGTAAACTTACAATGTTAAGACAACTGATTGCTTCGTAATCTATGTTGTTCGATCCAAACACGCGTATAACTTCTTGTCTTGCTTTGTCTTGCCAATCTTGATGCATAGCTAATACTATCACCGCCCAAGTAAGCAAGCTCGTGGTTGTTTCTTGGCCGGCTAAGTAGAATTGCTTGGACTCTTGAATCACTTCTTCAATAGTTAACCCACTATTTTTAGTAAGTGTTGAGTTATGTTCTTGAATATAGTCTTGGTTAGACTGCAAAAGTAGTCCTAGCAAGTCATTTGTTCCTTCTCCAGTTTTGACAGCACTCTGTTTTTTCTTGATCACATCTCTTAGCTTTGATGTAATGATTCTAGATAGTTCTTTTCTTCTTTGATTCTTCTTAGTAGGGATAAATCTGATTAAATCCGATAAATATGTTATTGTGCTTGTACATTACAAGACCTGCATAGGAGCAGAGTTGACTCCAGACAAATCCGATAAAGTTTCATCTTGAAACCAGTTGGTCATAGGAATAGTAGTCCATCAGGCTTATATGTTAGTGGGTTATTACTCATTATGCCAACAAAATAATTTTTTTCATCTCTAATATACAATTGCCCACATGTTTTAGGTCAATTTGGGGTCGAATCAAAAATTGACATGTCTAGTTATATATTTCCGACCCCCTAAATCCCGCCTAGGTGAAACTGTTGGAAATACTTCACATGTGAGACAAGATCCCACATCGATAAAAAAAGTGGGTTGTGAACTTGCATATATACTTGGTGAGCTAATCCTCCTATGGCCATATGGTTTTGGGAAACAATGAACTTCACCGAGTGTATGTGCAAGTCAATGCTCTTGACTCGTGGGTTTTTGGGCCCGAGGCCACGGGTGTCCCGTGACACTTGGCATTGGAGTACTAATTTAAAGAATTAAAAGGGTACCTAAAACCAGGTATGTTGATCCATAAGGTCTGCATGACTTGTATGACTAGCTCCACAAGCTCCTTCTGAAGCTTGAAAATTTGGGTACCTTCTTTATAGTTGCTAGCAAAAGCTGTCCTTGAAATCACATCTGCTGTTAGATTCTGAAACTCAGGCCAGATATCAACTTCACAACATCCATCAGCAGTAGCCAAATTCTTCCATCTTTCGACGAACTCGCCACATGTAGCAACCATAGCAGGTACCATGTTCTACAAAGTTTGTGTTAGAGTATATAACATCTTTTGGGATTTCAACCATAAGCTTAAGGAGGAACTGTGGAAGGAGGAACTGTTTTACATCCACACTTTTGACCCAAAGAGCTCTTGTGTGAAGAGTGTTAGAGGATATAGCATATTTTGGGGCCTCAACCATCAGCTTAAGCATTGAAGCTTAAGCTGATGGTTGAGGCCCCAGAATATGTTATACTTCCTTTGATTTTTAATAGTTGCTATATTTCTGTTTTTCACGCTATCCAATGCACGATTTTAATCTTTAATATTTATAATTTCATATGATAAAAAATTATAAAAAGTTAATATTAAGAAAATACACATTGAAACGAATCAAACAAGATCCCATTTGACTATGTTTTAAATTATATATAGAGAACTATATATCAAATAAGATCAGTTAGTGAACAGTGTTTGCTACAGAAACTGTAGCAACTAATAAAATCCGGAGGAAGTATACTCTAACAAAAAAGCATGTTAGAGTATTAATATATATCTTCGAACTTCAACCATTGGTTGTTATTATTATACACTCCAACAATTTGAAACCAAATATGACACTAATTCAATTTTCTAAAGTAGCAAAAAATAAGAAAAATTATCAGGAATAATACAATATTTTCCTTATTTTTCTACAATAACACTACCTTTTTATTAACCATGAATAATATCAGCTTAGCGGGTGTTACTCTAGATATTCTAAACATATTAAAAATTAAACTATAGAAGATTATACGACAAAACAAGAGAAGACTAACCTTAAGCTTGTCAATGTGAAAAGCAGGATTGATGATTTTCCTATGTTGTGCCCAGTTTTCACCCTCCAAAGTGGTAAGACCTTTGGTTAAGACAAGTAGTAGAGGGCTTAAGTATGGCTTTCCGAAGTGTCCTTGCTTGTTACTTAGCACTTGCTTCATCATTTCTGCATCCTTGATTATCAGCCTGGGTGTGGGCCCTCCCCAACACATGGATACCTTCCCTGTTTTCATAAAATTATAGCCTATAAATCCCATTTTCATCACAAATATGCAACATTTCCTTGCATTTACAAGAAAGTTAAATTAGAAATTCATATACTAATCTTAGCTCTCCCTTGACAGGTTAGTCAAAAGCTCAAGTTGATAGTTGAGGTCTATAGGACCGGCCCTGGGCAAGGTAGGTCGGGCCTATGCCCAGGGCCCACTAAAAAAAAGTGATTTGTTTTTATTTGAACTCAAACCTATAGTGTGGTAAGGGCCCATGATCTAGTTGCAAGTATCATAAAGTTGAAGTAAAATAAAACGGAGAAGATATATGATTAAAGGTTAAACACAGATTTTGGGTTTTGTAATTACTGTGTTATTGATCTCCACAGCTGAGCAGGTTTATATATACATGACATACCCTAACCTTCCTATAATAACAATATTACAGAAATATATACATGCCTAAAATAATGCTAAGAATAATATCAAGATTATTCTATGACTATAAATAATCCCGTGAATATCTCATAGAATATCTCGTAATATTCTAACACTCCCCCTCAAGTTGAGTCGTCGGGTCTCCGATACGCAACTTGCTTAGAACATCATCAAACCACTGTGTACCAACTGCTTTGGTAAGTATGTCTGCGAGCTGATCCTCAGACTTTACATGAGGTAACTTAATAATGTCATTCTCGAGCTTTTCCTTTATAAAGTGACGATCCACCTCTACATGCTTGGTTCGATCATGTTGAACCGGGTTCTCTGAAATATTGATAGCAGCACGATTATCACAATACAAGTTACAGCTACCCTTAGGTGGAAAACCAAGATCAGCTAACAATTTCCGAAGCCATAAAACCTCTTGTATCCCCTTTGCTACTCCTCTGAATTCTGCTTCTGCACTAGATAGAGCAACAACCTTTTGCTTCTTACTTCTCCAAGTCACCAGATTACCTCCAACCAGAGTAAAGTAACCTGATGTAGATTTTCTGTCATCTCTGTCGCCTGCCCAGTCTGCGTCTGTATATGCAGCAAGATCTAGATGCCCATTTTTCTGATACAGAACACCTCTTCCTGGAGTCCCCTTTAGGTATCTCAAGATGCGAAAAACTGCCTCCATGTGTTGCACCTGTGGCTTATGCATGAATCTACTAACAACTCCTACAGCATATGCAATGTCTGGCCTAGTATGAGCAAGGTAGATCAGTTTCCCTACCAACCTCTGATACTGCATGCGATCTGCAAATTCAGCTCCTTCAAGTATCTGTAGTCCATGATTCACCACCATAGGAGTTTCAACTGGCTTACAATCTATCATCCCTGTCTCAGCTAGCAGATCCAACACATACTTCTTTTGAGAGATGAAGATTCCTTTATTTGATCTCAGAACCTCAATCCCCAAGAAGTACTTAAGCCTTCCAAGATCCTTCATTTCGAACTCCTGGAATAATCTTCTCTTCAAATTCTCAATCTCAGCTTTATCATCACCTGTGATTATCATATCATCCACATAAATTATCAAACAAGTTATTTTCCCCCTTTGTTTCTTCAGAAACAATGTGTGATCTGAGTGACTTTGTCGATATCCAAAGCGTCTCATAGCAGATGTGAACCTTCCAAACCATGCTCTAGGAGACTGTTTCAACCCATATAGAGCCTTTCTCAACCTGCACCCTTCTCTGTCTGAGAACTCTGAAGTGAACCCTGGTGGAGCCTCCATGTAGACCTCTTCTTGTAACTCACCATGCAAGAAGGCATTCTTTACATCGAACTGATGAAGTGGCCAGTCCCGGTTTGCAGCAATGCTAAAGAGAACCCTGATAGTATCAAGCTTGGCAACTGGAGAAAACGTCTCTGAGTAGTCAACCCCATAAGTCTGCGTATACCCCTTTGCAACCAACCGTGCCTTGTACCTTTCGATACTTCCATCAGCCTTGTACTTCACCGTAAAGACCCATTTGCACCCCACAACTCTCTTGGTTTTCGGCAGAGCACACTTTTCCCATGTTCTATTCTTCTTCAGAGCATCAATCTCATCTTCCATTGCCTTGCGCCAATGATCAGTGGCAAGCGCTTCCTCAACAGTCTCTGGAAGTTTAGTGCTGTATAGAGAGGCATTGAAGGCTACAGCACTTTGAGATAAATTTCCTTCACCTGCATTATCAATAGGATACCTCGATCTCCTGGCCTCAAAGTCCGGATCATATCTCTTCGGGGGAACACCTCGTGTTGATCTCGGGGGTAACACATAAGGTTGTTCCCTACTCTCCTGTGTCTCATTAGATATCTCATCAACTCCTGCAACCTCAGTCTCATGCATAGGTGTATCATCCAAAACATCATGACTGTTATCAAAACTACTAACCTGATGATCAGACGGGATTGGTAATGGAGTTGAAATCGGAGGCTGTGGTGCTGTGAGAGGAGATTCAGTTGCTTCGCCTACTTGTTCTTTCGGGTCAGTTTGGACTTGAATCGAGCTAATGAGCCATCTGAGATCGTCATCTATCATCTCCCCCTGACATCGAGGATGGCGATAGTGAAACTGGTCCTCAATAAAGTCACAATCCATAGTAGTCTGAATCTGTCGTGTAGCCGGATCATAACACCTATAACCCTTTTGGTTTCTCCCATAACCCACAAAAACACACTTGCCAGCTCTAGGCTCAAACTTGGTACGCACCCGCTTATGATGATGAATATATACTGTGCACCCAAAAATACGAGGTGGTAAAGAGTGGGAAAAAGGTAAGGGATAAACGGTTTGAAAGGTGTGGATAGGAGTTTGGTAGTTGAGGCTTTTTGTGGGTAGTCGGTTGGTTAGGTAGTTTGCAGTGGCTATGGCTTCGGGCCAAAGAAAGGTAGGAACACAAGACTCTAACATAAGGGCACGAGTCATCTCAAGCAAGGTCCTGTTTTTTCTCTCAGCTACCCCATTTTGTTGGGGTGTATCGGGACAGGATGTTTGATGGACAAGGCCTTTGGTCGCAAAGAAAGTTTTCATATTCGAATTCACATATTCTCGACCATTATCGGAATGAAGGATACGGGGTTGGGCTTGAAATTGAGTGCACACCATATTATAAAAATCGACAAACACATTATAAACCTCAGATTTGTGCTTAAGAAAATAAATCCAACTCATGCGGGTGCAATCATCAATAAAAACCACATAATATAAATAGCCAAAAATGCCAGCTACGGGAGCTGGACCCCAAACATCAGAATGTATAAGCATAAAAGGAACATCGGCTTTATTTAAACTACTATGATAAGAATGTTTGTGACTTTTCGCCAAAATACAAGTCTCACATCGCAAAACAGGTTTATTCTTAACTAAAGTAGGAAATAGTTTCTCCAAGTACCCAAAAGATGGATGTCCCAATCGCCGATGCCAAGTCCATAATTTTTCTTCATCTGACCCACGAACAAGTGTAGCCTTGCCTTGTTGAATCTCCTCCTCCAGAAAATACAGTCCTCCTTTCTCAATACCACGCCCAATAATCTCGCCCGTCCGAGCATCCTGCACAACACAACAGTCAGGCTTCATAATCACAATGCAATTTAGATCCCGTGTTAACTGGCTAACCGATAACAGCTTTTGGGAAAGTTCCGGAACAAATAAACAATTCTTTAAAGTGAGGTTATTTGTGAGTGAAATAGCCCCAGACCCTTTAACTGCAATACCTTCCCCATTAGCCGTTTTGATTAAGTGTTTTTTCGGTTTACCAAAGTCTAAAAAATCATTAGGATCAAAAGACATCGTATCAGTAGCGCCACAGTCAAAAATCCAACCTCGACTACAAACAGATAAAGCATGAGAATTATAAAATAAAGAGGAGTAAGTGGGGCCCCCTTTTTCATTATAAAAGGGCCGGCCCACTTGAGGTTTGTTGCTCAACCCTAGCCGTTTCATTTGTGTGCCGCAAGGAGAGAGAAAATCTCTCTCTTCTTCTTCCATACCTGTATCAGTATTCAGCGCCACTCCTTCCTCTTCTCCTCCATCGACCATGGCAGCCTTGCCTGTCCTATCATCATACCGGTTACTTCTGCCTCCTTTCTTCTTGGTGTCGGGCCACCATTCAGGGTAGCCCACAAGCTTGAAGCACTCCTCTTTTGTGTGTCTAGCGCCGCCACAGTGGGTGCACTTGAGGTGGCTCCGATCATCTTTTTTCCGGTAAGTGTTGCCTCTGACAGCAAATCCTCCTCCTACGCCATGTGAGTCCAGATCTGAGGTGGATTTCATAATCCCACGCCTCGTTGCTTCTCTCCTTATACTCGCATAAGCCTCCTCCACTGATGGAAGGGGGTCTCTGATGAGTAGATCTCGTTTATCCTTGTCAAAAGTTTCATCTACTCCTGCTAGAAATTGATATAATCGGTTTTCTTGAATTATCCGATTATATGTGACAATGTCATTTGGATCTTTCATGGGGTTGGGCTGCCTTCTGTCAATCTCCTGCCATAACGCAATCAGTTTACTGTAGTAGTCCTCAACCGTATCATTTCCTTGTGTCATTTTGTTTGTTTTGACCGTTAGATCAAAAATTTGTAACCCGTCTCTTCCACTGCTGTACAGGGTTTCGATTCCTTCCCACAAAGTTTTTGCTGTGGGGAAGTCTAGAAACTGATTCACCAGATTTCTGTCAATGTTTTCGAGAATCCATGAAATGACCATGGAATCGCGCCGGGTCCACTGGCTGTACGCCGGGTCTTCTGCAGTCGGGGGTTCGGCGATGATATGATTGAGCCGATCCCGACTCTTAATGGCAAGGTGCATCAACCTGGACCAAGCTGTGTAATTCTGATGGTTGAGTTTCTCTGTCAAACATACTGTCTGTGGATTTGTTCCGGTTTCTGTGGGCAATTTGTTGGGGTTGAACTGTGAAAACAGTTGCATAAGTTGTCCCATGGTAACGGGCTGTTCCGGGCTTATGATGGTTTTCGAATCAGTTTCCATGTTTCTGGTTTTTTATTTTTTTAACAGGTATGTGTTTGGTAAATGATGAGACAGCAAAAACGACTCAGAATCGTTGCTGCTCTGATACCATGATTAAAGGTTAAACACAGATTTTGGGTTTTGTAATTACTGTGTTATTGATCTCCACAGCTGAGCAGGTTTATATATACATGACATACCCTAACCTTCCTATAATAACAATATTACAGAAATATATACATGCCTAAAATAATGCTAAGAATAATATCAAGATTATTCTATGACTATAAATAATCCCGTGAATATCTCATAGAATATCTCGTAATATTCTAACAATATATATTATTCTAAGCCCTTAGAATCATAGGGCTTGCTCTGACTATGTTATATAGTCAACTACGCCCCCTCACTCAACAGTTCTTTGGGCCAGAAGTATGGATCAATGGATGTAGTACATGCCTCCTTATACCTGATGCTGAACATCATCATCATTATATCCGGTGTGTCCTGCTCATAGAAAACTATGCTCAGGGTCTAGGGAGGGATGGACGACGACAACTCATACCCATAAAGAAGAGTACGATCAGAGAGTCCCGGCTCGATAAAGGTCTTCCAACTCAACCAAAAACTTAAGCCGATGGTTGAGGCCTCAAGAAATGTTATACACTCTAACAACAGTCACATACCATACTTTTGAACAATACTATTTGTGAATGGATCGACCCGAGCCGCGATCTGGTGGTTAAGATTACTGGGTATAGCCCAAGCATCTTGGACTTGCTTCATCCATTCTTTCATGTCTCCAACAAGAAGGTTATAAGGGGTGCCATTTATACCTTGTAGTCTTAGTTGCTTTTCTAGCCATTTTGGTTTCCACCAAATAGAATATGAAAGTTTTATTAGAGAATAGACAACCAAAAATAATGTGGGGATGATAAGGGTTAGAATTAAAGAAACCATTTTTGATCAAAACAAAAATATGTTTATTATGATTTTAATTATTTGTATAAGTTGGCTTGAATTTATGTGTTTTGTTAGTCACCAAGTCTTCAATTTCTTGCAAAGTTGTTAAGTAGATAAAGTAATTGTTATTGTTTTTATATTATTTTACTATATCACACATTTTGATATATGTTTTCTTTATGTTTTCAATCGTTAGTTTCTTTAGTTACGTAATTTAGTATAATATAATAAAAATTAATAAATTTTGAATTAAGATGATTTAAACAAAGATCGTATTTTATTTTATAAATTAACAAAAGTAAATCTAGTTAATAAATAGCGTTGAAATTAACACAAGTACACAAAAAACAGGAGCAAGAATATGATCATGAATTTGCGAGTGTGTTTTTTTTTTTTTTTTTTTTTGAAAATTTACTTTTAAAAGTCTGATTTTTTGGGTGTTTTCTTTTAAAAATCTCATCTTTCGATTATTTTTAAAAATTCAACCTTTTGCATCCGTTTTCTTTTATAGTTATACCTCCCTAACTTACCTAAACAACCGATTAATTTCGAGTTTTTTAAAAAAAGAGAATAGGAAAATTTACGTTTGAAAATCCAACATTTTGTTTGTTCTCTTTTAAAAATCGCACCTTTTTATTTGTTCTCTGATAAATTTTCAAATTTATCCGGTCACCGATAGAAATGTTCTATAAAAAAACAGACGCAAAAAGTCGGATTTTTAAAAAATAATCGAAATGTAGGATTTTTAAGAAAACAAGCAAAAGGTCGAATTTTTAAAAGTAATTTTTTTTTAATAAGTTTTTTTTATTTAATATAAATATTTAATATATACTCTTGGAGGACAAGCAAGTCTTGATTTCTTTCATTGTTGCGTAATTGCGTTTGTTATTTTGACTAGTTTCATTTGAAAAGCTTTTTTAAATGTCTATTGAAAGATAATCATGAAGTGGGCATATTCTTGGAGGAGAAGTTGTCTGTCTTGAGAACTTGGAGTCGTATCCACTTAGAGCTATATTTTTATCAACGCCTCTTCTGAGAGACCGTCTTTATAAGAGATGATTTTTTAGGTCCAAGCCCAATAATTAAAAAAAGTAGAAAAATTTTAAAATTGATGCATGTGTTTGACTTTATTTGGAGTTGGTGTTATAACCTATTGAAGTTGGTATTATAACCTATTGAAGTTGGTATTTGGAATATTAGTGTTATAACCTATTAAAATTGGTATTATAACCTATTGGGAGATATCAACTTTAATAGGTTATATATAATACCAACTCTAAAAGGTTATAATATCAATTTCAATAGATTGTAACACCAACTTCAAATAGAATTATACAGCACGTGTTTTTCTAGTAGTTATTTTTTCTATTAATAATGAGTCGGCCCATTGAGACGCATATTTTATAAAAACGGTCTCAAGTATGAATTCGTGTATTTTTATTATACTTTTGTCACTTTATTTGTGCTATAGTGCAAAAACTTGAAATTTGAGTTATTTTCTAATATAAATAAGGAAAAATTATCCAGAATAATACAACCTTTCACTGATTTTCCAATAATACGAACTTTCAATTAACCACCAATAATACGAACTTTGACATGCATTTTCCGCTGGCATACATGACCTGTTTATAACCGGTAGTACAGGTCTTTTTTTGACCGTTGCTCAGCAGGTTTCAACCAGTAGTACGAACTTTCAATTAACCACCAATAATACGAGATGAAACCTGCTGAGCAACGGTCAAAAAAAGAACTGTACTACTCGTCATGTATGCCAGCGGAAAATGTATGTCAAAGTTCGTATTATTGGTGGTTAATTGAAAGTCGTATTATTCTTGGAAAATCAGTGAAAGATCGTATTATTCTGGGTAATTTTTCCTATAAATAATTACATTTTGAAAATAAATCTTTTAGTGTTGAAAATGATGATTTCATTTGGAATTATTAAATTGGGTATAATTTAGTGTTTATAAAACAAAATACGAATTTGGATTTAAGCCACCATGGCACCCTTGTTTTAAAGTAGTTAAAATTGAAAATTTAAAAGGAAAAATTACCAAGAATAATATAGCCTTTTGCTTATTTTCCTACAAAAATATAAACTTTTGATTAACCATGAATAATACCAACTTATGGGGGTGTTTTCCTACAATATACCTTGTATGTTAAAATTTAAACTATAGATGATTATATGACAAAAAAATTTTGCAAATTAGTTAATAAACTAAAGTTGGTATTATTCAAGGGAAAAACCCCCAAAGTTGGTATTATTCATGGTTAATCAAAAATTCGTATTATTATAAGGAAATTAACAAAAAGTTGTATTATTCACGGTAATTTTTCCAATATAAAAATAACTTTTTAAATTTGTCATTGAAAAATTCTTCATTTATAATTCATGATTAAAAATTCACAAGAAATGTCCTTAGACACAACCTAACATGGCTCATTAGTAAGACACTAGCTAGTTTCTATATCCCACTAATTTATCTCAATAAGAAATTATAAAACGATTTATCTGATTTCTATCTATTATGTTAGAGTATATAATATATATATATATTAGGAACTCTACCATAAGCATGCTTTGTTGACAAGATATTAGTGACAAAAAAGGGTCATAGGCTTGAATCGCATCCACTCTTCAATTCAAATAGAATGTTTAACACAAATTGTTGTATGAGATCGTCTCATCAAGAGGTGCACCCCATACATGAATTAAATAGCACATCTCATACATATTATGAGATAATTATTTTTTATTTGAGGTCGTCTCATTGAGAAATAAAATAGTCTTGTACAAGAGTAGCTCAATGTAAGCCAAGTATGAGATTGTGTGTGTAGGGGCCACACTTCTAGCCCAATTGCATATTGGGTTGGGGATCAATATTTCTGTCGAGGCCCTTCAAATGACTGTTCAGTTCACGATGATGAGGCTTTTTATTTTGGGATAATTCACGTGGTAGCTCTGAGGTTTTGGGTTTTCCACGTGGTAACCAAAACTTTTAAAAAAATCCACATGGTAACCTTGAGGTTTAACAAATTATTCTATCATGACCTTTTTGCACATAAAATGTTAGCAAAACGTTAAGAAACATTAATTTCGAAGCTTTAAGGTTGTTGTACACCTATATATGCGACTCACCATTTTAAATGCCATTAGTCTCAACCATTTTCCCCAAAATATAAACCCAAACTCTACCATATTTGGATTCGGGGAAAAAATATGATTTGGATGAAAAATGGTAGATTTGAGGGTTATATTTTGGGGAAAAAGGTTCAAACTGATGACATTTCGAATGGTGAGTCGCATAAATATGCATACAACAGCCATAAAGCTTCAAAATTAACGTTTGCTAACGTTTTTATGTGCAAAAAGGTCATGATGGAACATTTACTTAAACCTCAGGGTTACCAGGTGAAATTTCCTTTTTTTTTCAGTGAGTCAACCTGCAAAGTGCAAAAGGCAAATCTAGCCTAGAAATATAAGTACAAACTAAGCTTTTTAAACAAAAAAACCTCTAAAATAAGCCATATAAATTTTTTAATTTCCAAAATAAGTATCATACTAACAACAACTAAGAGAAATAAAAAACTTTGTTCACTGTTAGTAACGAACAAAGAGGGCCAATGTCATAATGTTTAAAGGAACAAAAAAATAAATAGTTTGTTCGTCGTTAGTAATAGCGAATAAACTTTGTTTTTAATTTTTTTGTCTCTTGAAACGTTATGACATTGTTTGTTGTTACTAACAACAAACAAAGTAATTTTTTTCTTAGTAACAGCGAATAAATCCTAACCTTAAGCTCGGACACGATGACGGTTATTTTTGAAATTAAAATTTCCCGAAACTTATTTTGAGTTTTTTTAATAAAAAAATATACTCCCTTCGTTTCTTTTCAAATGTCTCATTTGCATTCGGGCTAGTATCTATTAATTACTCTTAATTTTTATTTTATTCTTAATATATGCATTAAAACATAGTCAAACAAAATATTGTTTAATTCGTCGCAACATAAAATTTATTAATACCTAATTTGTATAATATTTAATTAAACACAATTATCACTATTAAGTATTGAATTATTATATTAATAGACGTGAACAAATGAGACATTTAAAATAAAATAATGAGAATATTCTATCTTTCTCTAACCTTCGAAGAGGATCCAACAAAATCTCGTCCTGATGTGTAAGTCAGAACTTAAAAAATAGTAGGATTTTTTTTTAACGGTAGAAAATAGTATGAGTTAGTTGTCACTTTGATTATGCATGAAAATCTCTAAAAAGTATACTAATTTTTTGGTTTTATTAATTGTTATACTTCTGTTTTTCACGCTATTTAATGTTTGGTTTTAATTTTAATAGAAGTATTTTTAATTCCATTTGATAAAAAATTTTAAAAAATTAATATTATGAAAATATGCATCAAGACGAATCAAACAAGATTCCTATTAATATGTTTCACATTATACATGAAAAATATTTACCAAATAAGATCAGTTGATAACAGTAGTTATTACATAAACTGTAGCAACCTTTAAAAATCGGATGAAGTAAAAAGTTAATATTATAAAATTATGAGATTAGACTATATATTTTCTTACACATTAATCACAATTATATATAATAAACTCCATCAATAAAGAGTATATTAATAACCATAATGTATCAAGAATTTCATTATGGTAAACTTTATGAAATGCCAATACCTAAAATAAACCTGCCAAATGGGTTCTGTCTAGCTAATTAATTGATTCTATCAAGTAGTCTAGTAATAGCCAAATAGGTTAACTGGTTAAGTAAAAAAAATCTTAATTAATAACCGTGATTCATAAATCACTACAAAAAGATAATAAGAATAATTATATTAAAATAAACGAAATCAAAAAACATAAATTATATTAACAACGACGCTCTCATCCTATCAAATTCTACTACATAAAAGTGATTTATAAATAACCGTTATTTACTAAGACTTTTTCAGTTAAGTATGGATTTAGACCAACTTTAATACAGAATATCCATTAAAACATACTCCCTCTGTTTTTTATTTTATTTTATTTTTGTACAGTTTTTAAAATAAAATTTGAGTCTTAATATTTCGAAATACATTTAATTAAAAAGTATAGGAATTTTGTGAGGAGATTTGGGAGGATGATTTCCCGGTCTGGCTTGAGGATGTGCTGTATTTGGATTCTTCTTCTTAATAATTCTAGCCTACCTCTTCCTTCAAAAAAAAAATATATGAATTTAATGAAATCTCACATAGGTATATTTTATTCTGTAAATACGTCTCAAAAACATTAATTAAAAGAGCTAACAGAATTAGTAGGGACTACTTCACTTGCTTGAAAAGGTTGCAACGGCAAAAGCCTATTTCAATCAAGTATTTCTATTTCTAGAAAAGATTTTTTAGCAATTGAACTTTGCTTTTTTTAAAAAAATAAAAAAGAAAAAAAAGGAGTTACCGAAACTGAAAACAACGTGGAACTATTCATGTTGCCTTCACTTACCAAACTGACCAATAGCTCGCCTGGATACCACTATAACAAGTAATTAACCACAACTTTACTTTTCCATGACATGATTCATTGAAAAGCATTATTATTATTATTATTATTATTATTATTATTATTATTATTATTATTATTATTATTATTATTTATTAGTATTATTATTAAGGAAAGGAAAAGTTATTTGAGAATTGATCATGAAACTTAGTGGAGAAAAATGATATACTCTTTAATCATAAATTATAGGGTGTTTGCCTTGTTTGGCAATTTAGTTACTGAGTAATTGTAGCTTATTTCAATATAAATAGAGGGTTGGATGGTCAAACCAGTTAATGATGCTAGTGTTTCGTGAATTAGCTGATTGAATCTGCTTATAGCAATGGGTTCAAAATCAGCTGGTCAAACCGGTTAATAAAATCAGTCGGTCAAATCAACCACTATTATCAGCTACCGGCTATCAGTCATTTGCCAAACACCCTTTATATCTCAGATTGCACTAAGTTAAAAATTAGAAAAAAATCGATATTAATAAAAATTTTATCAAGACAAATTAAATATAATTTCATTTGACTGTATTTTTATTAACAGATTGAGAATAAAGTACTACTATTAAAAAGTATACTACTATTAAAAAGTGATTGACGTGTAGTTGTAAAAAGCAAATGAGACATTTAATTAGAATGTGAGGGTGTATATGTTTTTTATATCGATTTATTATGCAATATAATAAAGATAACAGTGAAATTTGATCATACAAATAGCTTTTTTGGTGAATTGTTGGTTGAAATTGTTGGCTGATTTGGCCAACTGAAACATATTAGATGATTAGAAAACTATTGAAACTAACTATTATACGAATATTTAATAAAAATAATTGACCAACCAAAAGTCATTGAGCTGTTTGTAATTGAAATTATAGATCAAAAACCAAAAGTCAATGATAAAAGCTATTATGAGTAGCTTTTTAGTTTCATTTTAAAAGTTTGTTTTTCGACTAGCTTAAAGTCATTTGTCAAACATATACTCCCTTCGAATCATTTTAGATGTCCCATTTGGATTTTCACGGTTATTAAGGGTGGTGTAGGGTCCACTAAAAAGGTGGTAGTTGGGTATTTTAATTGATTAAATTAATTGTAAAGGTGGTAGTTGGGTATGGAGAATTGGAAAAGTGGGGGTATTTAGGTAAAAAAAAGATAGTCAAATAAGAAAATGGGACAATTAATATGAATTTACCAAATGAGAAAAAGGGACAACTAAATTGATTCGGAGGTAGTAATAGTTATTTTTCAATAAAAGCTAAAAGTCAACTCAAAAGCCAATAAAAAAGCTAATTATCATGCGACCACAAATTGTGGGCCACAATAATGAAATTTGAATATTTGACCTATTTCCAAATCAAATATATTAATGTTAGTTTTGTTTTATATGTAAACTTTCACTATATGTGCTTTAAGTGCACACTATTTACTCTTAATTCCACTCTAAACAAAAGACAATAATTTATATTACAATTTTTTTTTAGTATCTCGATTTATAAATCTTTGTAATTGAAGTAAATAAAGAAATAGAAATACTATATGTTTATTAATGTCAATTTAAAAAATGTTTTGGCAGTATGTTTAGTCTACAATGCAGATTAGTTGGTATTTATAGCTCGTTTGGTTAGTGGTATTAAATGGTGGTAATGAGAATGATTTATAGTGTAAAATTTCATCAAAAGTCCCATGAGAATGAAACTTTGATCACAATTTTTTTTTTTGACAAATATTCATTACCACCTAATACCACATCTCCTAATGGTAATGCATTAAAATGAATTTTATGAAGAAAGTGAAATGACTGAAGTTGGACAAGCATGACCATCAAGTTAACAAAGAGATTTTTCAACCAAAATTACACTAATTTTTCATTCTCATTGTCACCGTTTATTACCACCTACCAAACAGGTCGTGAGTATAAGCACTACAATAAATTTAACTTTTTGCGATATTGAATTTTAATGCCACTGATTTATATTTAATTATTTATTATTTATAGTGTAATAAATATTAGTAGTTTTTATTTTAAGTTCCATTAAGAAGTGATTTAGTGATACTTTATTTGGCCTTAGTATATATGTAATTTTTACATTAGTATATAGTGGAATTTATGAGAAATGTTATTAAATGCTATGTCGCGAAAAATTTTGGTCTAATTTTTTATTATACTACTAAAGAGACAAATAAATGTCACTAAATCTAATATATGTACTATTAGAAATTTAAAATAGTAACATTTAAATTAAATATCGCTAAATATATCCCTCTGAAAGTAAATTATGTTATAGTGATCTAATATTATAATTATAGAAAATTTAATTTACACCGGTTAAAAATGTAATAGTATTTCTTGAAACACTACATATGTAGACCTATTCTTATAATCCAATGAATTTTTTAGAGGTTTATTTTGCTGTCGTCAAGGCAATACTTCAACTCAACACTACTCCATGACCATCCATGTGGTTTTTTTGTATGTATAAATAAATATAAATTGAATACTCTCTCTTTTCTAAATTTAAGGAGTATTTTTTTAATTTTAATGTGTTAACTTTGCAATATTTTTATTTTAGGTAGTGTTCCTACTACTTTCTTCAGTTGTTATCCATAATTTTTTTATCACTTTCAGTCATACCCGCACAATTTAATAATCCTTATGACCTTATCAATTTCTTAATATTTGCTTCAATCATTAGAATATATCATATCAATTGGATAGAACATCTGCATGTGAAACAGAAGGTTTAACGTTTGACCCCTCTTGGGCGCAGGTATCTATTAGAAGTTTCTTGACTGCACGCATCTCCCTTTACATCCTCTTTAGAGGGAACGGGTATAATTTGTCGGCATCTTTCAGGAAAAACAAAACCCCCCACCCAAACCCTACATTATGCGGAATATTGAGAGTGTCCTTTACCTTTACCTATTAGAATATATAGTATCTAATCCATACACCCAATTTACTAACCCCATTAACAAAAAGACTAATCATTTCTTCACCAAACCTTTCCTTGAAGCTTAAGATTATACCCTAACAAATACCTCAAACTTATATCACAATGCAAACATTATTTGAACAAATTAAAAAATGGGTAAGTCATCCCATACCCATACCCAATCCCATTCCTACTCCCATTCCCAATTACTAAGTTCATCATCAAATTCAACAAGATTAGGATCAATTAGAACCATTTTTCAAATCCTAACAATACTCCTTACAACCCTTATTATTTCCATCCTTTACATCTCCCAACATAATAAAGAACCATCCCCATCATTGGAAGACCATTCTAATAAGAAAAAGGATACTTTAGAACAAATAAAAACATACCCAAAATGTGATTATTCATTAGGCAAATGGGTTTATGATAATGAATCATTCTACCCTTTGTATAAGGAGAATGAGTGTAGTTTTATGTCCGATCAATTGGCTTGTGAGAAATTTGGACGTAAAGATTTGGGTTATCAAAAATGGAGATGGCAACCTCAAAATTGTGATCTTTTAAGGTTTAATGCAATTGCTTTGTTAGAAAAGATAAGGAATAAAAGAGTTGTGTATGTTGGTGATTCATTGAATAGAGGACAATGGATTTCTATGATTTGTTTGGTTGATTCTTCTATTCCTTCAAAGTTTAAGTCTATGCATAGTGTTGACTCTTTATCTATCTTCACTGCCTTGGTAAGTTGTGTTTTTGCTAATGTTTTGTAAAAACAGAGTTGATGATTCGATATTTACATTAGGGTTAGTCCTAGAGATATTGAGGCCTTGAGCGAAATGGTGCATTGGGGCCTTTTTCCTTTGTAATTAATAGTTTATATAGATATAGACTTTTTACAACTTACTTTTTTGACATGGGGCCTGGGAGATGGCCCCTCTTGCCCATCCTTAGGGTCGGCCCTGATTTATACTCGACTAAATTTGTAAGTAAATCTGATTTAGTCTGATTTTGAAATGATTTTGAAACATATGTAAAAATTAATGTGGATGCAAGACTTTGCATGGTTTTAAATCGACTCGAAACACGTGACCCAATGACCAGAATGAATACCTCTATTTACAACTTTTGTTTTTTAGATATTATTCATCTATTGGTCTTAATTTGCATTTTATTTTTCATTAATACGTTAAAATATGGTAAAGTGAGATTTTTCTTGATTCGTTTCAATGCAGGAATCATTAATATTAACTTTTTATAGTTTTTTATTATCTATAAAATAAAATAAAATAACATAAAATGCAATGAAATCTTAGTATTTAGAGGTGTTCATTCAGGTCATAAGGTCAATTACATATCATGTGTGTCAAGTCAGTTTAAAATTGAAACTTATATCAACAATTTTTTTATAATTTAAACACCTCTATTAAGGACATATAGAGTAATACATCGTCTGTCCCACTAAAATTATGACATTTTCTCTCAAAAACTCTCACATTTTGAAATTTCAAGTA
This sequence comes from Amaranthus palmeri, assembly GCA_019776075.1. Classification (NCBI taxonomy): domain Eukaryota; kingdom Viridiplantae; phylum Streptophyta; class Magnoliopsida; order Caryophyllales; family Amaranthaceae; genus Amaranthus; species Amaranthus palmeri. The sequence continues at coordinate 79,096 of JAAKBH010000281.1, forward strand.
ATCTTTAAATTACATTTTAAATTTTATTTTGTGTCGAATATTTTCAACAAATTAATGCAATATTTGTGATGAGATATATATCCTAATTTTAAAAAAAAAAATGTTGAAAATGAAGGAATACAATGCAACAATAGAGTTCTATTGGGCTCCACTATTGGTAGAGTCAAATTCAGACGATCCGGTAATGCATAGAGTTACGGAAAGAACCGTTAGAACTCAAGCCATTGAGAAGCATGCTAAACATTGGACTCACGCCGATTTCCTTATTTTTGACTCTTATTTATGGTGGAGAAGACCCTTCCTTAAAGTTTTGTAAGTACCTACCTTTTCCATCATTTTTCACCAATCTGCTATGAATAATTTCACTTTTAGATTATTTTCTAATAATTTAACCATTGTCGTAAATTTGCCCACAAGATACCGAAATGCTAATAATAGGTACAAATAGGGTATGTTGTCAGTAAACTAAAACAAAAGTTGGAATATTCATAGAAAACTAAGGGCAAATATTGGATTATTAAAAAATAATCTAAAAATGAGATTATTTACGGCGGATGAGTAAAAGGTTGGATTATTAATGTCAAGTTTTTCAAAATACTACATATCAATTGGTAGTTTAGTGAAATATACACTAAAGTACTGCAATGAATACTTTAGTAAATTACCGTAAGATACTACATGAATAGTTTAGTAAAGTCGTCATCATCATCATCCAACCCAGTGTATCCCGCTCATAGAAAACTATAGGCAGGGTCTGGGGAGGGAAAGACGGCGGCAACTCATACCCATACAGGAGAGAGTTTAGTAAAGTATACCGTAATAAATTATCACTCAGTCGATAGTTAAGACTCAAAAATATATTAATATTATGGAGTCTTACAATGAATAATAAAGTGAACTCAAAGCATATATTCCTAGTAAACTATTCTTAAACTAATGATTAAGACGGCCTAAATATATCTTATATACTTCAAAAGTGAATAATTTAGTGAACTCAAACTATAGATAGTCTATTAAACTATTTTTATGATCAAGGTAGTACTAAAAAGAAACACACCTATCTAATTAATTTTAGTTAAATGCATACAAGCAAAATTATTTAATTTGCAGACCCTCTCTTGAGAGACCGTCTATACTATAGACATCTCTCAAGAGCCCAGCTTATATCTCCCTTTTAACTTACAAAACTACCAATCAGTTTTTTTTAATTTATCAATTGGGTCAACCCCAAAACTTGAGACGTCTATTGTATAAACGGTCTCGAGTAAGAATTTGTAATTTATAAACGATGTAATTTAAAATGATTATGAGTATATTGTTGTGTTAATGTGTTTTAGGTGGGGAAACTTTGAAAGGGCGGATGGAATTTACAAAGAGGTAGAAATGTTAAGAAGTTATGAATTGGCGTTGAGAACATGGTCTGATTGGTTAGAGATCCATGTCAATCATTCTAGAACTCAAATCTTTTGGATGAGTATGTCACCTACCCATGAAAGGTATAACTCATTTCTATTTTGATCACAAATTCACAAAAATACAAAACATAAGTATGTCACTCCGTATTTATTTGGTTTCTATTTTTGGATATGTTTAGAGGTGTTTAAACTCGGATATTAAATCTAAAAATCCGAATATTTTAGTAGTTTACACGGATTTTCTTTATGAACTGATAACCATTACAACACAACATAGTTTTAGTGGGATGTATTTAGTAATGTTTGATTTAAATATCACTATTTTAAATTTTAATTGTATATACAATCACTTTAGTGACATTTTTTTTTTGAAATTTCATTTTAGTGACATTTATTTGACCTTTTAGCACCAAACTAAAAAAGCACACTAAAACTTTTCACGACAATCGACATTGAGTCTAGTATCATTTTTCATAAATGCCTCTATAAGTTGTTTTGACAATTGCATATATCACAAAAACAAAAATAAAGTGTCATTAAATCACTTAATATAGAATTCAAAATAAAACTAACAATTAAAAAACGTAAAATATAAATTAGTAACATATTTTTCAATGTTACTAAATATGTCACTAAAACTTAATATTATTGTAGTGAACCGATAAAATAGATTGACATTTCATCAGACTTTGACTATTTAGCTAGTCTCTTGAAAGATTGTCTCTTTGAGAGATGTATCTCAAGCCTAGCTCATTAAAGATTAATGCCTACTTATCATATTCTTAATGCCTAATTACATAATATTTAATGCTTACTTACTGTATCCTTAATGTCTACTTTTAATATCTTAAACATCTACTTGCATTATTTTTAATGCCTTCATATAATATTTTTAAAATTAGATAATGGCCGACCTAATCAAAGATGGTCTCTTAGAGGGACAGTCACTTACCAAACACAAATTCTTGTGAAAGACGATCTCTTTGAAAGTCCATCTCTTATTGGATTGGCCCATAAAAAAATGTGATCTAAGTGTACAAAGTACGCTTTAACAGACTAGACCTGAAAGACGTCTCTCAAAAAAACGGCCTCTCAAAAGACTAACCAGCCAAACACAAATTGTGTTGACTATTTCAGGAGTGAGGAATGGGGAGGAGAAAATGGGCCGAATTGCTACAACGAAACAGAGCCCATAAAGAAAAAAGACTACTGGGGAAGTGGATCAGACCCAAATATGATGAGATTAGTGGAGACAGAAATAGAAACTCTAAAGAAAAAGGGAGTTAATATACAATTAATAAATATAACTCAACTTTCCGAATATAGAAAGGATGCACACCCATCAATTCATCGAAGGCAGTGGGAACCTCTCACACAACATCAATTATCTAATCCCGCTGGATATGCCGATTGTATTCATTGGTGTCTTCCTGGTGTCCCTGACACTTGGAATGAAATCCTTTTTACTTTTATTTTTACTAATTCACTATGACATTTTTTTTCAAAATTGTTCATAATAAATTAATTTTTGCTTGATCTGTTGAAAATAAATATATTTATTATTTATTTTTAAATAAACTCATTTATTTGGTACATTTGCTAAAAAATAAATCCATCTATTATTTATAAGCAATTAGGAATAGATAATAGTTGGGTTTATTTTCAGCAATTATACGAAATAAGTAAATTTATTTAAAATAAATAATAGTTGAATTTATTTTCAGCGGATCAAGCAACAAATTGATTTATTTTTGACATTTTTTTTTCTTGTTTTTTGTCTTTCAAATTAAGATCGACACATATAGGAGGAGCTTTTCTTATGCACAAATATTGGGTGCAGTCTATAAGCCCCTCCCTCAAATCTTGTTGAATTATGGAGTATTATTTTTATTATTACATGTCTAATTGTATATCAAGAAACTAAACATGAAGAAAGATATTTGAAACTTCTGATTTTAATTGTATCAAGTACTTATTATTGGAAGTGTATAATAAATTAAGTGTAAGATTTCAGGAGTTGTTACTCACTAAGGGATTAGACCAATCTGATCCAAAATTTTTTATGTAAATTTTTAAAATTTCTCTCTAATTTTAAATTAATTTTCAGTTTATTTTTTTGGTAAATTACTTACTATAACAGGTCATTATTAGGTCACCCAACTTTACTTTAGGCAAATACTCTTTAAAGTTAAGATTATTCACAATTAATCAATAGGTGTGATATTGTAGAATAATCATGAGAATGTTAGACTATCAAGGTAATTTTTCCTTTTAGTAATTCTTAATCTCTTTAAAAATTACAATTGCCTTCTTACCTAAAAGATAAGTCACTAAATCTTGAACAAAATCCAGCAAGAAAATCAAAAAATAAAGATTATTTTTTACAGCCAATTTTCGGAAATTAAAAAGATACGTATACTGATAAATATTATTTGCTCACTTCTTAAACTCAATTATTGGAATCTTCGTTTACATAGAAGAAACTATGATTTGAATCAGATCTTCCATTATAAATTTATTTTTGTCTTTTTTAGAGTCCAATTATTAATACCAGCACATATATCATGCTAGCTAGAGACGAATGACGATCTTGTATCGGTAAACTACTAGCTACCCGTTTGGTTAACGATACCAACTAATGGTAATAGAAATAAATTATAAAGTGTATTTTCATGATTTATATCATGTCATTCCTATGACAATGAAATTTTAATTATTTAAAAGTTTTTTAATTTACAAATTTTTATTATCATCTAATAGCACATGTTTAAATAATGGTAATACAGTAGAATGACTTTTATGAAATAAATGAGATTATTAAAGGAGAATAAGCATGACCATTAAATTTTTCAAGAGATATTTCAATAAAAATTACACTAACTTTCCATTACCAATTTACCATTCACACCATTTAATATGTATCGATTAACAAACAGACCGTATAGGACTAGTATATACAATCACTTTGAAAACTAGAAACTCCAAATCTACCCTAACACTTGTCCTTTCACTATAGTACATAGTCCAAAATTATTCCAATAATTAAAACTGAATATAACCAGACTCGATCTGAAATAACAATCAGAATCAAATTGTCAAAAAATTTATATATACACAAATATCAAAACTAACGCAGCACAAAATATCATACTCGAAACCAATCTCAACATTCAAATGGACATCTAATAAAATCCTCACATATTTTCCTAAAGAAACTTCAGTCGATCTCCTGAGAAATCATCTTTTTGAGAGACATATGTCCATGTCCGGCCCTAAGGGTGGGCAAGAGGGGTCGTCTTCAGGCCCCAGGGCCCCATGTCAAAAAAGCAAAAATTAAAGGTTGCAAAAGGTCCATATAAGTTATAAATTGCAAAAGAAAAGAGCCTCAATAATGTGCTATTTCGCTTCGAACCCACAATTATCTAGGGCTGACCCTGCATACGTACATCTGGTCCAACCCATTAAAACTTAATAAATTAAAAAACAATAATGCGCTGACCAAATTAAAGACAGTATCTCCATCTCTCACAACAATTTGTGAAGAACCATAAAGTAGTAGTAGGAGTAATGCATGGAGTATTATATTGTTATGGTCAACTAATCTAGTTTTATATACACACACCAAAACCACATACAAAACTAACCCATTAAATTAAGGAATCATCTCCCTAACTTTAAGACTTGGGGAAAGAAAACATTAAACACCTAAATAAACAAATACAACCCTATTAATTTCTTACTACTTCTTACATGATCATATACTCAACAAATTAAAAATGGTAAAGTCATCATTATCCCAATTAAACCCAAACAATAACACAATCATTTTATCATCTTCATCAACATGGGGAATTAGAAATAGCTTTCAAATCCTCACAATCATACTCCTTACTCTTATTATTATTTCTCTTCTTTACTTCTCTCAAGATAATAATAATGGGTCATTTACACCTTCACCACCATTAGAAGAAAATGTAAAAATGGTGGAGAAATTTAAATGTGATTATTTTAATGGGAAATGGGTGTATGATAATGGAACATTGTACCCTTTGTATAAGGAAAAGGAGTGTAGTTTTATGTCCGATCAATTGGCTTGTGAGAAATTTGGACGTAAAGATTTGAGTTTTCAGAAATGGAGATGGCAACCTCATCATTGTGATCTTCCAAGGTACCCATCTTCTCTCTTGCTCCTATTCTAGAGACCGTTTATGGCAAAGACGGCTTTTCTAATAGCCTAACCCAATGATTTTAAATTCAAAAATAAGGGTGATGACTAATTAGTTACTTATTTTGCAAAATGGGTCGACCCATATTTACCCGTATATGCTATAGACGGTCTATATATAGCAAGAATTTGTGTTTTTATTTAACTCGGTAGTTTTATATGACACTGTCTCACCATGAGATAGACTCATATAATTAGCTTATTTTTCTTATTAATCGATTATGTAAGTTCATTTACACTAAATATATAATTTGTATGTTTCACTATACTTAATAGTACTATATTTGACTTTTTACGTGATCTAATTGTTATTTTGATTATTTATATATCAAAGTATGCACAATCTTAAAATTATAAAAAGTTTTTTTTGATTCAAATAAAATCCCGACCATTTGATCACGTTTTTTCTTATACATTAACCGCAATATATAAAATAAGGTTGAATAATGAATAAAGTCTATCAAATATTCCAGAAAGATTGAAATATGAGCCACTACAATAAGAATAATTTCATAATGAGACAAGTTCATTTAAGATTTTTTTTTCTTGATTATCTGAGATTAAATAAGAGATATCTTAGGGATTATGGTTGTGAATTGTGAGATCTTACTATTAATTGGATTTTTGTTTTCTAGAAATTTAATACTCCATATAAAATAAACTACGTCATTTTACATAAAAATTAAAAACAAAAATAAATTATTTTTAATTAGTTTTACCTTCTAATTTTTAATATTTTTAAACTTTTACTTTTTTTAGCAATTAGTATGCAAAAAATTTTTACTTTCATCTACAAAATTCATTCGTCTCTTTATTTATTAAATATCTATTTTTTCCCTAAAAATAACTCTCTTCTTTTAACCGTGTTAAAGGGACTTTGGATGATTGTATTTTCCTTCATGTCACAATTAAAAGTTAAAATATTATCTCTACAGAGACCATCTTTAATTGTCACAGGGACGGTTTTTCACAGAGACCATCTTTAATTGTGACAACTCATTACATATTCTTTAAAATATTGTAAATTGACATTTAAGATATCAAAAATAGACATTAAGAATACACTAAATAAGCATTAAAGATAATATAAAAAGACAGTCTGTCAAGAGACTAACTTCATAGCCTCAATAGTGGCCTATATGTAATTTATTTATACTCCCTCCGTTCCAGTTTATTTGTCCCATTTTCTTTTTTGGCAATTCCTCATTACTTGTCTCATTTCCTTTTTTGGCTATCCTTTTTTTACCTAAATACCCCCCACTTTTCCAATTCCCAATACTCCACTACCACCTTTACAATTAATTTAATCAATTAAAATACCCAACTACCACCTTTTTCAATAGACCCCACTACTACCTTAATATCCGTGTTTGGTCAAATGGGACAAGTAAACTGGACCGAAGGGAGATGTGTTAGTTAGATACACTAGTCAACTGCTTGTATATGATTCCGCCAGCTCCCACCCGAATCCAAAACTCACCTCAACATGCAATTGATTGGGATTTGTATTTTTTGCTGAGGGGCAGACTGGACCATTTTTCTTGTTATCATAATAATAATCTCTGTATGCGATCCTAAATATGTGCACTCCATAAATAAAATATTAATATATTTGTTTTAAAATGTTCATTACCTATTTTATTTTAGATTTTTTTATTGGTTACATTTAAAATATTTTATTTATGGAAAAAATTTCTTATTGTTTAGAAAATAAATAAAATAATTTTATTGGTCTAAAAATTAAATGGAGATCTACATAAATATTACTAGAAGTTTCTTAATCAAAGTTTTGTCCAAAATAACAAAATAATAAATTAATAAAGCTCATAACAAATTACTTTCTAATTTTAATATAAAATATATGTGTTTGGATGTAAGGAAATGAAAGAAAATAAATGGGTGAAATTTATATAAATGAATGATCCGTTTTGGATAATAAAATGAGAGGAAAGAAACTCGTAAAAGATGAATTTAGAATAATTAGTTGAACAATTTTTGAACAGATTTCAATCTCTCGAAGTTTTTAAATATATGGAGGAAAAATTCTCATATTTCCTCTATTTGAATTTCCTTCTATTTACCTTTCCTTCATTTCCCTTCCCCTATTCTCCTTCTCTTCATTTTTCATCTCTCCAAAAATGTTATCTTGAAAGCGTTTCTTTTATTTTTTTACTTCCACCAAAACAACTTTTGCACTGTTTACCATTTTATGTTATTTTACATGGTACGAATATTATACGTGAAAAAACATAGTCATGTAAGATCTTATTGTTTTATTGGTGTATGTCGTCCCATATTTTCATAATATAAAATTTTAATAAGTTTTAGTTGGGTACAACTCTAAACTTAAACAAATCGACAATGCATTAAACTGCGTAAAAAATATTTTAAGTGCAAGTATAAACAGAAACAATACTTTTTAATATTATACATTAAAAACATAGTCATGTAAGATCTTATTGTTTTATTGGTGTATGTCGTCCCATATTTTCATAATATAATTATAAAATTTTAATAAGTTTTAGTTGGGTATAACTCTAAACTTAAACAAATCGACAAAGACGACAATGCATTAAACTGCGTAAAAAATATTTTAAGTGCAAGTATAAAAACAAAAACAATACTTTTTGATACTTCCTCCGTTCCACATTAGTTGCAATTTTTCCCATAAACTTGTGATTAGTTTTAAACTTATTAGTTAAACCATATACAGTCAAGTCAGAATTTGTTTGATCTGTTTAAATGCAAAATTTATATATGTTAAACTTTTATAATTTTTTATTAAACATAATTATAAATGTTAAAAATTAAATTAATACATTAAATTCCGTGAAAAATCAAAATGATTAGAGTATTTTGTGGAGTATCATGGACTATGGTGGCATCCCCAAAGCTTAATTATGGTGTCCAATTTCCACATGCAGATCGCAGGACTACTGAACCCTTGCATTATTAGTATCAACAAATTATTAATTAATTTTCAAAAGTGGTTATTAATTAATTTCTAGAATTTCAGTTATATGCATAATTTAATTCTCTTGGTATCAGCTTTGAATTAATTAGAGATGTAATTGACATTCTTTATGAACTTATTATTTGATTTTTAATTGAATTTTCGGTTCATATAACATGTTAAATAATCAATTTAATTTAAAATTCAAATTGATAGGTTAGATCCATGATATAATATATTTTCTCCGATTTTATGTTTTTTTTTACAAATAGAATATACGAATTTTAGTGTCAAATTTTAACTATGATTTTTTATTGATCTATATGAAAAAACATATTCATGTGGGATCTTCATAGATTCGTTTTAATATATATTTTTAAATATTAACTTTTTATAATTTTTTAAAGTTCACAATTTAAATTATTTGACTTTTAAGTTTTTATTAAATGTGAAAAAAATGGAACCAACAAATAAAAGTAGATTAGAGTAAGTATATTTTAACAAATATTGTGTGTCCCTATGTAAGAATTATGCAACTGAATCTTGACTTGTTATCAACAAATTTACCAACTCCCATCCTAAAATACTAAGCCATAATTAGAGCAGATAATAAAGGACTTAATAAACCTAATATATTTGACATTTTGCTATGGATTTAGTCAAAAACTTTATTAATTTTGAGTTTCTAAAAATTCCAAAAAATTAATATTTAAAAAACTTGATATTAAGACAAATAATTTATTACGACTCCAATTGTATAGACTTGATAGTGTATCACTCATATTTCTACTTAAATTCTTTATTTATTTCCTTTTCAATTAGTTTTTTCAACAAGAAGTTAATTTACTTTTTATCAAAACTTTAACAGCCCGTTTGGTTAGTGGTACTAAATAGTGGTAATAAGAATGATTCATAGTGTAAAATCTTATCAAAACTTTCATGTCATTCTCATGGTAATGAAACTTTGATCACAAAAAAGTTTTTTTGTTCACAAATTTTCATTACCACCTACTACCATCTCTCTCATTGGTAGTGCATTGGAATGGATTTTATGAACAAAATAAGATGATTGAAGGTTGTCAACCATGGTCATTAGCCAAAAGACTTTTCAACTAAAATTACACAAATTTTTCATTCCCATTACTACGGTTTATTACCACTTACCAAACGGACCGTAAATTCTTCACTCATATCATTAGTTATATATATATAATTCTTCACTAAAATTACACTAATTTTTAATTTTTGCGACTTTTTATTCAAATTATTTCAATTATAAATCTCAATTTTCAACATATATTAAAATATACAATTACGATAATATAATCACATTATGATTCAATGTTACTCGGCCCCGAGCCCCAAACCCTCTTATCAGACCGACTATTGGTCTGTTCAAAATGTGCAACGACACAGGGCCCTAACATGGGAAATAAACTGTAAAATAAGCTTTTTCGTAAAAAAAAAAATAATATAATGATGAACAAACTATTTGTTATATGAAGGTTCAATGCGACAGCATTACTGGAGAAGCTAAGGAACAAAAGAACTGTTTTTGTTGGAGATTCTTTAAATAGAGAGCAATGGATATCTATGCTTTGTTTAGTGGACTCCTCTATTCCTCCTCCTCTCAAATCTTTAAACATTAATGGCTCCTTGTTCACCTTCACGGCTATGGTAAGCACGTATATATACATGTGTGTCATACGTATTAATGTATATTTATATTTATACAATCTGTACCTTTATATTAAAACGAAATAATAAATTTTTAATATGATCTAAGGTAAAAATGATATGGATTACTGACATGAATTAGAATATACTATAGAAATCGATTGGTTTATTTTATTTGAATTTTAAAATGGGCATTTATTAGTTAGTTTTTTCAGTTTAAATTAGTTACGAAATAGGCAGATATTTTAATTACATATTATTGGAATAAAAATTATTGATTTGATTGCATTATAATGTTAAATTATTTCATTTAATATTTAAAATATTGAAATTACTAAAAGCTAAAACTATCATAATTTAAGAATATACTCCTATTAGATATATTAATTACTTTAATTTCACAGCTTATTCTCTTATTAAAAATTACATTTTAAATATAGTAATATTAAAATCTACGTGAATTGTCCTACTTCCTGTACTAACAAAATATACCATAACTGTTGAACTATTGAACATATCATGATACCTTACGCTTTTGTACATATACACCTTTAGATATAGTGTTTTTAAACTTTAGTATTTAATTATATTTTCGAATTTTTTTCCTTTAAATAGCTAAAACAAAATAAATTAATATTAACTTTATGATGATATAAAAAATAATTTATGTTACAAGTCCATTGCACGTACTCAGCAAATTCTTTTCCGAAATAATAGGAATATAATCAATAAGCTATGTGCAAATGCAGTTCCCAATACTAGTTAACAAGAATAATTAATGGTGCATTTATGAATGTAGTCTACCTAGATTTGTTGGAACTTTAAAGTCTCTAATTTTTAAATTGGGGTATTAATTGTAACAAATAAACAGCTGATATGAGTTTAGCTACATCTACCTAATATATATACTAGGTAGTTTACTGGTATAAATGACAATTGAAGATTAGTTGATAAATAATTTTATATACTTTTAATAATTAGTTGGTGAATAATAAATATATATTTGATTTTTATATTAGTAATAAACAGTTTTTCCTTAACATCTATAGATACTTTGGAGTGTGTCATTGTCTTAATTAGCCTCTTGGTGAAATAGATGGTTTTTAAAACAATTTGTTTCTGCGTAGAAATCGAGTTATCTCCCTGAACGGAAGGTAGAGTCTTCAAGAATTTTGAAGGGTCCGAATACTTGATCACATGCAGAATACCTGAAAAACGAACGGGGTTACTTGTCCGAGGGGTTTGTCACGGAAAGCCCCTCCGACGCGAAAGTCATTTAATCGGTTCTAAGTGTGAATAATTGAGACTAGAAATGGTAAATAAAGGGGAGAGAGAACATATCATTTAAGGTTTGAACTAAGGTATTTATAATGATGGATAGGTTTAATAAGACAGCCCTAAGGGCTTTTTAGTAATTTCAACTTAGGGTGGACTAGGCTGGGTATAACTAGAGGAGCTTGGGCCCCTTGACTTGGCCCAAAAATATTGAGACTAGTTGACCAAATAACGCAACTGAAAGTTGGCTTTTAAGTCAAATAAAAAGTTATTGAATAAATAGTCAACAACCAACAAATAACACCTCCATAAAAGATGGCTAATTAGTCAATATTTTGTACCAGTCAACTGGCCAATAACTTCAGCCGACAACTTGAACCAACAACCATTTACCGAGCATACCATTTATTTTAAATATTCTTTGGGGATTCCCTTTAATTAATTTGAACTCATAATATGTAATCACAAAATTTCACAAGAGACAGTCTATAGGATAGACCACAAAATTGGGCCAGCCCATTTCCCTTAACTGATTTTTTTTATTATAATATCAATTATATTATGTTATAATCCTAAATGTAAGGTATTATAACCTCGAATATACTATTCTATAACCCCAAATATAAGTTATTATAACCCCAAATAATTTATTATAACCCCAAATATACTATGTTATATTTTGGGCTGGGCTTTATGTATTCCGTCTATAAAATAGACCGTCTCCTATGAGACTCACTGATATGTAATTAATTTGAAAATGAAGGAATACAATGCAACAATAGAGTTTTATTGGGCTCCATTATTAGTAGAATCAAATGCAGATGACCCAATAAAACACAGTGTGCCGGTGGCAGAGAGAATAGTGAGAACTCAAGCAATTGAAAAGCATGCTAAATATTGGACCAACGCCGACTACCTCATTTTTAACTCCTATTTGTGGTGGAGAATGCCTCTCGTCAATGTTTTGTAAGTAAAACTCCCTCTCTCTTTTTAAATTTTAGTTAAATTAATTACACGAATTGTTGTATGAGAAAATTTCATTTTAAGCGTGTGAGACGTGCTTTTTATGTGGGTTAAATATGTTAGAGTATATAACATTTACTGAACTTTAACTATAGTTTAAACTTTGGTTGAGTTGGTCTCTCAACAAGATATTAGAAACTAATGTAATAAAAAGGTTATGGATTCGAATCTCAATAAAAATGGTTTATGTTTCATCCACACTCTAGCTCAAATTGGATCTCGTATGAGAGGGTGTGTTAGAGTATAAAATATATTGTGGTCCGTGGAGCAAAGCCTCAACTGTCAAGAAACACAAAAGTTTAAGCTGATGGTTGAGATTCGGGATATGTTGTATACTCTAACACGCTCCTCACATGAGAACCCATTAAGCTAGAAGTGTGGATGTGACACGCCCTCTTCATACTTGATGCTAAATATTCCACTTTAAATGAGGACTGAGGAGTGGTTGAGATTTGAACCCATGATCTTTTGTCACGTGTATTTCTGATACTATGTCAAGGAACTATCTCAACCAAAAGTTTAAGTTGATAGTTAAGGACCCATCATAAATTATATACTTTAGCATCAACTATCAGCGTAAGTTTTAGGTTTAGTTGATCTCTGAACGAAATAGCTCATCTTATATATATTAAGATGGTTGCACCAAGAGACCGTCTCTCACAAGAATTTGTGTTTTTAAAAAAATAGCTATATGTTTACCTGGTAATATTCTATTAATTGAGTAATCAAAAGTCAAAACATTTTTAAGCCCACAAATCAATGACTAATAAATTGCATGGTACATATCTTAAATTTGACTATTAATTAATTTGATGTTGAATGTTAATTTCTATTTTAGGATTGTAAATAATTGTGTCAATTTGTTTACACAAAATATTGCAGATGGGGAGCATTTGAAAGTCCAGATGGAACTTATAAGACAATTGAAATGTTGAAAGCTTTTGAAATGGCTTTGAAAACTTGGTCAGATTGGTTGGAGATCCACGTTAACCATTCTAAAACTCGGATGTTTTGGGTTAGCATGGCTCCTACCCATGAAAGGTATACTATGACTAACCGTTATTTGCAAATAATCACAAAAAAATAAAAGACATACTATTAAAATATAAAACAAGAAAAAAATTAAAATAAATTTTCAAAACCCCTCCTATAATAATTAAAAGCAGTTGTGACTCATTAGATAGAGCATCTGCATGTGGAGCAGAAGGTTAGGGGTTCGATCCCTATTAGGCGCAGGTATTAATTGGGGAGTTTCTTGACTGCGCGCATCTCTCTTTACTCCCTCCTTGAGGTATGGGTATGATTTGTCCGCATCTTTCAAGAAAAAGAAAAAAACCCCCACTCAGACCCTACCTTGTGCGGGATACCGAGAAGGTCCTTTACCTTTATAAGCGCGATTTACTAGTTTTTTTAAATAACTGTTATTTACCTATATGTTCTCATAATATCTCTGTATTCCTTTGACATTACTACTGATAGTGATATGTTAATTAGAGAAGGCCAGTGGGGCCAACAATTATGGATGGGCAAGTGTGGGGGTAGAGTGGGCTGGGCTGGTATGAGCTGGAAAACCCATTATATTATTTATGTACCCAATGCCTAAAGCAAGTAAAATGTTTCATACCGTATCAACCGAAGATTTGAAATAGATAAGCAATTTTAACCCAAATAAATTGAGTGGATAAATTTAATTTTAAAAATAAGCGTTTTTATGTTTGATTTTAAGGTCAGGTATGTTCACAGTTTTTAACGGTGAACAAAATAATTAGTCAAAAAAAATCAAAATTGTTTGTTTGCATTTAATAACTGCAAACAAAAGGGAAACAATGTCATAACCTTAAAGGGTCAAAAAATAAAAAAGATGTTTGTTCACAGTTGCCAGTTACTAACTGCCCAAACCCATTTTCTAAATTCTAACAGAAACGATGCAATAATATAACTTTTTGATAGACGTCTTTCAGGCACAATCCATTAGAGTTTAATTATTACTCTTATTCTATATTTTCCTTTATGGGCTGATCCAATTAGAGTTGATCTCTCAAAAAGACCGTCTCTCACAACAATTTGTGTAAAACATATGCAGGAGCCAAGAATGGGGAGGGGCAGACGGACAAAATTGTTACAATGAAACAGATCCAATCAAGAAAGAAAATTACTGGGGAAGTGGATCAGACCCAGTTATGATGAAATTGGTAGAAGATGCAGTTCAAAATCTAGCTACAAAAGGGTTAAATATCCAACTACTTAACATAACTCAACTCTCAGAATATAGAAAAGATGCTCATTTATCAATTTATAGGAAGCATTGGGAGCCTTTAACTAAACAACAATTGTCTAACCCGATTGGATATGCCGATTGTTGCCATTGGTGTCTTCCTGGTGTTCCCGATACTTGGAATGAAATCTTATATGCGTATTTAGTTTAGTTTAGTTTAGTTAAGTCATAAGAGATAGAGATACTTCTTTTGGTTTTTAATACTCGTAATGTTTGATCTAGAAATTCTTTTATAAATAGGTTAAGTATTACGAATATTAATAACTAGAGGAAGTATATATATATATACCTAAGTTTTAAACTTTTAATGCTTTCCTAGTTGATTATTGTTTTTTCAAAGGGAAGTGTATAACATACAATTTTATATAATAAGAATACATTAAAAAGGATATAAACAATAAACATATCTCTACTAGTTGTATTGTTTATGTACTCAACTTTTTCCTCAACACATGAAGCTCTTACATAGGAGTAGAGGTGTTCAATGGAGCGGGTCGACCCAACAGGTTAAGGATCGGGTTACATTTTAACGGGTTATTAGCGGGTGGGACAAATAATGGGGCGGGTCATTAACGGACCTTGGTGTAAAGGTCGGGCCGGGCCGGGTCGGATAATTATAAGTATTAATTGCGGGAAAAAATTAGCACTTTTTAAAAATATTTTTAAATGATATTATTATATACATAAGTGGGTCGACCCAACGGGACATAAAGTATAATAAAAAAATTTATTTTATGATATTTTTAAAAAATGGTCAAATAGGGTCGGATTTAAATGGACTTGACCCGTCCCGACCCGTTTAACATTTGAAATGACCCGACCCGACCCATTAAACACCTCTACATGGGACCTTTACAAAATGGGTTTAAGTCGAAATTCAATTTTTTTTTTTGAAATTAAGTCGAAATTCAATTTTTTTTTTTGAAATTAAGTCGAAATTCAATTTAGGGAAGTAGAAATTCAATTTATTAAGTAGACCAAGCAAAGTTGATTTATTATTAATTATTAATGTAACCTAAATTGTGATGTACTATTATTCTTCTTCCAAATCTTTTTAGTTGTCTAATTTCTTTAATTATTTGGCAAATTCATATCAATTGTCACATTTTTCTTTTTATCTATCTTTCTTTTACCTAAATGCCCCCACTTTTTCAATTCCTAATACCCAACTATCACTTTACAATTAGTTTACAGTTTACACCACTCTTGATTACCGTAAAAACTCAAATGGAACATCTATAATGATTCGAAAGAAGTTGAAATATAAAATTTAAATAAAGTAATCTACTAATGAGTCAAAATTGCACTGACTCGTCAATTTTTATTCCAATCGCTGTCGGTATTACCGTATACCTTTAGGTTTTCAGGATTTAGAATTAATTTACTATTTTTAATTCCGCCATTTTAGGACAAAATCCAACATTCTTCTCTCCCTTTCCCAATAATCTCTCTGTATCAATAACAAAAATATGGTTATGGTGCAGGGATGGAAATGGGGCAGAAGAAGGTCTCCATTCCCTTTAATTTCCTTGATTTTTATGCTTTTGATTACTGCTACTATTCTCTTCAACGAATTCAAAATTCAACACTTTCATCACAATCAAAGCTCACATCCTCACCTTCATCTACATCGCACCCATAATTTCTCTCCAGGTAAGTAACTTAATTTGATTTTGTGGCCGTTTTTTTGGGAAGTTTTAGTAGATTAATGAATTTTTGTTTGGGGATTTGCAGTTGAACTTGATAGATTCACTACATGCAGCTCCACCGTAAAGTATAGTGGTCGGGAAGTGGGTTGGGGTAGAGGTAACCGGGATTTACCGGTTTCTGATGGTGAGAAAGAGTGTGATGTGTTTTCAGGGAAATGGGTTTTTGATAATACTTCATATCCTCTTCACAATGAGTCCCATTGTCCTTACATGTCTGATCAGCTTGCTTGTCATAAACATGGAAGACCTGATTTGGGTTACCAGTACTGGCGGTGGCAGCCCAATCACTGTAACTTGAAGAGGTAATTTGCCTTTTTTTCCATTAGCATTCACCCCAATGCCATTGGTCAGATATACGCGAGATTACCCTTGTTAGTGATAACGAAGACATTGTTCCATTACAAGAAGTGTAGCTTATTTAATGTCAAAGGAACCAACTCAATCAAAAGTTTTAGCTGGTGATTGTGGCCCCACGATATGTTATATACTCTAACATGCACCCTCACACGAAAGCTTTTTAGGGTAGAACCATAGAAGTGTGGATGCAACACATGTCCTACTTATACGTGACGCGACGCAGAATATTCCACTTTAAATGAGGCTTAGTTGAGATTCGAACCCATAACCTCTTGTGACGCTGGCTTCTGATATCATGTTAAAAAATCAAATCAACTAAAAGCTTATTTGGTCGTTGAGAGCCCAAGATATATTATGTATACACTAACATTTCCTTTTATCAATTCTATGATGAGACATTGAAATTTGGGTTTTGCTTGTTTAGTATTTCTTGATAGCAATGTTTGATCCTCGGAACTAGAGGGTGGAGATTTGTTTTCCTTACCACTAGTCTAACTAGGTAGTTGCTGCTTGTTTAGTATTTATTCAGTTGATGTGAGTGAATTATAGCTTTTTTTCCTGGTGAGTTTGTTGATGGTTTGATTATTGGTATTAATAGATGGAATGCTACTGAAATGTGGGAAAAGTTGAGAGGGAAGAGATTAATGTTTGTGGGAGATTCACTGAATAGAGGGCAATGGATCTCCATGGTTTGTTTGTTACAATCAGTGATTCCAGCTGAGATGAAATCCATGTCCCCAAATGCTCATCTTACTGTCTTCCGAGCAGAGGTAATTTTATCAAGTGCTGCTCTACTTGATTGTTCTTTTCATGAGTGTCCATGCTTTTCATCTATAATGAAGCAAGTTGATGTTTGCTACCAAGGGCTAATCGAAAACAATTTTTTGTTATCACTAACAAGCGTAAGTTGGCGCACATAAGGGTCGTTCCTGGGGTTGGCCAGGAGTGCCGCCACCAGGGCAGAACATACATAAGGGGCCTAATTTTTAGGGTGACCATATGGCATAAGTATTCATTGACAAATTTGACATTTACATGATATTTTATTTATAATGATAAATTAATTACTTTAATAAAGAGATTCGTCTCTTTTATTATTTCAAGTACGTTTTAAAGACTAAAAATCGATTTTCTATAGGAAGGGCCCATGTTTATTATTTTTCTTAGGGCCTACAAAATGTCAGGAACGGCACTATCCGACTCCACAAACTCCCCATAGGTGGGGGGTCTTTTAATGTTATTCGGGTAATGTTGTATAATGAAGCAAGTGTTAGATTTCCGAAATCCAACACGAGCTCGAAGTGAAATTAAGGGTTGAAGTAACAAAGCTTGTTGGTATCCTTTGGTAGTAGTTTCTCATTTCTCTTTGAAAATGCATATAATGACATTGATTCAAATGCCCTTTACTATGCAGAACTATAATGCCTCAGTTGAATTCCTGTGGGCTCCTTTACTTGTTGATTCGAATTCTGATGACCCTGTAAATCATAGATTAAGTGATCGTATAATCCGTCCAGATTCTGCTACAAGGCATCTTTCTAAATGGGAGAATGCAGATATACTTGTGTTCAATACATACTTGTGGTGGAGGCAAGGACCTGTTAAGCTAATGTAAGTATGGTTCCTAATTCCTATCTTCTTGGAAAAGAAATAACTTGATCATAGTGACTAATGGGTTTCATAAATCGTATCATTTTCCAGGTGGAGTAATGAAGAGAATGGAGTTTGCGAAGAGTTGGATGGTCGACCAGCCATGGAGTTGGCCATGAAAACTTGGGCTGATTGGGTGGATTCTTATGTCGATCCTCTAAAGAAGCGAGTATTTTTTGTAACCATGTCACCGACTCATATGCGGTGAGTTCCTAACTACCCATTTTCAGAACCTTGTTGTTCTGGTTTTACATTAGCCAAAACCGATCATAATTCGCTTTTTTCATTTGCGATTCGTGAGGAGATTAGCGAATCATATAACATTGGTTTAGCTGGTCAGTTTACCTGTTAATCTTGATGTATTATATGAAAAAAATTGTTCCTATCCTATGCTAAACCTGCTTCTGTTTCAAGTGAAGGTTAGAAAATTGTTACAATCATATTGATTCAATTAATATAGAAACATCCGTTTTGTCGAATCGATGATCTGATAGTTTCCATTTTTACTTGTTTTGCATTCAGGAGTCAAGAGTGGAATCCAGAAAGACAAGGAAATTGCTACAATGAGACTAACCCCATTACTCAGGAGAATTACTGGGGAAATGATTCTGATGTGCCTACAATGAGAATGGTAGAAAAGATCCTTAGCCGATTAGGATCAAAGGTAAGAGTTCTCAATATCACTCAGCTTTCTGAGTATCGCAAAGACGGTCATCCTTCTATTTATCGCAAGTTTTGGGAAACGCTTAGTCCCGAACAATTGTCGAAACCCGAGTCCTATTCTGATTGTATACATTGGTGCTTGCCTGGTGTTCCTGATGTATGGAATGAACTACTATTTCATTTTTTGTAGAAACCTTGAATACAAATTGTAGGTATGCTTATTCTAATCTCAATTACTGAATTGTTCAATTGATTGGAATTTTATTTTTTATATTTTACTCAATATAAAGATGTGATTATAAGAGAAAATATTGTGTTTTTATTCACAGTAAGCGCACAGTGTACTTATAGCTAAGCGGCTGAACAAAGAATTAGAATGTATTGTGTATGAAATATATATAGCGGTCTATGTTAATTTCATAATACTTTATTATTATTTTAACTTACTAGATTTACATATCAAAATTGTAATAAAAGCGGTCTATGTTAATTTCATAAGTCTTTTTTATTATTTAACTTACTAGTTTAAAGTTTTATTAGCTTAAATTTCATACTTTCGTCTTGTTGATTAAACTAATAAGTATTTAACTGAAATTTATCCTAAATCTAAATTAGTAATAATCTCACAATGTTTTACTAAGTTAATTTATTCACAAAGTCATAATTCTATAAATATTTGGTAATAATCTCATTTAACATTTAAATTAGGATTATTTTTCTACATAGATATATAAATTATACTCACTAGACGTATCAATAAATATTATAAGTCTAGATATGATAAAAAAAAAAACAGGTATAAATAAATGATGATGCTGAATCAATACTTTGATGCATACTATTCATTAAATATCATATTTCCTCTGCTGTACAATATTGGCATGATCCTACAAAAACAAGACCGGTTCACACTACGTAGTGGAATCAAATAGCAGAAACATACAGAGATGAATGCGGTTTAAGGCAATATCAAGTAACTCCTACCCAATGGCATCTGCATCCAAAGTACCCTTCGTCAGTTCAACACTTGAGTTAGCCTTTGATTAACTGATTAAACTATTGCACTGGAATCGACACAAGTTCATGAACAAAATAGGGCCACCCTGCAACATAGAGGTCCAATGGTGTGTTATGTGCACCTCATTCACGTATCATGAGATTCCAGACAAGTCGAAATGCAACCCTTAAATACATGCTTCATCTGGTTCTTTTTTTGACAAGTGCTTCATCTAATCAGTCTGAATTCTGAACTTGGGTGGTGAGTTGATACATGAAGAAGCTGATTGAGGAATTTACAGAGCTCATACACTAGGTTCAACATTTCCACATGTCATATTCGTGCAAACGCTTCCTTATTCATTAAGTATACGCGCCAACAAAAGCTGAGAGCTGAAACACACATAGGCAGGACATTACTAAAGTAAGAAAAAATATCAGCACTAGGAAACTAGCCTTCCATGCTTGAAGACAGAACATCCAAAAGTAATCAATTTTTAATTAGTTGCTTATGTCAATGACTTGTATCAACAATTAAATTCCCCATGGATTCTAGGCCTTGGCATTTTACTTGTATTGATGTCAATGACTAGTATGAACATTTACCAGATTACTTCGGTTTGTCAATTTGTAAGTATACAAGCACATGGATGCTCAAGTATCATTGCAATCAAAGAACCTTTTAAGTGTACATCATCTATGTCTTATTTATTGTTATTTTATGGTTGTTTTTATTTATTTGGTCATGTTATTAGCTTAAACTTTATCTTGCATTGCCTTGTCGTGTTTTTTGTCTTGTTTTGTTTTCCTCATTTATGGACATAGTTTATCATCTTTCATCCCTCTAGTATGTAAACCTACGAGTCACCATGATTTTAGAATAATGCTGTCATGCATCCGTAGGAAGCAACATTCATACATACAATAATCTAAAAATATACGTATTAGAATCTTGCTAAGAGTTGGCATATGAACTTACAAGGCAATCAATTAATCAGACAACAGCCTCAACGTGCTAGCCTTAGGAGCAGGACCATCAACTATATGCAAAACCTTCGTCCGGAGCTTCTCAATTGTCTGTATCATGTATACAATGGTTTAGGACAGTGACCATCAGAAATATTGAGCAGAGTTATTGTATAATGAAGATGCTTACCAAGCTAGCACTCTGCTCCCATCTCTTGACACGTTCAAATGAATCTTTAAGATGTGAGCAAGAAGGATGATCATAGTTTAGGTAATATGTTGAATTTTCTGTAGCTTCTGCTACCCACATACAATTCCCGTGATCCTTGTCTCTCCTTGTGAGATCACGAAAGCCAACCTATAGAAAAATTAAGGAAGAATAAGAGAAATTCCCTTTTGTGCCTTTTAATTTGCTTCACTTTACATTTTAGTTTGTACCACTGATTTTGCATCCTTTCTTTTTTGGCAACGGTCTTGCTTTCCTTTTTTTAGTCTCACCCACAAACTTATATTTCTTCATTTTAACTATTTAATTTTATCATCTACTTGTTTTTTGTCTCATTCTCCAACTCAATTCTCCTATCTACTACATTTCACATTTTGCAACGGAGTAATATATTATATGTTCATAAAGCAAAAAGGACGCCATAAAAAACATTTCCTAATTTTAAACATACTTACTATGCTCCCAACAAGGTTAAAATTAAATGGAGAAATTGAATCATCGCCTGTGCAAGTAGTAGAAAAGGAAATGGCCAGCATCGAGACTTCCGATTCTTCTGTTTGTAATTCAGAGACAGATCCATCGGTAACAAACACCCATTGTTTCTTGTGCTGACCATATAAAAGCTCTGGTCCCACGTGTAAGACCAACGCAGCAGTATCAAATTCACTGTTCACCCAATTTTTTCCAGTAAGTAACTGCATTTCCTCATATACTGAAAACAGAAACATTATAACTCATAAATGGTACAAAGTGAGCATCACCTGGAGACGTCCCCTATTCTAGATAACAATACTGGCTTGGGAGGATCGAAGAAGGGCCTAATTTAAGAATTAGCCAGATTAAATTAGCTTCACTTCATTGGAACTTTACAATCCACAAGGCAGATACTTACCCAAATAGTTCCCTCTCTTTCAAAGTTAATTTTTTCCATTTATTGTTCCGTCCTCTATCATGTAGATAAAGTGTATCTAAATCAGCATGCAACGGCGTAAGGCCTGAAATAGCATAAGCCTCCCCCTCTACCAGTTCAAGCTTCTGATAAGTAAAAAAGTCATTTCCAGAATCAGACAATCAAAGAGAAATAATCAGTGAAAAAAAAAAAACAAGTCAACATGATAGGTAAGGCTTTAGTTTCGAAACATGCAACAAAAAATATTTCTAATTAGTTGCCCTCTATCTACCTGTTGTTCGGTAGGATTCCAAATTGTAATTAAACCCTTCCTTAGGACTTCCCCTTCGCCCTGTCCTTTATTTTTTAGTCCAACGACCCTCACTCGCATAAATTGGGTTACATCTCTTGCGTTTAAGCCAGCATCTTCAAGGGCTTTCACAATCAATCTTTGCAAGTTGGCCTTCCTTTTTTCCTGCAGTAAAGGAATTATAGAAGCATTAAAATACAATTTAGAATCTCATCAAAGCCAAAAAGTAAGAATGTACCTCAACTTTAGCTTGGTATGTAGAGAATAGTGCTAGTTGCTCGGGACTCATCTCAGCCATCAACAGTTCTGGTTCGGCAGCACTTTCCAGCATCTTTAGGATCTTTGCCCCTTCACTATCATAATCATTCTCAATAGAAGAACCGATTGAATCTTTCTGAAAGTCTGATGTAATACCTTCTATGATGTTAGAGCGCCTGCATGCATAACTTGAATCAAATCATAGCAAAAAATCTTTCTAATATCATAATTCTTATGTAATCTTTTCATGTTTATGTTGATTAAAGGTGTGTAGACAAATTGAAATATAGCATCATCTCAATTCTCAAGACCCCTAAAGCCTGACAAGGTGGGGAAGTTCTCTGCTATGACAAAGCACTTACTCTTTCTGGCCTCAATACTGAAATCATCAAAATAAAGCAGTTTGATCCTGTCAAGCTGCATACATCATGAAATTACTGTACACAGCCAAATGTCAATGATTGTCATGGAACACAAGCTGTGTGGACTGGTTCCTACTGTAGTTGTGCATAGCGGCTTAGGTTTCGAGGTTATACTGTTAAAGTAGCCAGCAATGGCAAGCTTTAATCCAACAATATTAAGTGTTCTAACTCTATATCAACAAAAATAGATCATCGTGGGAAGTTTAGAGTTTATTCGACTCTATCATATATAATCTACAACTAAGAAATTCAATTCCAATACATCTACGGATATTTTCATCCTCTACACATTCTTATGTATTGCCATATGCTATTGCAAATCTCAATTCTTCATGTCATTCTTTAATCTAGTACTCTATGTCATTTTTGGGCAAATCTCAATTATTCATGTCATTCTTCAATGCAATAATCTATGTCATCTTCAGTCCATCTCTTCCTCTTCTAGCTCCTCAAACACAGTTAATATATATTTCATATTCTTATTGCTAGTTTCAAGCTAGCAAGATCTTATATTTAATAGACAGAAACTTGTATAGTTAAAAAAACATAAATAAAATATTGCAACAATGCCTGAGAGGTCCACGCAAATCTTACTTTTACCCATGAGTTTTCAGCCAGCCAAGATCACATGGTGAAGAAAGTAGAATAATAATACTTCTAAGATATATTGTCAGGTACCTAAGTAAGATCAACCACATTAATTAATTGAGACAGAACAATTCAAAACATTGCAAGTACACATGCTGAGATGCTAATTGACAGAGACATGTATAAATGGCTACATAACTCAGGATTAAATAGTGAAAAGCAAGGCGCGCTTTTTAGTACCAAGGATTAAATAGTGATCATTAGATCAGAGAAACAATTACAGATTTTGCTAACAATGGCATTAGTTGCAACAGAAGTAGAACTAGACCAAAGAACAAAAGTGATAATTAATGAAAGGGGAAACGATTTCTATTCACCAACAATGGCAAAGCAAACCTCACCTTTGGTTATGTAGCTGAGCAAAAGAAGACTCCAACTTTTCAGACCTCACGATAGATGCTCCATTCCGCAACCTATAGTAAGCATAATTGGAGTGTAGAGTACTCTATGAAAAGAAAAACAAAGTTCAAAAGTGAAGCGGTGTGAGAAAGTTACCTTTCTTTATAAAGAACAGGATAAACCCTTGTAATTCCGACAATAGTACATGGGACTATACCTCCACCATCCTTGATACACCTAAATGCCAAAGGTGCACATGCACTTCTACCTTCAATTTCAAAATTCAGATGACAAGAGCCAAGTCAATATTATAAGACTAGCATTGAGCAACTACAAAAACCTACGGAAAACATAATTCATACATGGACACTTACAGAATCCCAAACGTTCATCCCAGCTAACTCTGTATGTTCCATTCATATGCATCACTAAACTAACAGTAGGCAATGCCTGAGGTTTAATTTAAAATGCCTGAGAAATCTTCATTATAACGAAAACACACATATAACTACCTGAAATGCTTTGAGTCAAGAAAAGAACTCAAAGACAAAACAAACCTTGAGAGGTGAAACAGGTCCATCCCAGCCATTTAACCCTGCTCCACATATCTACAAGACAAATGAACATTGAAATTTGAAATTCACTACTGTGAATTGGAGTGTTCAACGCAAATTAAGGAGAGCTATATACAGAATTACTACCTGTAGTTTTTGTCCCACAAATAATTTTCCACCTGCAAGCTGCTTTGACAGCAAGTGATCCAACTGCGCACGTATTGAGTACCACCCATCAGTAAGCTCTATGGTAGAAATGCTACTCTTTCCTTCCAAACTTGGATTTGGACTTTTTATCTCTGAAACGCATAGCACCAGTGTAGAAGAAGGCGATGCATCTCCTTCTAGAATTTTCTTAATTGCAGAACGATGACCATGATTAACTTCACGTTCATATCTGCAAAGCGCACAAGAAAATCGTGTCATATCACCTGAAAACACAAAATAAAGTGTCAAAATGATAAAATACGATTGCCATCTACCTATATTTTAACTCCTCAAGCACATTCAAAACGGTAAGAAATTTCTTCAAAAATTTAGGTGAATAGCATCTCTCATAGCTTGCAAGTTTCCACACAATCCACTTGTAGTGATTTGCAACCCACCTATCAGGATGGAGAAGAAAACTTAATTCACAAGACTATAGTCACGTTAGTAATAGGCACTCCACAAGTTTTCTCAATAGCTCAGAATTTCAATTTTGTTCTGTGGCAATGCTGAAAAGCAGAAAATGTTAAACTAAATCACATAAGTAACGATTGCATCAATGTGCATTGCAATAGCCTCATACAATGTCCTCATCCAACAAATAGTAGAATACCATATAAATTTAGGAGCCAAGGGTGCGAAGGACACTGTTACTGGCTTATAAATAAAAACCGTAAACAGAGGGTACTGTTATGCGGTGGGTTCAGGAGCTGTCTATAATGCAGAAACAAGTAACCAATGGCAGAAAGCAGTCATTCAGGTGAAAAGAAAAGAGAAAGAAGAAAGAAGAAAGAGAGATAGAGAGAATAAAATGCTTGTATTATGTATTAGAGAGCACTGTACTCCTCTGAGTTCTTAAAGTGACTCATTAACTCCCCTAGCATAAATACGCTCCAAATTGTACTAAAAGCATAAAAGAAATCTATCCCCCCTTTTCTTTATACACTGCTGTACTTGTTCTAGAATATCCCCCTACAGCTCATTAAGCAATAGCAACCGAAAAGATTCTTTTTGTAACAGAATGCCTTGTGTGAGTTGTGTCATTCTGTTTTACTGCTTCCCTGTCATTCTGTTTTACTGCTTCCCTCCCCTTTTAGAATAGACTTTTGTGATGTTGGGCCTGATTTGTTCCTGACTTATGACACTATTACTTCCTTATAAATGAAAACCGTAAACAAAGAGTACCATCTTTTTCTGGCTGTTTGTTGGAGGAGGGAGGCCAGGTAGCCTAACTAGAGCTTCGTACACACATTTCATAAGCCAAGAAGATATCATTTCAAAACCATGTCTATGGGAGGAAAGCCTCCAATGACTTATAACACCATCTATTCATCGATGTGCGATTAACCACCCGAATACTAATATCCCTTACTAAGGTGCAATTAGCAATCAATGTAAATAGATTTCATGGTATAGCTTATACAAAAGCAACTTGTAATGTATCAGTCCTACTTTCCGAAAGTATGTATATATAAATGGAATGTCTTGATTGGTACATCAGGATCACAAAGCTCCGTTAGTACAAAAAAAGTTAAATGCAGTCAATCCATCTAAGTTCTGATGCAAGGTAACAGTCGACAATTTTTAAGAAAGATGTTATTTATCCTTTTTTCTGTAATTTAATAAACAAGTAATTTACAGAAAACTAATAATTAATCATTACTGCCATTACAACTAATATGCGCCTGGGTAGAGGAGGTGAGAGAAGAATGAAATAAATTACTCTTTTGATGCATATTGCAATGAAGCTCCAGACTGAACCAGCATATGGTAGAAATTTTCGACACCAATTGACTGAGATCCATCACAAAATGAGTATCTCTCTGAATTTTGAGGATTCAATTGACGCACTTCTGCAGAAAGATGCTCCAACTATAACAGAAGGTAAGGTTTACATGATAGATTTAGTGATAATAAGTCAGAGTACTTAAATAAAAAAACACTAATTGGGATATTGCATACCTCCTTTGTGTAGGGTGGTGGCACTTTAAAAAAATCTTTGACATATAATCTTGAATGCCGAAATGGATAATGAGTAGAGACCTTCTTTTGGGGACATGGAGCCTCACTTTCCCTACCAGACAATCCTGAATCAAAAGAGATCGTTAAGTGAGGATGGTGACTGAATTTGTGCCAAAATCCTCATGCTATTGATAAACTCACCATTGGGAACTAACTGGTTACAGTTCAATGATGTGATGAACTTGGAACTCCTTGGTGTTTTAAAAGGCGAAACATAACTTCTTCTCCCGTGTCTCTTTATATCATTCGTTGTTCCTTTCTTACTGCCAGAGGCAATTGTTGTAGTGTTTGTAATATCAGTAAGTGGCAGGGCAGATAGTTTTGATGATTTATGAAAATGTGAAGTAGGACCGGGACCATTAGATATAGAGTTTTGAGGTGTGGTGTCAAAAACATTGAGCTTTTCTTGGAAAGAGTTATTCATATAGGATAAAGATGGTTTGTCATTTGAGTGACTAGTGTTTGCCTCAGCATCAAATTTTCTAATTAAGTTGGTTCCTGAGATCAAGGTCTCGGATTTTCCTTCTGGTTTTTTGTGAGAAGACAATTTCATTGGTGATACAAAGATCTTTGAGTTTTGTTTACATTGATGGGAAGATCCAGTGTTGTTCTCCTTGTTAAAGGCAACCCCATCAGTATTACTATGACTGATAAATGAAAACATGGAAGCACCATCACCACCCTCATTTTGAAGACTGTCCATCTCGGGATCACCCAGAAGGTTTCTGGCACGCTGTAAAGCATCTTTAGAAACTGATATAAGCCTGCCACCAGCAGTTTGGAACTTAATTGCAGATGGTTTCGTGGTCGAATCAGAAAACTCTGGTTGTATAAGTTTACCAATATCCTTATCAACAAAATCATTTGCTGATGAATTGTTTTTCAGAGTAAAAGGCAACTTTGAGCAGAATGTATTATTCTCAGTCCCTTTTTCATGTGAGACTGTGGGCACTGGACATAATTTCTTCTTTGGAGGCTGAAAACTTTGGAAAGTGCAATCATCGTTAATTTCATGTACACCTAGCAAAGTTTTAGCTTTAAGAAGTCCAGCTGATGATATATTAACTCTCTTCCCTGAACCCGTTTGAAACATGGAATTTGGAGAACTAAAATCATTTCCTTTACAGCTTGGTTTTCCTAAAAGAATAAATTACACACAAATTACAAGTGTTTGAATCAATTTTCGAAAAATAATCCTAAAGATAATTCTATCAATAAGTCATCCTAATTTAGTCATTTAAATATAATTGAAATTATAATATGAAACTGAGAATTAAAAATTAGCACAATAACAGTTAAATAACAAAACGCAAATAACAAATTCCAGCATCAACACGTATCTAAGAAATAGCTCTAACCAGTATCAAAATCGGCGAAAAAATCATCACCAAGAACAGAAGACGCTTTAGCAATAGACGATTTCTTCAGAACAACAGAGCTCCCTAATCCAGTTCGAAACATGGGAGTATCAAACCCATCATTACGCTCCTCACCATATCCAAAAATCTTCGAACACCCTGCGCCAATTGCCAATCAATTATTAGAATAGCTGAATAGGATTAAGCATTGAAGATAAGTTTCGTAAAAAGAGCAAAAGAGAGAAATACCTTGAAGTAAAACATCGTGGAACGAAGGGAGATTAGGAGGAGGAGGAGGAGGAGAGCAGTGGAGTTGATTATGGCGTTGAGAAGGTGCCGGAAAAGGAGAGATTTCCCACCGGGGTTCACCTCCGGCGTCGAAAACTAGTTGCCAAGATTTCACCATCCAGTGTCGTTGAAGAAAATTGATCAATTTCCCGGTGAAATTGTAGGATTAGGGCTTTTTTCCCTCTTTTCAATTACTCTGAGAACGGATGTTTTTGGAATGGAATATTTTTAGCGGAAATTTTCTTTTGAGGCGGGAAGTTTGAATTTTTATTTTTATTTTTTTGAGATAGGAAGTTTGAATTCTTATTAATTGGGTAATGCTCTTATTCATATCAAATGTCTCATTTTCATATCAAATGTCTCATTTTCGTTGAGTTAGTATTCATTTTTAAGTAAAATAATATTTTTTTCGGTTTTTTATCTTTCTATTTAAAATATTAAAAGAAATCAAGATAAATAACAATGACACAAAATATATTATGAAAGTTGGATAAAATAATATGATAAATAGATATATCTATTGATTAAAGTGTAATAATGTTAAATTTCATTGGATGTACATAAAGTAAATACATTGAGAATTATAATGTAAATGAATTTCTATATATTATAGTTTAAGTGTAATAATTTCCTTTAATTTTATTGGTTATCAAAATAGAATGATTTTAATGAGAGAAACATTTTAAAATTTTTAAATGTTGGAATGTGAAAAGAACAATAGAGAATAGAGAGAGTAATATTTTTGACACATATTTACATCTTTTAATTGTGGTTCCTTCCTTAATTTGTACATGTAGACATCTATTTTGTGGCAGTCCCCTTCTTAATTTATATATGTATAAATTCTTTTAGTGTAGTCCCCTTCTACATTATAGATGCAAGGGCGAAGCCACACCGAGGCCGGCGGAGGCCCGGCCCCCCTTGCCGAAAATGTGATCCTTTGTACTTTTGGTTTCGCCCCCCTTACTAATATGTTATATTATATAATTTAAAGAGTGCATAATTGTAAAAAAAAATTACTATAGGTCAATGGTTGAGGTAACATGTTTGTAATTTAAAGTAAAAGATCAAACCCAAATTTGAACTATTATTTTTTAGTAGACTAATAAATTTAATTCACACAAATTCTCATATGAGACAGTCTCAAGGTGATACCATTTTAATTGTCTTGGCCCAATGTACATTTGTTTTTAAAGTGATGACTTTTAGTCTTAAAGTTACACTTTTCACAAAATCTCACAAGAGACGGTCTATAGGATAGACCACAAAATTGGGTCAGCCCATTTCCCTTAACTGATTTTTTTTATTATAATATCAATTATATTATGTTATAATCTTAAATGTAAGGTATTATAACCTCGAATATACTATTCTATAACCCCAAATATAAGTTATTATAACCCCAAATAATTTATTATAACCCCAAATATACCATGTTATACTTTGGGCTGGGCTTCATGGATTCCGTCTATAGAACAGACCG
This sequence comes from Amaranthus palmeri, assembly GCA_019776075.1. Lineage (NCBI taxonomy): Eukaryota > Viridiplantae > Streptophyta > Magnoliopsida > Caryophyllales > Amaranthaceae > Amaranthus > Amaranthus palmeri. The sequence continues at coordinate 109,284 of JAAKBH010000281.1, forward strand.
TCTCCCATGAGACTTACTATACACTTTTAATTAACCTTAAAGTGATCACTTAGACAAATGGGTTTACTTGTATATATATACTCGTCTCATGGTGAGACGGTCTCATATAAGACGGACTAATTTAATTTATACTATAAAGTCATTAATATCTATCTTTCATAATTCACATCATTTTTAATATGTATCTTTATATTTTTGTTATCTTAATTTTAATAGTATTTTTTTTGGAGACTAAAAAGATAAATATGTGAATTCACAAACACTTAGTTTATTTTTCAAAAGGATAATTGTAAGGAAGCTTCAACTCTATTTGTCAAATATATAATTTTTGTTATGATTCAAGTTAATTCAGTCTATAAGATTCAAATTTTCATAATTTAACTCGTTTTTATATAATAAATAACTTGCTAGTATATCGACAATTCGGCCCCCCTAACTGTAAATCCTGGCTTCGACCCTGTATAGATGTAGACAACTTTTATTGTGATCTCCTAACCCCTTTATATCTTAATATTTGTACAAATCACAAATGAGACATATAATTTGAATTGGAGAGAGTGTTTGATTTTAACGGCCTGTTTGGTAGGTGGTAAACAATGGTGGTAATGGGAATGAAAAATTGGTGTAATTTTGGTTGAAAAATCTCTAGATTACCTTGATCGTCATGCTTGTCCAACTTTAATCATCTCATTTTCTTCATAAAATTCATTCTAATGCATTACTTTTGGGAGAGGTGGTGTTAGGAGATACAGCTGGTCTTGGCCGAGACCGTCTCACGCTGAGACGGCCCAGCCCAAGACAGCAAGCGGCAGTTATTTGGAGGGATCAGTCAGCAATATATAAACTTCCTGATTTAAAACCAAAACTTCCAAAATTAAAAACTTCCTCCAAAAACAGCCGGTTATCAAAAATTAAAATAACTTCCGTAATTAAACTTATCTAATTTCTTCACAATTGATTAAACTTTCCTAATTTCATCACAATCTCTGCAATTTTCTTCATTTTCGTTTCAAGATTGGCTAAAATGGATGATTTAATGAATGATTTTGAAAAAGAAATGAGATTAGAAGAATCAAGAACACAAATTGAATGTGATTTCTTGATTCGTTTTCAAGATGAATGATCTATATGTGAAAGCCATATTCTTAACAATTTTTCAGAATTTCTTCATGATGAAGATGTTAATGGTGATTTTGACGATGGAGATGTATGATGAAGACGACGCAGACAGTTGTTTGAAGTTTTTTGCTAAACACACTCAGTTTTTTGCTTAACACACTCAGTTGTTTGATTAACACACTCAGTTATCAAACGCATAGAGTTTTAAATTAAACTGAATGGATCAACTGTCTTAACGCACTCAGTTTTTTGCTTAACACACTCAGTTCTTTGATTAACACACTCAGTTCTTAATTAAACTGAATGGATCAACTGTCTTAACACACTCAGTTATCAAAAATACATTGAAGTTTTTTGCTTAACACACTCATTTGTTTGATTAACACACTCAGTTATCAAACACATAAAGTTCTTAATTAAATTGAATTGATCAATTGTTTTAACACACTCAGTTATCAAAATACATTGAAGTTTTTTGCTTAACACACTCAGTTGAATTCCTTATCAGTTTAGACCTTAACACATACAACTTTAGACCTTAACACATACAGTTTAGACCTTAACACATACAAATCAATAACACATACAGTGATATTGACTTCCTTATCAGTTTAGACCTTAACACATACAACTTTATACCTTAACACATACAGTTTAGACCTTAACACATACAAATCAATAACACATACAATGATATTGAATTCCTTATCAGTTTAGACCTTAACACATACAGTTTAAAACTTAACACATACAGTTTAGACCTTAACACATACAAATCAATAACACATACAGTGATATTGAATTCCTTATCAGTTTAGACCTTAACACATACAGTTTAAACCTTAACATAAGTAAAACATATACATACATTTCCAAACTTATTAATATCATTGTCCATCCATTTCAAACCAACATCCTTCTGCCATATTAATATCATTGTCCAATTATTCTTTTTTTCAAACCAATATCATTGAAGAAAATTGAAGAATAAACTGAAAAAAAAATTGAAGAATAATCATACACAGGTATTATAATCATCCTCCTCCTTCAATTATAATTATATCATTGAAAAAAACAACACAGGTATTAATATCACAATACATACCATACATACATGTATAATCATACACTTATCTTATCTTATTACTCACGAAAAAAAGAGGAAGAAGAAGCAAGAAGGATGGAAGAAGAAGAATCAAGATCGAAAATGGAGGTTGAAGAATAAACTGAAATGGCAGAAATTGATTATGAAAACTGAAATGGTAGTTTTCAATTTTGGGAGTTAAAAAGATGCCAAAAATAAAACAAAAAAAAAAGGGAAGTTGGAGGGAACGGGCGCGTGACTTACACGCGCGTGAATATGGGCCGCGAATTCTGGGCCGTCTCACGCTGAGACGGTCTCGGCCAAGTTTTTGTGTAGGAGATAATGGAAATTTGTAAACAAAAAAACTGTTTGTGATCAAAGTTTCATTACCATGGGAATGATATGAAACTTTTGATGAAATTTTACTATAAATCATTCTCATTACCACCATTTAATACCACTAACTAAACGGGCCGTAAAGGTATGACTATAAATTATAATGTTGTTGTGACACATGGGCTCAACGCTTTATTTCAATTTTATTTTAATTAAAATAAAATAGACCTTTAAATTTTATAGGTTAAAAAAAAATAAAGAATAGGGTTTAATAGTGATTGTCACCTTAACACCCTCTTTAGATAATTTCCATCATATATCAATGCTACTACACATAGTATTCTCCTCTAACTTTTCAATTCTCAATAATAGAGACTTTATCTCTCTTTAAAAGATCAGTTTTTTAAAATCTAATGCCTTCAAGAAGCCCCCGAGGTATAAATGGCCACTTCTACCATCTCCTTATCCTCTAACTCTCTTAATTCACCCCTCTTAATGCACCAAAGATTTATAATCTCGCTCGATACCAATTGTTGTGACAATGGGTGCACAAATAATGGTAAGGAGTTGGAATAAGGAAGAAGAACAAAACTCAACACGCACAAGGCATAGACTATACAAAACAAGCAAGAATAAGAGTGTTATATGGTATCTTAAGATACTTTCCTCGCATATCAAATATGTTCATTTCTTTAATGAATTCAACAATCACATTAAGAAATTCACAACCTCAAACTCACCCTATAGAATTTGGCTACAATTTACACTAACAAAGAGTTACCTCACATAAAATGAACATTGCTTTCTCTTAAGGATTCAACAATCTAAAACGTTGTGTCAATCATCCTTCTAATGCTCTTATATGACGCAAAAAAACTCTCTCTATAAGCAAAACGGAAAAAAAAGTCCAATAAAAAAATTCCAAAGGATCATGCATGTGAAGCAGAAGAACTACCCTACACCTTCTTTTCAACCTAGCAACCTTGTTCCAACTCAATTTTTGCACTTCATTGCTTCAAATCTTGGCAAATGATATCCCTAGCTTCCCTTGTATGCCCCTCATCAATGCAACCTAAAACTTGCCCTACCAAGTGTTCAGTTGAACTGTTATCAATTGATGATTTTCGTGTTCATTGTAACAAGAAATCACAGGTTTGAATCTCAATCAACACTCAAATTTAAGTGCAATCTGTCATTAAATATGAAGAGGGTCTGTGTTGTATCCATATTTTTAGTCCAAAGGACTTTCGAGTGAAAAGCGTGTTAGAATATATAACATATTGGGGCGTTTGGCAATTGGCTGTTGGCGGTTGGCGGTTGGCTTTTTTTATTGGCTTGTTTGACGAGCTGGAAATGTTGGTTGTTTTATTGGCTTTGAAGCTAGCCTAAAAACTAGCTGTTTGTGGAGATGTTTGGTAAATTTGAATGTTGGCTATTGGCTGTTTATTAGAGAAAAAGTGGGCCAACTAGCCAAAAGCCAACCCAAAAAGCTAGTAGGAGCAGCTTTTTCATTTTGGCTTAAAAGTCAGCTTTTCAGTTACTTGAAAAGCCATTTACCAAATACTTTTTTGGCTGTTTAACCGACCAACAAGCCAAAAGCCAAAAGCCAACCAAAAAGCTAAACCGATTGCCAAACACCCCCATTATAAAGCTTTAATTTTCGGCTTAAAATTTTAATTAAGTTGATTATTATATAGCCATCCATCAATAAACAACAATATTTGTTAAATGATGAGTGTCATTGTAGTCGATTAGTTGGAATTCTCAAATCATGTGACTCATGAATACAAGTAAAAAGTGTACTATATCTTTTATTTTGTTGGGAATTGTGAATTTGTAACTCTACATAAATCAAAATGGGAGATTTGCCGATAAAATGTTGGGTTTTGGTCATTTTTAAATTTGTCACATTGTAGTTTAAGTTTATGATAATGACTCATTAAGAGTTTTAGTCAAATTGATGATTGAAGTCTTTGATTTGGTTGGTGAATGCCACTCATACCAGTATCTCTAAATCCATAGCGCCGAATTGGAGGAATAATGGGGTTTTTGCGGAATTGGTTGTTGGCTTGTTTGACCAGCGGGAAATGTTTGCTGTTTTTCTTGGCTCTAGTTGTTTGTGGAGATGTTTGGTATATTTGAATATTGATTGTTGGCTGTTTATTAGAGAAAAAATAGGCCAACAAGCCAACCCACAAAGCTAGTTGGATCAACTTTTTCATTTTAGCTTAAAAGCCAGCTTTTGAGCTGCTTTAAAAGCATTTACCAAACACTTTTTTTTGGCTGTTTGATCAACCAACAATCCAAAAGCCAAAAGTCAACCAAAAAGTTAAGCCAAAAGCCAATTGTCAAACACCCCATAATGGTTTCATTCTAGAGCAAAAATACATGCATACTTCCTCCGTTTTATAATAATTGCTGCTAAGTGTGACATTTTGTTTGGAAAAATATTACTATTAATAATATGTATATGGAACGGAAAAAGTATTAGTTTATGACTTTGTGAGAGTTTTTTTATATATATAAATAAATGGTGCTATTGAGTATTTTAGAGGGGCATACTGAATATTTTTTTAAAAGAAAAGAATTGTATGAGATAGGTTGAACTATGGTCAAATGAACTCTATTTGATTTAATTTTATCAATTATGTACATGTGTTTGGACGGATCATCATCATCATCATACCCAGTGTTCCCACCCATAGATACTCTATGGTCAGGGTCCGGGGAAGGAAGGTCGACGGCGTCTCATACCCATAAGGAGAGGGCGGTCATAAGAGTCATTCGGCTCTAGATGAGTCTTCAAGGATAGGACCTGCAAATATCCGAAAACCTGCATCTTACACCCACGTTAGCCAAGCATAGGGATCATTTAAAAATTTATAAACGATACAGGTAAAAGAGACAGTGAATAGCGATGACAAAAGACACAGAACAGTAACAAACAAGTCTAGTAATCTAGGACGTAAATAAGGCGCCACCATGTGTTTGGACGGATATTGTATTTAATTTTTATTCGATAGACTTAATCTTGTTGATGACCTGAACATCAAGTCTCTTTGCATCTTCCATTTCTTTCCCAAGTATCACAATACTCTATCTCTTCTTATGCCCCCATGGCTTCAGACATAAACCGATTGTTATTTGTTTAAATGGGAATTTTTGATGAAAACTTTGAATTTGGCATTTCAGTAGGGTAGTTTTAGACTCATTTAAGGTGTCTGCCCATTTTGAACCATCAGAAAATAAGGGTCTTATATATCAACGAACTCTTTATAGTTTATTAGTCAAGCGTAGCTCAATTGGTGACATGACTTCATGTAAAGATGTAATATTGGTGGTTAGGGGTTCAAATCTATCAAGATTAAATCTTGGTCTCTATTTCACCATTATTGGTTGATGAAGGGCCTCAATTTTCTAAACATCGAAAATTAAATAGGATTCCTATAATCTTTGTTTAGCACCTGAACATCTAAGTCAAGTGAATTGAGTTGGGTTTTTCACCTTCTTGTAATTTTGAAACTGACTTAACCTACCAAGAAAACTCAATTTGAAGGAGTAGTCCATCAAACTTACATGTTAGTCAACCTCTCTTAAAATTTTCAATGTAGGATTACATGCGGATATTTTTTCAACGTCGTGCACAAGATGAAACAATATGGAAATTAGAAGGGGACCACAATAAAAAAAAGGTTTCTACAATAAAGAGACTTTAATAAAAATAACACAAGTGTCTACATCTACAAATTAGAAGGGGTCCATGATAAAAATGTTTCTTCGTCTAGTACTAATTAAGAGGTCACTAGAAAATTTGAAATAAATAAGATTATTTATTTTAAAAAAGCATACAATAAGATCATAATCAAACTTATTCCAAATATAAGCGCCTGATTCCCCAGAGCACAGGTTCGGGGCTGTTCGCACTTAATAAGTGCAAACAGTAATAAATTGGTCAAAAGAATCAAGTGTCTATTCGCACTTAGTAACTGCGAACAGGTCAAACAGGGTCAAACACCGGACCTTTACAAAGGATGAGTCAACAAAATTCAGCCAAGTAATCGGTCGCTCTTACTAACAGCGGCCGGTTGAGTTGACTTTTGTTGACCTAAAACAGGTTGTTCGCTGTTAGTAACAGCGAACAACTTGTTTCAGTTTTTCAATCTGTTCGCACTTACTAAATGCGAACAGCCCGAACCTAAGGTTTGCAGATGACACGCTTAAGTTTGGAATAAGTTTGATTATGATCTTATTGTATGCTTTTTTTTATAAATAATCTTATTTATTTCAAATTTTCGAAATCACTATCAATAGTTTCCAAAAGTATAAATTAATGGAGGGCCCATAACAAAAAGGTTTGCACATATGTTAAAAATCATAGTTTAAAATAAAAATGAGATAATAATAGTGAACTCGCCTAAGAAAATGGAGATATTTGCTCTCAATTTAAAAGAATATATAATTGCCATAGCAAATTTTAGAGTTATTAATTGTCACTATTATACTAAAAGATTATTCTTTTTGATCTTATTTTAATTCAGTTGTGTTGAGTTCACTTTAATAAAGTAATAATTAGAATAATCAAATTTATTTTTACTTCATTTTAAATTTTAATACTTATTTTTATTATATTGACAAAGAACATACCCTTATATTTAAGTAAATGGTTAAAGGCCGTAAACACCATATTTTCCAGGCAAGATTCTAGTTCCATTTTCAACGAATCCTTTATCCCAGCTCCCAACCTACCATATAATCCAAGAAAAACTCACGATGTAGTCCAAAAAAAAAAGAAAATTGCAAATTTAAATCAAAGAAATGATAAAATAAGGTAACATTTCATTACCCCAACGCTATTAATTTACTCCCACCAAAATAGAGTTTGGAAGTCATATATATGCAGTCTTACCATTATTATGAATAGCAAAAAGGTTATATTCAATTAATTATGTCACTATTATATAAATTCATTAATTATAAGTCGAAATCAAAAATTAAAATGGTTAAAGAACGCATAATGAATAATATAGATTGCCGAAATTTTAGAAATAAATTGAATTGGAAAGCTAGCCAAGTAATAGATGTATCCGAAGAACCATATTCTCCATAAATTAGTATTTCCTCCGTTCCATAATACTTACTACTGATAATGACATTTTCTCATACAATATGTCACACTTAATAGCAAATATTATGAAACGGAGATAGTACATAACATGGTCAATATAGCAGTCAATTATACTCATTAGTTTTGATGTTAAGAATTTCAGAACAGTGTGTAGATAAGAAAATGGGCGTATGCAGTATCCACTAGCCAGATCCATGGGAAAGGCCAAATAAAATGCGACGTAGTCGGCACGTATAAATTTACTCACCCAACTTTATTATAGAGTTCATATTTAAGCAATATTATATTATATATTTTCTTCTTTTTATAATTATATTTGCTATATTTTTCTTTTCACACAATCTAATATATAATTTTAATCATTGATATTTTATACTCTCTCTGATTTGATTTAGTTGTTTCATTTGGTATGGGCACAAATATTAAGAAAATGAGAAGACCATCTAAAAGAGTAGATTCATGTGCAATATTGAATGTGTTTTAATATTAAAAATCGGTAGGAATCACCTAAAATAGTAGATTCATGTGCAATATTGAGTATTTTTAATTAAGAAATAAGGGGACCACGACCACCTATAAATGTATGTCTTAAAATAGAATTGGGACAAGTATTACTCAATAAAAAATGGGACAATTAAAAAAGAATTAGAGGGAGTACTATGCTTAAGTAAAAAACATGAATATATGAAATATAATGAACGTATGCGATCAGACGATTCAAACAAAATCTCACTTGATTATATTTATTCCTACACATTAACCTTAATATATAAATTAAGCTAGCTTAAATAAATAGTATCTCTAAGTCTTATGTAGCAAATATTTCAAAACAAAGAAGTGTGTACTTTTGGAATTGTTATTAATTTCAATAATTGATTCATTTAAAAGTAAGTTGATGCGTTGAGCTCTCAAAATGCGTTAAATCTAATACGCCCCTTTATATAATAGCCCTTTTAAATTAAAAGTGTGAATGTTAAACATGCCCCATCAAACCTCTTGTCATCATCTTTAAAAAAAAAAAAAAACCTCTTGTCACCACATATATGGGCACACTTTTAGCCCAATAGGCTCTCGTGTGAGGGGGCGTGTTAGAGTATATATTCCGTTTCATTTTACTTGCAATACTTACCCTTTTTGAAAGTTTCATATTACTTGCAACATTATTGTTTTTGGCAAAAATAATCTACTTAATATAGCCACAAGTCACAACCACTTTCTACTTACAATAATTTTTTTAATTTCTACCCCACATATTACAATCAATCATACATCATCTATACTCTTACCAGACTGATTTGACAACTCTTAAATATTGTATCAAACTAAATGGTACAACTAAAATGAAACGGAGGAAATATAACATATCATGAAGCCTCAACCATCAGCTTAAACTTTTAGTTAAGTTGGTTCTTTGACAGTAACAATGTGAAAAGGACAGACAAGTGCTCATAATCTTACGCAACAACCAACTCAAGTTGTAAATTCCAACCACACACACTAAAATAAAAAATCCTGAATTTAGTAGTCAAAATCCCTGGTTCAGTAGTCAAAGTGAGATCAGGAAAATATATAAAAGTAGGTACTGGCTGGGGTTGGCCGCATGTTCTACTGTTCTTCTTCTTATAACACTATAAATACTACACTTATTTTTCCTTTTTCTTCATTCATATTATCCTCTCCAATTAAAATCCTTCCTTATCTTATACTTAAAAATATATCAAACTTAATTTATAGGTATTGTGTCTTTCAGAAATAGTAGTAGTTTAATTTAATTTCTTCAAGATTATGAAAGAATCGGAGAATCTATGAAGCTCAGGAGGGATAGCGCCAAAAATAATACCAGTAATACTCCTACACAGGATAATGTTTATTCTTTAGCGCTATCCATCCTGAGTTCCATGGCGTCTTCTATTTTTTGTGCCTGGTCAACTCCCACAAATTTAACAGGTATTATTAAGTTATAATTGTCATGGAACCAATTCAACCTAAAGCTTAAGCTTATGGTTGAAACTCTATAATATGTCATATACTCTTAACACGCCCAACACAAGCTCTCCTCATACCTGGTGCTAAATATTCCACTTAAATAAGGAATGGTTGAGATTCGACCTATGACCTGTTGTCACGTTGGCTTATGATACCATGTCAGAATGGATAGAAATGATTTTGGTTTCTTTAGAGACCATCTTTTTATTAGACATATGCAGCCCATTAAATATTAATGTGTATTTATTGTATTCTTATTGCATATTTACATTGTCTTTAATGCTTACTTATCGTATCTATAATGCTCATTTTTAATATCTTATAGTGATCCTTACATTTCAGGTGTTCAGACTGAGCTAATAATATGAGTTAGTTTATTATGGTAAAACGTTCCAGGGTCGTCTCGTTCATTTTTGGGCCCCAGAGCAAAAGATAAAAATGGGCCCCTAAAAACTAAAGACATAATGCATAATATAATACATTTTTTTTTGTTAATATTTAATCTACTTTACAAAAAAAACACTAAAAACTCATATTATTTAGCAAAAAAATGTAAGTTATATATAAATTTGATTCAAATTAATATCACTTATATACATAAAAATAAGTTTTTTGGGCCCTAAAAAACACGGGGCCCTGGGCGATTGACCGCTTTGCACTTGCTATTCAACGGCCCTGAAACGGTCTGAGCTAATATAATATTTATGTGAGAAATGAATTAAAAAACTCTAATTAATATCTTAACACCGATTAATATTTAATAATATATCATGTAAAAGTTTATTTTTCCGTAAATAAAATAAGTATTAATTATGATACATAAACGAGAAATGAAATTATGAAGCATTACGAAAGGGAGTAGTATATTGACCAACTTGACATTTTTTTTGGAACTAAACTCTGTTTTAAAAGCTTTTTTACATAAAAGTAAAAGTATTCTATTTATGCAATTATATGGGCATAGCTAAGGTAAGGACAACTAACTCAATTTCAATAGAGTTTAACTAAACTGAAATAAATTGAAAATAACGAACTTTATACATATACTATATAATTTATTCATTCTAAAATCCAATACAATTAAAACTACATATTATTTTTATCAAATATCTCAATTAATTTTGCATATTTATCGATGCACTGTTGTAATTCTAAATATTTAAATGTACTTGAATACTACTCAGAAAAATATGCTTGAATAAAATTTTGGATTTGAACTAATCAAATAACATTTCACTTACTTATGTTTTAACTAATCGATTGAGAATAAAATATTCTAATAAATTTATTAATATTAGATTCTATTTTCATAAATGTCTTATTTAATTTCGCATATTTATTGAGTCTATTTTAATTTTGAATATTTCTAATGTTCATAATAATTTGACATTAATGAATTTTAAATATAAACGAATTAGATAAAATTTTATTTGATTACTCCCTGTATTTTTTATTTGTTCAATTCAATTTTTGCACGCATTTCAAAACAAATATTGAACCTCAATAATCGATATCTCTTAAGACGCATAAGAAAAAAAATGTAAAAATTACCCTATATATTAAAATTATTTGCTTGAAGACAAATCTAACAAGATCTCACACTTCTAAAGTAATAAAAAAAAAGTGGACAAATAAAAAGAAACGGAGAAAGAAAATTTTAACTTATAAATTAAAAATAAAACTAAATAAATAAAAATAGTACTCTTTTTGTTCTTTTTTCTTTTTATTTACTTTTTATTATTTTATATAGTTTTCAAGATAATTTTAAACCTTAATATTAAATATGCACCATAAAAAATTATAAAAACTGCACGACGATACTAAAGTACTCCCTCTGTTTTCATATGTTCTTCTCACTTTCCCCATTTGGAAAATTTTTAAAAGTTCTTCTCATTTAGAATCTTTCTATTTTAGTAACCAATAGAATTCAAGGAAATTATTATACTTACACTCTAATCTATAAAAATTAATTTACATGTTGATTCCCAATGCAATTACTTTACATACACCCAATGAAATTTAATGATATTATTACACTTACACTTTAATCAATAGAACCTTTATTTTTTATATTATTTTATTCAACTCTCATAGTATCTATTTTGTAATTATAGCTTATATTGGTTTCTTCTCAGATTCCAAATGGGAAGAACAAATGAAAACGGAGGGAGTATGTATTAAAACATTATTTAATAAGATTTTATATAAATATATTATATATTCAATTACTTCAATATATCTCAAAAGTAATATAAGTAGTTAAATTTCTGTCTTCTCAAAATTAAATAAGAAAAATAAGAAAAATATTAAAAAGTAAATATTTAATTAATGTGGTCTGGTTGAATCTTGGAGCTAGTAATATCTTTGACGTGGTCAGTTGTTGTCATGGACTCATGGTTGGGTTCAGGTAGCTGTAAAGCCACGTCGACCTGTCATTTCCTACGAAGAGATGAATGAATAAAAAAAAAAATTTCTAATCAATGAGCATGTAAATCACCATACAAAAATATAGTATAAAAAATAAAACTAATAAAATAAATAAAATTCAAAAAGATAATCTCTCTGTTTCATTGAAATTGCAGTATTTTTTCATTTTGATCCGTCTCTCTTGATTTACATCATTTTTATTTTTGGATAATGGTCCACCATTTCTTTTAATCTCATTCATACATTTTACCTCTCTCTTAATTTCATCCACTCAATTCATTTTTTCTCTTCAATTATTATCAATTTTTAACATTTACCTACTTTCTCTTTGATACAGATTAAAGAGGACGGATGGAGTGAATTATAATCACAAAACACTCACTCACCGGCTCACCCTATCAAATTTTGTCACATAAAGTTAATTTGTTAATCTTACAAATAACTATTATACTTCCTCGTTTCAAAATACTCGCTACATCTCGATTTTGTGCACTATTCATCGTTCAAGCTTATTTTACATATTGCGACTAATGTGTAAGTAAAAATATAGTCAAGTGGGATCTTGTTTAAATCGTCTAATCGCATACTTTCACAATATTAAATATTTATAATTTTTAGATAAGTGTAGTTTAAGATATTAATAATGATCAAAATTGTGCATTGGATTGCGTAAAAAAGTGAAATGTGGCAAGTATTATTGAACTGAAGTATAATGAATTACTGACCTACACTAACTTTTTAATATTATGTATTAATATTAAAAATATTGAGATTTCAGAACTGACTATTTCTTGAAGACTCAAACCCCGGTATCAGACTTTAATCACTTTACTTCTCTGCTCTAAGCCTCAACTACATATCTATACGCCAATAGGTCTTATAGCAATTAATATTCACATTAAAACAACACCGTACAACACCACCACTCACAATTTATACTTCTATTGAATTAATATTACTCCCTCCTATTCAAATTAATTGTCCACTATGTGTTTAGATCGAATTTTAAGAAAAAATGATAGTGGGGAGGTAGTGGGGTATTTTAAGTGATTATAATAATTGAAAAGGTGGTAGTGGGGTATTTTAATTGATTATAATAATTGAAAAGGTGGTAGTGGAGTATTTTAAGTGATTATAATAATTGAAAAGGTGATAGGTGGGGTATTATTTAATAATATAAGTTGGGGTAGTTGGGGGTATTTAGGTAAAAAGTTTTGCCAAAAATAGAAAGTAGACAAGTAAAGAGACTTTACCAAATAAGGAAAGTGGACAATTAATTTGAATAGGAGGGAGTAATATTTAACTATAATATACTTCTACTGCTTCGTCCTTTATAATTTAAAGCAAAGATAAAATAATTACTATTTTTTAAGATAAAGGTAGATAGTGGTAATAAATGAAGAGAAATAATGAACTGTGTAGTTGAAATTAAAAGGTAAATCAAATGTATGGATGAGATTAAAAGAAAGTGGTGGGTCATACTTGAAAAATATAAATGATGCTAATTAAGTGGGACAGACTAAAATGAAAAATACTGCTAATTAAATGAAACGGAGGGAGTAAGAGATTTTAAGTCAAATAATGTTATTCTCTCGTATTCATCTTAATAGTTCTATTTAACTGCGCATATTTATTAATATAATGATTGATGATTCTATTGTTAATACTAATATCTAATTGATCTCTTATTGTGCATATTTTAAAAAGTTTGATATCAATGATCTTTGCATTATAATGAATTTAAACAAGATTATTGAATAACATAGAGTATTTTAGAAGTACTTATATTATAACACTATAATAAATGTGTATTAGTATTTTTTTTAGTGTTTCCTCATTATACTAGTTAGGAGCTTAGCCGCTTAGGGGTGTTTGGTAGGTGGAAAAATTGATTTTAGCTTATATATTTTCTAAGTCTAAGAATTATGGACATGTTTAATAGAATTAGGTCGAAGATATATATTCTATTTCTCCCCTTTTAATAGAATTCAATTCTCGTCACTATTTTCTTTTTTAATTGAGATTTGATTTTCATCATGTATAAGAAATATATTAATCTTCTTTCTTTTTGGCGTTTATAGATTTTATTGAATGTTTCGTATATAAAATAAAAATGGGCATAAACAACAATAAAAACATCTAAGTACAAAAAAACAAATAAATTCGAATTTAAAATAAAAATACATTTAGAAACGTTTGATTTGAATTTATTTAAAATAATTTATATTTTTAGGATGCAATTTAAAAAAACCCCCCAAAAAAGCACATACCCTAAGTGCTAGCAGTGGCAAATTTTGACCGGTTCATCAAGAGGTGCCACGTGCCCATGAATTATATGTCAAGCAAATATAATTTCAAAAATATACTCCTCCCCTCATTTGGTTTTGGCATATTTATTAATGTATATTTTCAATCTTAAATATATCGACTTATGTTTGAGTGTAAATTATAAAAATTGAAATTAGTAAAACGCAATATGTCGATTTACACAAGATTCTCTTTGACTATATAAACTTATAGATTGAAAACAAAACTTAAAGTGATTGATAAATAGTGATGAAAAATCAAATTGGACATTTAAGGGGATCAGGAGGGAGTATATTTTAATTATAATGATATATTTAAGCTTAAGACTTGCAATTTTTTTTATATAAATTGTCAAAAGTAAATTAATCTTTGCATGATCCACTAAAAATAAATCTTATAATAAGTGTTTATTTTCAAAAAAATCGCCTCTTAAAATAAATCATCTCTTATTTTCTACCATTTTAACTTATGTACTTCTATCCTACACATCCGTTGTTACAAATAACCAATGACAACAGACAAAAAATTACAAAATTCTTATCTTGATTTCCAATCAATAAATCATCGTGATATAAGAATAAGTTCAAACAAAAATTGTATTCCCTCCTATTCAAAATAAATGTCCACTTTCCTTATTTGGTAAAGTCTCTTTACTTGTCCACTTTCTATTTTTGGCAAAACTTTTTACCTAAATACCCCCAACTATCTCAACTTATATTATTTAATAATACCCCACCTACCACCTTTTCAATTATTATATTCATTTAAAATACCCCACTACCACCTTTTCAATTATTATAATCACTTAAAATACCCCACTACCACCTTTTCAATTATTATAATCACTTAAAATACCCCACTACCATTTTTTCTTAAAATCCGATCCAAACCCAAAGTGGACACTTTAATTGAATAGGAGGGAGTAAAAGATAAACTATATAAAAGCTAGGGAGTCGTTAGCATCGTCATCATCCTATTTAGTATAGCTCGATTATAAAATCAAAGGTATGATTAAGATCAGGGGGAGAGACGAAAACAACATACCGTACTCTTATTAAAAAGGTTGCGAGCAAAAAGCACCTCAACTCGCAAATGACTTGCAAAAGAAAACAGTTACCTAGAATATGCAAAAAGCGAAGCACAGAAAACACAATATAAAGCAATGCAAGACAACTATTATCAATAATATTATTAGCTGAAGAAGGGGAAACAAAAATCCTCTAGGCACAAACAATAATCATGATATAGATAACTACAATTTGTTTATGACACAGAATTAACGTTACCAGCTAGTTTATCACTAGTCAAGTCCATAAAGAGGTGCAACTCACTCATATCATTCTCATTTTGCTTCTTTCACGTGTTCAGGGATCTATCGTTTTCTTCGAAAATAAAAACCCTAAACCCTTTGTTTCCCACAATTATTTATTTAAGCCAAGATGCTTGTAACCATAATTGTATTCCATACGTATACAACTTATGGATGACTAAAATTCACTTACATATCTAGAGCTAGAAAAATAGAAATCAAGTAAGGTAATAATTGCATTGAAGAACAACTATGTAAAATCGGTAAAAAGTATGATCCCTATTACAATCCAACAGTTGTAATATACCTTTTGATATGTATAAAAAGTTTAATTAGGACACTCTGAGATTGTAGCAGATGAATGGAATATGTTTAGAATCATGACAATGTAATTGATAACTTTAGGTGATTGAATGTACGAAATGATTTAGGATTGAGCCATAAATTGTTGTGATTAACTACGATCGATACACCATTTAAATATAATAACAACACATAAAACCACCAAAATACTATTAAACGCAACAATAATGATAAAGGATAAAAAGATTTCGATTAGACAAGTGAAAAGTAAATAATTTCACTCAACAAACATTAGGCTCATCTATATATTCTCGTAGCTCTTACCATTACTTTGTGGATTGGATTAGCAAATAATTGGTTAGACAAACCCTAATAGCAAGTGGGAGTAAAGCAGAATTAATTCGTCATATAAATGATGGTGTCACAACTCATAAGATAGAAAGGAAAAACCCAAACATAAGCTAACTCTCAACACAAATTATTGTGCAAGACAATTTCATCGGACAATGCGTTTCATTTTCATATATAGATTAAACAACAAGTCTCTTGAGAGACCGTCTTTTTGATAGATGCCTCTCAGGCCCAATCCATTTGAGTTTAATTTTTCAGGAACTCTCTTGAGAGACCGTCTATAGCATAGACGTCTCTCAAGAGCCCAGCCTATATCTCCCCTTTAACTTATAAAACCACCAATTAGTTTTTTTTTTAATTTATAGATTGGGCGTGACCCAAAACTTGAGACGTCTATCGCATAGACGGTCTCAAGTAAGATTTTGCGTAATTTTTACTCTTATCCTATATTTTTCTTTATGGGCCAATCCAATTAGAGACCATCTTTCACAGGAATTTGTGTAAATTAAATAGCTCATATCATACATAATATAAAAATATAAACTTCTTATTTGAGATCATCTCGGACAGAGACAATGCCTTACGCGAGTAGCACAAGGAACTAAGGAAGTGTTCTTGGTCCTTATAAAAAAGATAATTTTACCACCACTTTTTGGCATCGCTCAATTCTATCCGTTAAATTAGTTACACGTTTGATAATAGTCGTAATGGCAAGAAAAAATCTGGGTGAATTCTGTCCTCCATAACCATTATCTCACTTGCAGAGTTGCAGATGTAAAAATGGCTACTTCTCTTTCTAATCACCTCTTATACATTCACTCTTACTCCCGCCATTACAATAACCTTCAAGCTGCTGCATCTTCTTCTTCTTCTTCCTCCTCCTTCCATCCTTTTTCTTTCTTCAATTTTGTTTCCGTTAAACGAAACCCTAAATTTTGTTGTCGTTCCCGACCTGTAGCCAAATCCAAAACCCCTAAATCTACAACTCCTTCACCTCTTTCTTCTTCTTCTTCTTCTTCATCATCATCATCATCATCATCATCATCATCATCATCATCATCATCATCATCTGATTTTCAACTTCCTCCACTTCTTCGCTTTAGGTACTGCTTAGTTTTCTGTGTTGATGATTATATGCTATATCATTTAGGTTTTCTAATTGATTTGTAATTGGGTGGAAATTGCAGAGATGCACTGAATTTGGATGAGCTTGGTCGGGATATGTTGTCGATTGCATTGCCTGCTCTTTTGGCTTTAGCTGCTGATCCCATCACATCTCTTGTTGATACTGCTTTTGTTGGTCATCTAGGTACTCATACCTTTTCATTTACTCTTATATGTTTATTGCTAAAGTATAATAACTTATATGTTTTCTCATCAATCTGCAACTGCAAGGATAAGTATTTTATATAGGAATATATATCACAAAAAGTAGTAGGGGTGTTCATTAGTGGGTACCCGGAAAGCCAGGTATCCCATTAGTCGGGTACCTTTTCTAACGGCCAGTGTCCAGGCTCAATTTATGCGGGTACCGGGATTTGGGTACCCGGATAAGTTAACCATAGTAGTAAGGAAACTGGAACCTAAAGACTTCCTTATATTATCATCGCTAATGCTCCCGTAAGTTAACCATAGTAGAATGATTATAGGCAGGAACCAGATTTCGAGGCTGGAGCATTATGAGGCTAGCAAGTGACGATGACAATATGAGTTATGACCATATTGTTTTCTCATTTTCACGCCTAAATTACCAAGCATCTGTTTCAACTACTTAAATTCACATGTGATTGTAGCATTGAAAAAAATATAGCCTTTGCAAAAGAATAGGATACACTGTGTTTTACTGTTTTTTTTTACGAAATAGGAGAAAGTCCAAGTAAAACCTACAATCATCTTAAGGATCGGCGAATGAGAGGGAATCTCAAGGAATAAGAATCACACCAACCTTTGAAACTCGAATGACGCAAGATGCCTTGACACAAATTTTGCTTGATTGTGTGTTAATCCCTTTGTGCTTCGTCCCTCTTGATTAACACCACTTACTTTTTTGGGTGAAAATTAGTGGAAAGAGGAATTAAGTTGAGGAGTAAGACCAAAAATTAAGTGGATAATAATTAACAAGGTTTAAGATGGAAAAAGAGAATAAGTTTATGTTTAAGATTAAAAGGAGAGTTAGACCATCGCCAAAATAGAAAAAGGGTGCAAAATTAGTGGAATAGATTAAAATGGAAAGTGGTGCTAATTGAGAGGGAGAAAGAGAGTGCTTGAAATGCCACTTCCCATGTTCCTCTATCTAAGACAAAACATGAACTAAATAAGCAAGTATTGTTCTCACCATCAACAATTATATGTGGGGATCAATAACCCTTCTTTATGGTTTAAGATTAACAAGTAACTTCCCCTCAAGTACAACCTGTGGCTGCATATAATTTTACTCGTAGGGAAATTTATTGGTGTAGAGTCTTACAATAACACTTCATACTCGAGCATACTTTCTTAAACAGAATAAAAACCTTTTTGACTTTTGGGCCATCTCTAGGTTTTGATAAGAACTTATGTCACAACCTTTATTTTACTCTCTAGTAGAGGGATGGAGCTTTAAAATTACTCTCCTTGGAAGAATTGACATGTGTTTTTAGAAATCGAACTCATCCCTTTATAATCCGCTTCTATCAAAGTCCTTATTGTGTGGCGAGGTCCCATACATGATACAACACACGAAGATTAGTGAAAGAACGTTTTCGTTTGTCTTATCTAATAATTCAGTAATAGAAAATAAATTGCGAGTCAACTATGGAAAGATAAAAAAATTCTCAACTCAAAATTTTACGTGGTAGTGTCACGTTCCTATCATGACTCGCCTCAGCACAATCTTCCGTGAGTTTTGGTAAACTCTTTGGACAATGCTTAATTTTCATTGTATCTATCAATAGTCAATAGTCTATAGTCTTAAGGTTCCGGTCACATGGCTAATTGTTCCAGTGTCAATAATCCAAGAAAACTCATTATTAATTAACATGTATGATAGCAAATTTGGAATTCAAAATCAAGACTCTGTAAAAAAGATGCTTTATTTTGTTTGCTCACCAAGCATGGATTTGGAGCATCACTTTAAGGTACTAGGTTTGTTATGATGAGGAGGTAATTAATTTTCACTAACTAATAATTATCTTCATCAGCTTCTGCACATGATTTATAATAGTAACTATCTAGATAGAATTTCATGCTAAATACAATTTATGAATTTTTTTAATAATTTTTCTAATTATATATGTTACTAAGTTATTATGCAATTTTTAAATTGAAAAAATGATTTAAGCTTTTCTATTGACAAATGTTGAATTATGTTTGTATTTTCCTAAAAGATTTATCTCTTGTTTTATTATCTTGTGAGCGTTCTTTGTTGCACAAAACAGGCTAATCTTTTCGGATACATCTGGACTCTGGAATTAAATATAGTTTGTTGTTTCTTGCGATTGGGTAATCAATATTATGGCTCGAGTGGTTGATGTTTATGCTTAGTAGGCTGCAGATCAGTATGTATAAGTCACTATTCAGTGTCTTTATTATTGAGGGTTTAGATTTTTTTCCCTTTGTCATTCTGCAGGGTCTGTCGAGTTAGCAGCTGTTGGGGTGTCAGTCTCAGTATTTAACTTGGTATCAAAATTGTTTAATGTCCCATTGCTCAATGTGACAACATCGTTTGTTGCTGAAGAGCAGGCATTGGCTAGTATGCAAAATGAAAATTTTATTCAAGCTGACAAAGGTATTCATTCAAGAAAAGATCCTTCATTATCTATTCTCAACATAAAACTGTTGTTTTTGTTAAGGCCATAGAGTTTGGTTATTGCAGGATACGGAGAAAAGAAAAAAGCCCTTCCTTCAGTGTCGTCGTCTTTAGTGCTTGCTGCTGGCCTTGGGTTGGCTGAAGCTGTGGCACTTGCAGCTGGATCTGGATATCTAATGAATATCATGGGTATATCTGTTGTATGTCTGACTTTACTTGATATTCGTTATAGATTCTCTTGTTTCAATTTGATTGGATAATCCGTGTAATCATTCCGAATTTTGTGATTGAACTTTAATGCTCTTAATGGATGGATTTGATCTTCATTGCATCATTACTTTTTAAATTGTACATTTTGCACGATAACCACCTCCAAAAAACAATTCACTGTTTTAACAGTATTGAGATGATCAATAAAAGTTTTATGATCTAAGTTGCATTGTTTACTGGGCAGTATCTCTTTGAAGTTATTGTTCAATTTAATCTTCAACAACCTGTCCATCCTGCAATTTTGTTATTGGTCTTTTGTAGAATGTGAATCTACGGATACCTTGTT
Organism: Amaranthus palmeri; assembly: GCA_019776075.1. Classification (NCBI taxonomy): domain Eukaryota; kingdom Viridiplantae; phylum Streptophyta; class Magnoliopsida; order Caryophyllales; family Amaranthaceae; genus Amaranthus; species Amaranthus palmeri. Next base: position 129,974 of record JAAKBH010000281.1, read on the forward strand.
GAAAAATTGCAAAACAATCTCAATTATTATGGCCAGTAATTATGGAATATTCCAAAATAATCCCAATTATGATGGTTACTTCCTTAAATGATCAGGTGATGCAAGAAAAACCTATTACTTTAATCAAATGCTTTTGCGCAGAGCTCTGGTTATAGTAAGCAAAGGAGGGCAAGAGACATAGTGTAGAATAACCAACAAACCTAAGGACTGTTTGAACAAATTTACTGTTATCTAGGATCATTTTGTGACGGCACCCCTTTCTAGAATAATTCAAAGTTGAGATTGATAATAGTTGGATTATTCCGGTAAACCTTTATTATTAACCATGGCTGTTCTGTCGGCACGCCTCAAATTCTCTCTACTATAAACTTTCAACATTTGATATTGTTTGTAAATTGCAAGTACATGCGGTGTTGCAGGATTCACCGATGCGCCAGCCAGCTGAGGAGTTCCTTGCAATGAGAGCTTTTGGTGCTCCACCTATTGTCATTGCACTTGCTGCACAGGGAACTTTTAGGGGATTTAAAGATACCAAGACACCTTTGTATGCAATTGGTAAGTACTCCAAAAACCTCTCCTTTGAAGTTATGGAAAGCATGTCAGTGCATGCTTGACCTATCTTTCAAATTCTCAGTAATGCTGCCGTGCTGAAACTTTTAGAAAGTATGGATTCATTAAGTAGAAAAGAATATGGTATTCTACGTGAAGTATTCTCCTCTATTGATATTCTTATATTATCTTTTTCCCTGTTGATAGATGAAGGAGAACATATAAAGGAATAAACATTCTTTTTGTCATTTCACACAAAATCTCATTTTCTTTTATTATAAACTTATCCCTTTTAAAATTCTTTTTTTGTTTATCTTTTAAGTTATGAGCCAGATATAATTGGCTAGTATATTGGTTTCAATTTCTCTCATTGAAGACTTTACTTTATAGTCAAGTAGAAAGCAGGGAGCAGTGATCTAGTAGAGTTTCAATAATTATAGTATTGCTTTCTTGTCTGCGTATAGTTGAATTTGTGCAGAATAAAAAGTAGTGTGTTTCTTTTTTAACACTTTCTTTCTATTGGCAGGAGCAGGAAACCTACTCAATGCAACCCTAGACCTGATCTTGATATATTTCTTTGGCTTTGGTATTAGTGGTGCTGCAATAGCCACTGTAACCTCTGAGTAGGTCAATTCGTTTCACAGCACTATGAATGCATATCATTTACCTTCCCATCTAGCGAAATTCTGTTTTTGTAATGCTATTTCTCTTCCTACCAGATACTTGATAGCCTCTATCCTACTTTGGAAGCTGAACGAAGAAGTATCTCTTACTTCTCCAAATATTGATGGTAGAAGATTTCTTCAATATCTTAAATCAGGTAGGATCCTGCTGATAAAATTAGGGTTCTATCACTTCTCATGTTCGTGGATCTGACATTATTGGAGATGCGACGATATCATGTTATTATGTTGCAGTATATCTAACTAGCCTTAAAATGCTAATTTTAGTCATCATTCATAAAACCTGAAATTTTTGGTGTTGGAATATTTGGTCATTGAAACTGTCATTATCTTTTTAGTTCCATGCTGTCAACCCCATGAGCGTAGTTACTAATGTCTTAATTATTTAAATGGTTGTGAAGCTGTAGTTGCATTCTAATGTACATGAGAATTCTAGCAGCTTTGTTAGTTTCATCCTCAAGTGCAATTATATGATCTACAGGAGGGCTCTTGATTGGAAGAACGTTATCAGTTCTTGTGCCCATGACATTAGCTACATCTATGGCAGCAAGAGAAGGTCCTGTACCAATGGCTGGTTATGAAGTTTGTGTGCAGATATGGCTGACAATATCATTATTGACTGATGCTCTAGCACTTGCTGGGCAGGTATACTCCTAAATGAACTCAAATACATTTTCTTTTTCCTTACCATGTAGTACTCCATTTGTTGTTGCATATGAATTCCGTGGTAGATTGTCTTGGCATAAACCACATAGATTATTTAACTCCTACCATTTAGTTACCTCTAGATTGAAACCTAGCCTAATGTAGACATTAGAACCCATAGATTTAATTGACCAATTCATCATAATTAAATTCAATCCAAGAAATATAGAGAAAATAAACTTTTTAATGGCTCTTAAAAGAGAACAAAATCCAGAAATAAGAGTTCATTTACAATTGTAAAGAAGGTCTAATTATAATAGATCTCCAAAAATTAGGTTAAAAACGAAAATAAAAGAAACGGCTTGAATACCCATTCGGGTATTGGGTATATCTTCCCGGGTATTTGACTTAAACGGCTACAACTTTTTGCTTCGAAGTTCGATGTTGTAGGAAAGAGAATTCATGAGCTTTTCAATGACACTAGTCTTGTATCAATCCGACTTATATATCAAAAGTTATGATTAAATTACTAAACACGTCAAATTTTGCCTCTATGCGCATTTGATGAAATACTCGACCAGGTATCGAGTACCCGATCGGGCATCGTAATTTAATCCTTAATTAGCTATGACATGAGATACCCGACCGGGTATGAGCTCGTCACAAAAGTCCAATTTTCTAAATCCTTCTGAGTCTAGAGGAGTTACCCGACCGAGCATTGAGCATTGTTGGTTATTAGGCTCTTTTCCTCTACGACTTCGTCTCACGTTTTACTTTCTCTTGGCACTCTCCTTAGCTCCTCCAATGGTTCCATTAACTCCAGTTTCCCCTTCGTTTTCATCACATTTACTTGCAGATGACTTGAGAAAACCAAACTTTCTCAATTGACATATTTCGAGTGGACAACATCTATAATGACCATAAAAGAGCCTTAAAATACAATATAAATAAGGGGAAATACATGTAAAATATGAGTGTATCATTCATCTATGAGAATCTCTTTCAATGGGTCTCCCTTCAAAAGCCAGGAGCTAAATTGCTCATGTTTGTCGGGTGATAGTTGACGTCTGTGTTATGAACCCTCCGTCACATATTTTTTCCTTCTTTCTTTTTGTAGGCCCTTCTTGCTGGTGGTTACTCCCAGAGTAACTATGTGCAGGCGCGCCAAGTTGTTTATAGAGTGCTGCAGGTGAGAAACTTCTTAACAAACCCCATTGGGCTACCCTTCTTTTGAGATACTCTTCATATTCAAATCTGAGAAGAATTTAATCTCACAGCACATCATCTTTACAATTATTATTTGCAGATAGGATTTGTTATTGGAATGGGTTTTGCAGCCATTTTGTTCCTTGGTTTCGGAGGGCTTCTAAACTTATTCACATCAGACGCAGAAGTCCAGAAAGTTGCCTGGTCTGGTATCTTGGTATGAAATTGGCCATATGAACATTTTTTTTTTTTTTTTGTGATTGATGAGTAATGCTATTGTACATATTATAACTAGTATGGTGTCTTGGTATGAACTTGGTCATATGAACTAGTCTTTTCCTTTGTGATTGATGAGTAATGCCATTGTTAAATAAATTATTTAAATATGGTAATGACGTCTTGAGCTGTTCTGTATGATCTTTTTTATCCCCAGTGGCTAGTAGTCACTATTGAATCGATTCACACTTATATATGCCTATGGACACCAAAAGGCAATCTGGCTTATTGAGTTAGAAATCAGGATTTACTTTTAGGTGTTCGTCCTTTGGAAGCCCTTCTGAACACTTTTAGAAATGTTCCTGCAAGTATATTTTGCCAGGTTTTCCTGGATCATCTTATTTTACTTAAATTCCAATATTGATTGAGCACTGCTTTGAATTACAAGGGACAGATCTAGATATTTTGGAAAGCTTCTATGCTGGAAATAGACTAGGTTATCAACTACTTGTTCCATGTAGCGTGTACTATTACTCATTTAGTAACAAACAAAAGGCCATTTTCGTTTTGACGATGCACTCAAATATGTATAAATTTTTTAATTTTTATGTGCATTCTCGGCGTTTGAAATTTACTCCTATTGTTTCCTGCTTTTGTTCGTATTAATATGAAGGGCTACTTGTTATACTGTAAACAGCTATATATATCATGCCTTAATTGGCCTTGTAAATTGTTCGTCCAAGTTGTTATGCAGTATGATGATATCGATGGCTGTAACATTGAATATGCTAGATGATCTGATAGCTATACTATTTTGCAGTTTGTTGCTGGATCGCAGCCGATGAATGCAGTTGCATTTGTTTTTGACGGACTCTATTATGGGGTTTCAGACTTCGAATATGCTGCCTACTCGACGGTAAAGTTTATAACTGAAGCAGAGAATACGTTTGAGAAGTTGTGATCTTCACAACATATTTTGATTAACTATACTCCATATCTTGCTGTTCACAGGTTGTTGCTGCGTTATTATCATCATTATTTTTGTTGATTATCGCTCCTGCTTTTGGTCTCCCTGGTATCTGGATGGGGTTGTTTCTGTTTATGACCTTCCGTGTTATAGCTGGAAGTTGGAGGTGAACTTCTGTTCGATGAGTTTATAAAATGACAAGCATTCACTGCTTTTTACTTTGCTTTCACTTTCCATTCCTCTTTGTTCAAACATTTCAAATGATATTGAATATAGGTTGGGCACAAAAAGCGGACCATGGATGAAGGTTTGGTCCGAAACAGATTAGAGGAATGGCCGACAGGGGCAAATCTAGAACACTATTATAAGGTGGGTGAAACATTTAAATGTTTACATGTATACTGAACCAACTCGACTACCAATGCTAACATTCAATGTTAATGAAGTATATTATTTATCAAAGACCGAGACATGGTCTAAGCAGGTCTCAACCGAGATTATCCTGTGTTTCATTCATGTCCTTTAGAGTATTTACCGCCTTGTGGTTTGCCTTCTTAATCAGGCTCAGATGATGACCAAGACTTATGGGCGGTGTATATGCAATAATGAACTACTTATCGACTTTTACATTGGCATATTTGAGCCCAATGTGACGCGTTTCCAGAATTTCATCGGACATCTGGAGCGGATGAACGTTGATGCAATTAGCAACATAAGATAAATCAACATTTTCATTGGGATCTCAATGTTGGTGAATAATTTTGTTGAGAAGTATTGGGATCTCAATGTTAGAGCTCTCATTTGTTGAATGTAAATACATACAGAAAAATAGCATCATTCAACCATTAAATTTTTTTTTGTCCATTGCTTTGTTGTTCATTGACATATTTGCAATGCAATTTTCAAAAGTTTGAAATAATAAATTTGTTATACATGTATGAATGTATAAATATTCTGACTCAGTAATCTACTACTGTCATTCATTGTTATATTTTTTCTTAGAATAATTTGAGTATTACCAACTCTAAAGTTTATCACTTTTGCTTATTACAACCTTAATGCTCATTTTTTGCGAATTACAACAAAAAAAGAATCAAAGCTTACAAGTTCAGGCCAAAAATACATATTTTTGTCCACTAAATCTAAAATTCCGACCACCAAAATGGTAGGAATTCTGTGCTTTGGCTTGAATTTGTAAATTTTGATACTTTTATGGCTGTGATTTGCAAAAAATAAATATTAAGGTTGTAAATCGCAAAAGTGCTATACTTAAGAATGTAATTTGCAAATTACTCTTATTCTTAATCAATTCAACACCTTTTATTATTTTGATATTATTTACACGAAATTCAAAAGATCAGATATATAGAAGTTAGAACTTAACCTTGTAAGATTGCTTTTGGTTGACCCTTCATAGTAAATTAGCAACTCCTCATATATAAAAAACAAATGATTTATCCAATAGGCTTTAGAATATTTTTGCGAACAACAATCTTTATTTTTACGCTTTTTAAAAACTATAGTCTTATATTTCATTTTTGCAAACTATAGCCTTAATTAATATTGACATATATTATTATCTTATTTAGTCTTTGTATTATATATACTTTTATGTTCTGATAAATTTATTACATGGTAACGAACTTTTTTTTCAAAGAAATGATTTAATTTATTGATGGAATAAAATAAATTTAAATTGTATGAATGATATTAAAAAAGAAATAATAAATCTTAATTTAAATAGTGATGGATAGTAGTTTCAAATATCAAATGCAAATTAATTGAGAATAATAAAAAAAAATAGCATATTGGATACTATGACTATGAGTACTGACTCTTTGAGAGCATTTAGTAAGATTTATTCCTAAAAATAAAACAATATATTGCAATTCATTAAAAATATTAAAAAAAATAATCAAAATTTATTATTTTTTCTGAAAGTTCGTGCATGTTATGATGTTACGTGGCTCCACTCCATTCAAATTGGAGATCATAGAGTTACAACAACGTCTCCTAATGACATAAGCATCAGGATCAATGATGTGATAATAAGAGTAGTGCACTTATCTTAATATAAATATAGTAGAATTATAAGATAGTCTTTTGATAGATTTAAAATAAAGTTTTTTTTACATCTTTAAAATGCGAAAAATATCAGTTCATTTGTTTTTAAACCTCTATAATGCGATCAACACAATACAATACGATTTTGTTTTTACACTATGACGCTAAGTGGGTCCAACTTAAGCGTTTACGCAGTATTAGGATCATCTTTATTATTTTTTACTTGTTACCCATGCTAAGATTTTGACACTTATTTTAAAATAAAATAAATAGAATTTCAGAATTTCCCTATTTTCCTCCACCAAGCAATTCTACCATTATATTGAGCAATACACTATCCATTAGAGAGAATCCTATCTTGTTTACTCTATGGGGGCGTTTGCTTCTTAGCTTATTGCTAAGATTTTTAGTTAATTTTTGGTTTTTGGATTGTTAGTTAGTTAGTTAAACAGCTAAAAAAAATGTGTGGTAAATGGCGTTTAAAGCAGTTGAAAAACTGACTTGAATCCAAAATGAAAAGATTGCTCTAGCTAGCCTTTTTAGTTAGTTTTTGACTTATTAGCCTACTTTTTTTTACTAAACAGCCAACAGACAGTATTCAAATTTACCAAACATCTCCTCAAACTGTCAAACAGTTAGCTTTTTCAGCCTGTTTAAAAGCCAACAAGAACAACTAACATTTCTAGCTAGTCAAACAAGGCACAACCAACAGACAATTGTCAAACACTCATATGAATGTGAATTGAGGATTGAAGAATAAGGTAATATAGGGAAAGAGAAAGGATGAACACGTGAGGCATGTGACGTGTCAAGCAGGGAGAGATTGAAGTGTCCACTCAGCCCTACAAATAACACCACGCATGATGGGATGATCAGAGGTTGTTGAAATCCCTGGTGATGGCCCCACAATTACTAATAATCCTATAAATACCATTTTTACACTTCGCTCTTCACGACACTTCCTTGCTTACTGCTTTGGAAACCTCTTTTCTATATCTTCCTGGAGCTGGAGGACCATTATTATTATTTTTTATTTTTTACCAAATAAAAAAACACCAATTCCTGCTTATCAACCATGGATTCCCAACTTTCTCAAAGGTAAGTGCAATTTTTTATAGTTTTGGTGTTGTAAAGGTCAAGTAAAAATATACAATAATTCATTAGTCATTAGACCTTATGCATTTTACATTTTTCCGCAATTGTAATTAAACTAAAATAAATGCAAAGTAAATAATATAAATTAGGAAAAATTATACTAATCTATACACCTTATTTTCAAAAACTACCTTATATAAATTTTTTTCAAAGAAACTATCTTATATGATACAATTCTTCGCAAAACACTAGTTTTTCTGATTTTCGTCTGTTAATATTAATTGACCTGCACAAAAAACTACCTTATATAATACAATTCTTTGTAAAACACTACCTTATATAATACAATTCTTTGCAAAACACTACCTTATATAATACAATTCTGTGCAGGTCAACGTTAATGTTAACAATCAACTGACGAAAATCAGTAAAAGGTAGTGTTTTGTAAAGAATTGTATAAAGTAATTAAAAAAAAAGTGTATAGATTAGGTAGTTTCTTATAATTTTTTTAATAAATTAATATTAATATTCGAAACCTTAAACTATTGAAGTTGAAGGGTAAAGAGGGAGAGTGCACCTTATATATTCAGAAGAAGAAAAGGGAACGAAAAGGAAGAAAACCGAGTGTTTCCCTTCAAATCTTTTTACTTAATCTTTCTACTTAGAGAATGTTTTTATAACAAAATTTGTTAATGTTTTCCTTTTAAACCCCTCTCGAGTCTCCTTCCTATATGTTATCCAAACAAGGGATTCTGTATTCTTTTAAATTTCTCCCTTTTTTTCCTCTATTTCTCTCTATTTAAATTGGGTTCTTTACATATGCCCAAAAGGCCAAAACCACCCATAGTGATTGAAGTTCTGGAATAAGAGTACATACTAACAGAGAACCTATGGTTGTGTACAGAGGATATATGAATGGACGAAGGCGGCGAAATGGGTATAAATCAGTGGCACAAATTCTTGAAAAATGGAAGATTCACAATCAACAAATGGGGAATTCATCAAGCATTGATGAAGCCAAGAAAAAGGTACAAAAGGGTCCAGCAAGAGGATCAAGAAAAGGGTGTATGCCTGGTAAAGGAGGACCTGAAAACTTGGATTGCACATTCAGAGGTGTAAGGCAAAGGACATGGGGCAAATGGGTTGCCGAAATTCGCGAACCCATCAACTGTAATACAACAACAACAGAGTATAATGAACAGAGAAAACGCAGCAGAAGATTATGGTTAGGAACATTCTCTACCGCCATTGAAGCCGCCTTAGCTTATGATGAAGCAGCTAAGGTTATGTATGGCCCATCTGCCATTCTCAACTTTCCTATTCCTAAACAAGATGATTGTCATTCTAACATTTTAGGTCCTGATTCTCATACAACTACTCAAGGATTTGAAGAACAACAAGAGAAAAACCAGCTTAAATCATCCATCAATTTAGGGTTTGATTACACCCAAGAATGGATGATAGACCCAATTGTAGATCCTAATTTTGGGTTGAAGCAAGAAGAACAGCATGATTATGGGTTTGTGGATGATCATACATTGTTCTACTCTGATTCATGGTACCATACCAAAACTTCTGTTGATGGTATTATGTCCAACTACAAATTACAACCCACTTTTAGTGGTAATTTAGGCTTTGATTTCATCAATTCTTCTGATGGGATCATGTCTAACTACCAGTCTTGATGATGAATTAATGGTTCAGTAGAGGGTTTTTTCATGCTTGGTTCTTTTTTCCCATTTGGATTAGTAGAATTATTTGATAATAATGCTTGGTAATGTTCTGGGATTAGAGTGTAGGTTGTTTTAGTTTACCTCTATAGACTAGAGTAGAGTCAAGAGAGGTTTTTTGCCAACAGATTTGGTCCCAGATATATCAAGGCCCAAGGGTGTAGTAGCAGCTAGCAGTAATAGTGTCTTATCAGGCATGTTAGTGTTCTATTCGTGTTCTGTTCCACTCATTTTGCGTCATTTTAGATTACGATGGATGGGTGGGTGGTTTTTCACATAAATGACACAATAGTGTTGTTACTGTTGTATCATCAACAGCTTTTAGCAGTGCAATCAGTTTTTTCTGGCTGTGCATGCTCTGCAGCACCGCTTTTGATATCTTATCCTTAAATCTATAAGTTCGGCCGGTAGAAATTCAAAGAGTCATAGTTACTTTTCGAAATTTTGGTTTTTTTTTTTCATATTCTGTTAGCGCAGTGGCGGATTTAGGATTGGATAGTGCCAAAGATATATAACGGAATTATCCAAATTTCCAAGATTTTGCTAGTATTAGCTTATTATTAATCATTATAGCTGTTTTCTTTTAAATAGTACTTACGTTCTTTCACTTACAAAAATACTAATTTTTCGAATACTTGTTATATTAATTTTGGGCTGGAAAACAACTAGGTAATACATCAGAAAATTTGATAATGTAAAGTATTATTTGCATGTTTGGATAATAACTTAAAAGAGCAAATAATTAAAGAGCAAATTATGGAAAGGAAGAAAAGAGAACTAAAAGGGAATTAACTTTTGCTTGTTTAGGATTATAGTGAAGAGAAAGAAAGGGAGTGAGAATTTTCCGTTCAAAAATTTTCAACTTTGGAAAGATTAATACTTTAACAAAAATCATTTATTAATCCCTCGGATGTCTTATTTCTCTAAATTTTTCCCCTTTCTTGTCCTTAATTTCTTTTCATCCAAATATAGTGATAGTGAAACAAATTCCTAGTGTTTTTTAAAGAAAAAAGCTCGAAATTGTTCAAGTTGATGATATGTTTGCGAAACACAACACTGGCTACCTGATTTTTATCTTCTTCCTACTACGATTTCTAAATATATTACAAATTGCATTTCAGCCAAAATTATTGCATTTTCAGCTACAGTTTACTTCAATTGGGAACTACAATCATAGAATTAAAGATATCTGATCCACAACTGAACGGCTGTACAATTCACAAACAACCAAAATGCGACAAGTCTACATGTATACCCAGAACCCTTTGATTATGTAAGAATATGCTCTTCAATCAAATTGCAATAACAAAACATCGGTTTTCTTTCATCGAGTGACGCTAACACAACCGCACATTGTACTGGCAGCATCCTGCTGTCTCATTTACAAAATTGCTGCCCTTTCCTGCTGCAGTGTAGAAAGGAAAGTTCAAAACTTGGATAACACTATAACAGTTCTAAAATTTCAAATTTCAATAGATGACATCAGAAGGCCAAGAAAGGACGGTGCTTATGCATGACTGGTTCTAGAGGTTCTAGATTGATACTTGGAAACCATTAAGACCGTGGCAACTTGCAACTTGCAACTTACAAGAAATGGCCAACAGATTACACATCATGGCACTGAAACACGCATCAGCTAGACTTAACTTGACAGAATAAACTACAGAATCATTTAAAGATACTCCATAAAAGTAAATTGTCTGGATTGAAGGTGTTTAAAAATGCATTTCATAAGTTCGACTATCATATTCTTATAGCACAGTAGTTCTACCTTCTCTGCAATGCCAATAATAGAGCCCGCGTGATTAATAAAATACAATCTCCTAACAAATTTTCCTTATCAGATGGGGTGTCACATAGGAGTATAATATTCACTCTAAGTACATGCCACTGGCAGCTTGAAGTTAAACTGATATGGGGTCAAGGACACATCTCTACTAAAATGGTAAAATGTATCTTCATGGGCAACAGCGAGCTACAATTGCTCATAATCAACCAGGAGAAGAGATTAACAAAGACATTGTTTTCTCCTGACATCTCAAGGTAGTGGTAATGACAATGATCTATAAGGTAATACGGCTACTATTTTTTAGCAGAGGGCATAAAAATACATTGCCTGAAAAGCAATTGACTCAATTGCTTTCATCAACACAATTTATTTCTATAACATGATAGAACTAATGTGGTTAATGATGTAGAATATGCTAACAAAGTTACCCTACAAGATGGGGTGACACATTGAAAGACTAATCAGTTGTTGGCAGGTCGAAGATAAATTTAATGGGAGGTCACTGCTCAGCACATGTCTCTAACTAAAAGGCAGCTTCATGTGAGCCACAGACCCTTGAGAATCTGCTCTTAGTCTAGCGAAAGAAGTAAAACAAGTGATTAATTTCTCCAGACATCTCATAGTAGTAGTGACAAGTATTAGGACGAGGAACACATAAATAGAAAAATACTTAGCTAAATCTCTATGATGCCTAAGCCCCTAGCTTTTAGTTTATGCACCCTTCTTCCCTCAAATGCTAATAAAAGTAAAGTCCTAGCAATGATAAGAGGGAGTGAAACAACAAATCATGCCTTCTCAAACAAAGAAATATGTCCCTAAACATTCAAAACAACATTTTATTATCGTACATATCAGAAATATATGCAATAATGTCTTTATTCGAAATCCTAGATACCACGAAAATTTGGTATTGGATTTTTTCTGACATTCAAATACTAGAAAGAAAGAAGCCCATTCGTATTAAAAGTACAAGGTTAGCATTTGACACTCAAATGTTGACCCAAAATTTATTCTTCTAGCAATTTCATTGAATACAAACGGGTGCACAAAGAACAGTAGAGTGAAACTCTTCAGTAAGACACTTTTCAAATAACCATTCTTCTTGGGTCATCTGTGTTTTGTGTTAAAGATAGAAATTGCACATGCTCCTCACTTATCAATCAAATCTATACTCATCGAAACCCACTCAAAGAAAAAAAAAGTAGCAGTAAGTGTAATACTAAAACCAACAGCACATATACAATAAGCAGGACAATCCAATAATAAAAGCTAACGTCTCCTAAAGGGAACTAGCAGCAAAATACTGAAATTTTCGCTTAGGAAGCAATGACAAGAATAAACATATATAATTGTAGGAACATTACCTGAAATCAGATCAAAAACTTGTCCCAGTTAATCAGCAACTACATCATTCTATCCCAGCAATTTTGCGCCTTAGCTTCATATTGTAATTGTCCTACACAAAACGAATGAGAAATATAATTAGTTTCTACACTTATACCATCACAAACTGTACTAGTAAAGATAGAGCTTGAATTTCTATTTTGTTCTGAATTGCTTTTCTTGCATAATTTTTGGTTTTGGCCATGTTCTACTGCATTTGGTTACTTGGGAGATCATCCTAGATGGTTTCTCCACTTAACTAAATGGTTATTGTTTTTGTTATTGATAATGAAAAAAAAGACTATTGAAAGCAACGCATTAATGATGCAAGAACTCACACCATATTAGCATACACATCCACAATTACAAACTAAAAACACCATATTAGCATAATGACACCAAATTTCTAATAATCCACTAGTGCTGAAAGATACCGCATTAGAAAAACACAAATGCAAAGCAAAAAGTTCATGATACCAAATCTATAGTGGATAATCAACCAAAACATCAACAAAAATTCCAGATTCCAATTGCATCAAACCCAATATACACCAACATTTTCCAATTTCTGCAGTTAGTATAAAATAAAAATATGCATCCACCATTCAAGATATAAAAAGCAACCATATGTACCAATAATTTCTTTAAATTGATACCTATTAAACCAAGAAAACCTACCATCTCAAGAACCTTAGCAGAAGAGGTCTCAACTTGTCTAGCTAGAGAATCAAGCTTAGCAAGCATCTTCTCATACAACTCCTCAACTCCAGTCATACAATTCACAGTATCTGATCCCATCAACCTACTTAAACTCCCTATCTCATAACCTTTTGCATACAAATCCAAATCTTTCTGATCTTTCGCAAGCCTCTTCATCTCCTTCAAATTCATTTCTTCTCTCTCCTTTCCATCCTCCCTCATAGGGGACCCACCCCGGAACTCACACGGCAAGTAGGGAAGCTCCGAATCCGGTGAAAACGCACTGTAATGATTTCGAAATGCAGGTCCAACGTTAACCACATCAAGCGGCATTGCTTCAAACGAATCATGACGAAACTGAAAAACTTTATACTCATGAGTATGAATTAGGGTTTGTGAATCGTGCAACGGCGTCGTCAAGAGAAGGAAGATCCGTGGAGAAGAATCCGGTAAGAGAGAACGAGTGGTGGAGAATTCGCAAAGTGAAGGACGAAGAGGAGATCTCCGTCGGGCAGAAAAATAACCAATAACTTGGCGATGGTGTGGACGACTAATCAAAGAAGACAGCTCGTTAGAGGAGTTTCCAGAAGTGATGAAGCCATTAATGGAGACGATTAGAGAAGAAGGAGAAGGAGAACAAGAAAACGAATCGTCAGAAAGAGAAGATGGAGTGTGGAGAGAAAATTTACCGAAAAGAAGACCTTGAATGTTTGAAGGAGAAGAAGAGAAGCGATTGATGAGTGAAGAAAGGATTGGACCTGAGATTGTTACCTTCTCTAATGGAAGGTCTTCCATGGCGGACATGGCGGATGAGGAGGAGATTGAGGGAGGAAGAGATGAGAAAGAAAGTGAGTTGAAATCTGGGAGTAAGATAGTTTTATTTTGGTTATGTCCGGTTGATGGCCTGATGGGAGCCATTTCTGATTGGTGGTATGGAAATGTTAATAGTTTCGCAGTTCAATTTGCCTCATTTTCTATTGTATTTGTGATTATGTTTGTTCTTGTTGTGTTTGTGATTGTGATTCGCGAGAAGATCACAATGATAATGTTACTCCTTTTTATTCATTTTAGGTGTTTTATTTATTTTTAATTTATCTCGTTTTCTATTGTGTTTGCGATTAGGGCCGGCCCTAGATTCTTTGGGGCCCTGGGCGAAATGACACATTAGGGCCCTTTTTCTTTACAATTTATAACCTATACAACCTTCTATAGCTTTTTTGACATGGGGCCTTGGGCGACAATTCCTATTGCCCACCCTTAGGGCCGGCCCTATTTGCGATTATGTTTGTTCTTGATGTGGTTGTGATTGTGATTGTAATTGTGATTCTGAATTCGGGTGAAGTTGCAGAGAGATCGATGCTATTCATTTCAGTTGTTTCATTTATATTTGGGATACTATTATTTATCACTTTTAGATTGTATTTTATTATTAGTTTATAAATTAAAACATAGTCATGTTGGATTTTTTATCTGATTTGTTATAAAGATTATTAATGTTAACTTTTTTATTTTTGATTATAAATAATTAGATATATTACTAATTGAATAAGTGAATAGGTAAGAGTACATAAAGTAAATGAAAAACTTAAGATGAATAAGAAAAAGTATTTATTGTTGAAATTTTATGGGCTTATCTTAAGTTTTTGGCTTTTTCACATAGTGGACAAATATTTTTTTATGTGCGCGTGGTGACTCTAAACTTTTGACTTTTCACTTGGTAGACACATGGTTGTAATTTTTGTTAAATTTATGTTGATATACCCTTAGCCTTTAGAGAATAAACTTTTCAAAATATATTTGAAATGAGTAATTACTTTAACATAACAACTTAATATTTTGTTTCACATGGAAAAGTTTAAAGCTCAAGGTAATATGTCAATTTTAAAAAAATATTTGTCTATTATGTGAAACTATTTAATAATTTTAAATTCATTGTGAACTCTGATCAATAAATATTAAATTGTCAGATGTATTTTGAACACTTATAGTTCAATACAAGCGAAACACACCCAAGTCTCAAGTCCCAAGTCCCTCTACCATAAATCCGAAACTTGACTACATGGAAATGGGAATTGAATCTTGGTACCACTTGAGTCAAGTCCCATCTCCATTACTGGTTGTTAACTGTGCCAACTGCACAAATATGCAATTAACCAAGTTCTATGTAGATTGGTATTGAGGATTTTCTCAATAACCTCAATCTAGACTCAACCAACTACAATCACACTAAAATTTATGGTAACGGTCCAAGGCATAAATAAGACTGCATATCTGCTTTGCTCACATTGACCGCATTATAAAGGTTTTCAGAAACATCAAACTGATACCCTTCATCTTGTAAAGGTTTTCAGCGAATTTCTCTTGTTTTCAAACAATATATAGAATGACCACATCACTGCCGTGTTGTGATTAGGATACTAGTGTTGTAACACAGAAAAGGGTAAGAAAAGAGGAATGTAAAGCAGTAGCAAATAACAGAAAAGAGAAGAGAGAAATTAGACAAGAAAGAGAGTGGAATGCTTGTATTATTATACTAGAGAGCAGTGTACTCCCCCGGACTCTTAGAGTGGTCCAGTAACTCCCCCAAAATGGTACTACAAAATGGTACTACAAGCATCAGAAAGATCTTCCTCCCTCTAGGCTATTTAAAGCAAGTACAAGATGTCTAGAAAATGCCAAAAAGTACAGCTCAACAATTATATAACAGAAAAGATTATTTTCCCAAAAGCACACAGCATATGCGAACTTCTAGTATTTCCCTTTCCTTGCGTATGTATGATGGATTATGGGCCTTGGTGCAGCTGGGTCCATGACAATACCGCCCCCATTGAGGTCCACCTTGTCCTCAAGGTGAAAGGTGGGAAAAACATCCATGATACGAGCATATGGTTCCCAAGTGGCTTCAGATTCAGGCAGCCCTTTTCCACAATATAAGCACCTCAGTTGACTCTAGGCTTTTGTCAGAATTTTGGCAAACATTCAGCACTGTTTCAGGTTCCACCATTAACTCAAAAGTAGGAGAGAGTTGGGTGGGCAACGGTGTTGGATTGAAGGAAGCCCCATGAGCCGCCTTGAGCTGAGAGACATGATACAGGGTGTATTTTACTTGTCTCCGGAAGATTGAGTTTATAGGCCACCTCCCCTATCTTTTCAAGTACCTCAAAAGGACCATAATATCGAGCTGCCAGCTTGTCACAAGGGCGCTTAGCTAAGGATTGCTGCCGATAAGGTTGGAGTTTGAGGAAAACCATGTCTCCCACCATAAAAGTGCGATCCCTACGCTTCAAATCAGCTTGTTTCTTCATTCTATGGCGAGCTCGAATCAAGTGAAAACGTAAATCGTCAAGAATGGCATCTCGTACCTTAAGCTCATGCTCCAAACTATCCACAGGGGTGCGTTGATTTCCCAAACGAAACAAAGAGGGTGGTGGGCGGCCATACAAAGCCATGAAATTGACATGTGTGGAGATGTGTTAAAGCAATACTCAGCCCAGTGGAGCCACTTCGCCCAATGTTTGGGTTGCCCATTCACAAAGCATCTTAAATACGTTTCTAGTGCCTGATTCACAATTTCACTTTGACCATCCGTTTGAGGATGATTCGCCGTACTCCGTAACAAGGACGTGCCTTGGAGTTTAAAAAGCTCACTCCAAAATTTGCTCATAAATATTTTATCCCGATCTGAAACAATCGAAATGGGAAAACCATGAAGGCGTACTACTTCTTTGACGAACAATAAGGCCACGGATTGTGCTGTGAATGGATGGCGTAGCCCCAAAAAATGTGCAAATTTAGACAATCGGTCTACCACAACGAGTACTGTATCAAACCCTCCCGACTTAGGCAACGCTTCTACAAAATCCATGGTTATTTCTTCCCAAACTTGATCAGGGATTGGTAAAGGTTGCAATAGGCCCGCCGGTTGTTGGTGCGAAGCTTTTTGTTTTTGACAAACTTCACAACAACGAACATACTCCGTTACCCGTTTTCGCATGCCCTCCCAATACCACTCCTCCGCTAAACGTAGGTAAGTTTTATACTCACCATTGTGCCCCCCCAATAGCCGACGTATGATATTCTAACAACAATTTATCAATCATGGAAGAGTGTTTAGGGATTACCAAGCGACCTTTGTACAAGAGCTATCCATGGAGGACGTAATACCCAGCCATTTCCCCTCCTTGAGTCTCCAAATCTGCTCGTAATTTGTTCAACGTAGGATCCCCTGAAGTTTCTTGTCGAAGGACCTCCCAATCTACTACACAAGATGATACAGTGAGGGCATTGAACTGTATGGCTGTGAACAAGGGGTGCCGTGAGAAAGCGTCTGCAGCCTTGTTTGAAGTCCCTGGTTTGAATTGTATTTCGAAATCATAACCAAGGAGTTTACTGACCCACCGTTGATACTCCACGCCTACCTCCCGTTGCTCCAATATAAAACGAAGACTTCTTTGATCAGTCCATACCACAAAGTGTCTCCCAATTAGGTAATGCCGCCACTTCTGTACTGCTAGAACAATTGCCATTAACTCTTTTTCATATATCGATTTTTCTTGCCCTCGAGGCCCTAAAGCCTTGCTAAAATACGAAATGGGGTGTTTGTTTTGGTTTAAGACAGCTCCTACACCAATCCCCGATGCATCTGCCTCAATGACAAAAGGTATAGAGAAATCCGGGATAGCTAAAACAGGGGCGGACAACATAGCTGCTTTCAATTTTTCAAAGGCTGTGGTAGCTTCTTGGTTCCAACAAAACCCATCCTTCTTTAGCTGCTGAGTTAAGGGATTGGCAATTAGGGCGTAATGACGGATAAAGCGACGGTATACCCGTTAGCCCCAAAAAACCCCGTAGTTGTTTAAGGGTTTGGGGAAGTGGCCATTCCTGCATTGCTCTTACTTTTTCGGTATCCATGGCTATGCCATTTCCAGAAATCACATGCCCAAGATAGGCTACTTGAGCCTTCCCAAATTCACACTTCTTCATATTAGCATAGAGATTATGTTGAGCCAAAGTCTCCAAAACCAAAGACAAGTGTTGCTCATGTTCGCTCATGGACAAACTATAGACAAGAATATCATCAAAAAACACCAAAACAAAACGCCGGAGAAATGGTTTGAATACCTCGTTCATGAGAGACTGAAATGTGGTCGGTGCATTCGTGAGCCCAAAAGGCATGACGAGGAATTCGTAGTGCCCTTCATGTGTGCGAAAGGCTGTTTTATGCACATCCTCCTCCTTCATGTGCATAAAATGGATTGTCTTATGGATACATAGTTCAATAAAACCCAAAAATAAAATAACCCAACAATGTTAAACTGAAATTCCTCAAATTCATTGATATTCTATATACTATAAAGTACATATCACAAACTACAAACATATTACATCCCTATTTAGACCATGTTTATTACATTTGTTTAAAGAATAATGAAATCCAATCTATCACCTATATAAGATTACTACTATATACTAGAAAAGAATAAAGAATCACTTCTATATCATAGAATAATCCCTATGTACTAGAAAAGAATATAGATACATATCATAACACATAACATTCATATCAGTCATGGCTTTTCTCTTTCTCAGCAGATTCCTCACCAACTTCAGCAGTAAACTTGGGGTTAATCTCCTCTAACTGCTGAAGAACCTGTTCAACATCCGGTCGCGCATCAGGGGAAGGATCGACCAAGTGCAATGCCAACTTCAATGTGTTGAGCATTTCATCTCCGGTTGTCGAAACATCCCTCATTAACTCGAGATCGAAAACCTCATTAGTCCATTCTTCCTTGACAGTTGATGCCACCCACTGTGGTAAATCAGGACCGTCCTGATTCTCTTTCGGTGATTTTCCTGTCAACAGCTCTAGTATGATCACTCCTAGGCTGTAGATATCGGTTTTTGTGTTCGCTTTCTTCGTCTTTGTGAATTCAGGTGCCCGGTAACCTGCTGAGCTATCGGTTGTTATAACATTGGCATTTGCTGTGTCAGTCATTAGTCTGTGAATCCCATAATCTGATATTCTTGGGTTGTTTTGCTCATCTAGGTAGACATCACTTGAGGTGAGATTTCCATGAGTTAAGTTCTCTTGGCTATGGATGTGGTTCAATCCGCGTGTTATTCCTATTGCAATCTTCATCCTCGTTGGCCAATCGATCACGGTTTCTGGTCCTCGAGCTGCACAAAATTGTTCATACTATTTAGTACTACCAAAACTTAGAGCCAAACCATATGGGAAATTATGATAAACTCCTAGCATATTGATCAAGTATGATAATCCACAATGTGTACTCCTATTAACCCGCATGCTAATGATGAAACATACTCCATATCATAGTAATAGATTGCTGCTAAGCCATCCAACAAGATGTACATAGAAACATGTAGGGACGAAGCCAGGAATTCAAAGTGGACTCGGATAGTGGTAAGTGTCCAAGTGTCCGAGCATCAAGGATCGAACAGAGGTATATGAAGTAAAACAAAGAGTTTCATGATATTTAATCGGCTTTGTAACGTATAAAATAATAGATGGTCAGGGCATGCTTAGATCGGGGGCCTAGACTCCCATGCCCCCATGTGGCTTCGCCACTTGAAGCATCCCAAACTATTGTCCTATAATCAATTACATTGAAAGTAATATATTGTTCATAATGTTCTTTTGTCATACTTCAACACTAAAAGAACCCATAAAGACACCTAAAGAAAATCTTCCTAATATGTGATAAACATAAATGTAAATATGATTCATGCATTCCCTAACAATCTATTGATCCAATATACTTAAAAACACAAGTATTGACATTGGTATCTAAATTTCACTTACAATGAAGGAAGGTGGAAAGACTTCCTTTGGACAAGTAATCAGAAACCAACAACTTCTCCCCTTTAGGACCCAAGTAATAAGCCCTAAGGGGAAGAAGATTCGGGTGTCGAATCCTTCCAAGTGCAGCAACTTCAAGCTCAAACTCCTTAGGACTCTTTGCAAGCTTCTCTCGAAGCCTTTTAACTGTAACTTGATTACCATCTTCAAGCGACGCCTTATACACCGTCCCGTAAGGATTTTTCCCCATGACTTCAGCTGTTGCACACAACAAATCATCAGCAGTAAACACAAATGGGCCATCAAACAACACCAATTTACCGCCATTCGATCCTGCTTCCGCTCTACTTGCTCCTGCACTTCCTGCAGCAAAACCCTTTTCTATACCTGAACTCTTACCATTTCCAGCTTTCGAGCTCGTTCTTTTCCTGATCACACAACACAATAAAACACAGAAAAGTAAAAACAGAACTGCAAGTAGTGCTCCTACTATTATAAGGATTATATCCCTAGTTCTCAATTTTCTATGGTGATTTTTTGGTTCATTACTAGATAATGGACTCAACAATGGACTTTCTGATGGAGTCTCGGATTCCGGTGATGGTGCAATACAAGCTGTTGATGGGCTAAACCCACATAACTGAATGTTTCCCACAAATGAGGAGGAATTGAATTTCTTTGATAGGTGGATAGGAACTTGGCCTGATAGAGAATTGTAGGATACATTGAAAGATGTCAAATTTGAGAGATTTCCAATTGAGGAAGGGATTTCTCCTGTGAAATTGTTTTCTGATAAATCAAGGGTACTAATTTTAGAAAGATTTCCAATAATGGGAAGAATTTCTCCTGAAAGATGGTTTTGTTTAAGGTTAAGAGATGAAAGATTCTTTAAACCCACAAATCCTTTAGGCAAACTACCATTGATAGAATTGCTAGACAAATCCAAAGCTCTTAGCTTCAAAAGGGTAGTCAACTCATTTGGGATAGTCCCATTAATCTTGTTATGACTTAAGGACAATTCCTCTAGATTACCCAACTTACCCAAAGAATAAGGGATGCTTCCAATGAAAGAATTGTGATCAAGGGTCAATGATTTTAGATTTTGGGTTGTCCAAGAACTTGGGATTGAACCAGAAAGGTTATTGCTTTGAAGGGCAAGGAAGGTAAGGGAAGGCGAAAGCGAAAAGCTACGAGGAATAGGACCCGAAAGCGAATTAAAGCTCAAATTAAGCCTATGGATTCTAGGAGAGTTGACAAGAGTAAGAGGTATAAAACCCTTAAGCAAATTGTTGCTAAGATCAATGGCTTGAAGCTGAGAAGAACTTCCAATTGAAGGAGGGATAGACCCAGAAAAACGATTGTTAAAGAGATAAAGCCCTCTAAGATTAGGGAGTGACCCTAAAGAAGAAGGGATAGTACCCCCAATAAGATTATCATGAAGACTAAGCCTTCTAAGCTCTTTGAAGTGCCCAATTTTATCACTGAGTCTCCCACTTAAGGCCTTAAATGGGAGTTGTATAGCAATAATATGTCCCTTCATACACCTGATTCCTGCCCAACTTCCTGAACAAACTCCATTTCTGGATCCATTCCAGCTTTTAAGCGTATCACGAAGATCGATTAGCTCACGTTTGAACGCTACGAGGGTTTGGAAATCAGAAAGGGTTATGATTTCTCCATCACTTTCTTGCCCTATTACAGATTTAGGTAACAGAAAAAACAGATACATGAATGATAAAATCAATCCAAATCGAACAAATTTTGAAATTGAAATCGACCCATTACAATTAGGGTTATGAAACCAATTACCCATAAATCAAAACGCAAAAAAAATGCAAAATCAAATCAAAATGTAAGAACAAACAGTAAATAAACCAAAAGAAAAGCAAGTAAATTATACAACAAAGCAAGTTTATTAGCTTGCTTTGTTTTGTGGGTTGTTGTTGGTGATCAATTAAGAAGGAGAAGAGAGAGAAAGAGATAGAAAGAGACAGAAGAAAGTTTCATGGGAGAATGGAGAAATGTGAAGGGGAGTGATAAGGGGATGTTTTAGGTAGATTACAACGGCTAGTTTTGTTGTTTTTATTTGGGGAGTATTGAAAGTATGAAGAAACAAAAATAATGTTGATTGTTCATGTGACGGTCAGATTAACGGGCTTATTCGTTGAATAAACAAAACAATATTATTTGGGGAGTTTTTAGTGTTCCAATGATAAGTAGTTAAGGGCACAAGGTATAAGTTAATAACAACGGCTACTTTATAATGGGACTATACCAATGGAATGATGGATCATAATAACATAGGAAATTAAAAGGTCATTATCAAATATCCCATTAAATGGGAAAATTAAAAAAATAAATTAATTTTTGTTCGATTTGTTGAAAATAAATCAACTAAGTGTTTATTTTTTAATAAATTCATCTATACAGTATAGTTGTTAAAAATGAGTTCAACTATTGTTTATTTCTAATTGCTTGACTTTTGAAGAAGCTTCGAAGAAGGTTAAATAATAGGTGAATTTTATGTCTAGCAAATATACTTAATATGTAGATTTATTTAAAAAAACAATAGGTGGGTCGGATCAATTCAATGTTATTATCGATAATTTTTCCTAATTAATTTTGTTTATCTTAAAGATGACTAATTGGGATAAGGTTAGAAAAAGTTGTAACAAACAAGGAAAAGATGGAATAAATTTTGAGAATCAAATCTTTGAAATAGAAGAAAAGTCTTCTATGTTAATTAACCTATAATTCTCAATAATGATGATTTGAAATTGTGTATGTGTTGAACTTCTTAAACAAAGATGTTTGGGTTTTGATCAGTGGCGAAGCCAGGATTTTATAATAGGGGGGGGCCAATAATAATACAATACTTATAAATATATTAAATTAAGTTAAAGTTCTTACATGGATATTTAATTGAATCGCACTCTTCAGGATTTCATTAGAGCAAAAAATCTAGTGTTCTTGACTTCATAGCTCATACAATTATATATTAATGGATTCACCTAATCATAACAATTTTCCAACTTTAAAATAAAGAAACACAATGATATAATTTATTAAGTTATGAATACAAATTAGTCAATTACACAATTAGTCAATTACACAAATAAAACACAAATTTTCCCATTTACAAATAAAAAACACAAAATTTTCAATTACAAATAAAAAACACAAAATTATCAATTACAAATAAAAAAAACACAAAATTCTCAATTATAAAATTTCACAATTTTTGTTTGTTTATTAGAAATAAAAACAACAATGATCCATTGATTTACAAATTACAAACCAATAAATTATTCAAACAAAAATGAATTATTATAAGTAATGAAAAAAAATTAGAAATAATTTACCTTTAAGGCTTTGAGAAACTTCTTGAATAATAATCCAACTAAGAATTAGAGTGAAATGCTACTAAAATTTTGATTTTGGAAGAAATCCTTAAGCAATAAGAAAAGGAGTAATTAAAGGTAATTTTGTTGGGTTTCTAAAAAAAAAAAATTTGAATAAGTTGGATGTAAATTGGGTAATTAGTATAGTACCGGAGGATTGATAATTAGCTAATTAGGCCCAATGCTACGCCTATACAATAGGCTGCAGTACAGCAGTGCCACCCGTCATTTACTATTAAAAAAATAAAGATAGTTGCTGCTTCTTAGAATCGAACCCGTGCACCTAAGGTTAGAAGTTAGGCATTCTATCCACTGAAGCACTCTAATTTCCTTGATAGTTATTAGACTATTTTATACATATACTATAAAATATTAAAGGGGGCCGAACCAAAATTACAAAGGAACATATATTTAAGCCGGGGGGGCCGGGCCTCCGCCGGCCCCCCTCCTAGCTTCGCCCCTGGTTTTGATATATTGGATGTGCTTTTGGACAATGTATACTTCCAAAAGGATTTTTTTTAAACAACTAAGAATAATACAATGATGAAGAAAACAACAAAAATACATATGGTATAGTTTATTTGAAATTCACCAATTTTCAAAAAAAAAAACATTATTTGAAAAAGATGAAAGATTTGAAAACACACCAATATCAATCAATATACAAAAGGTGTGGGTTTTCTGACTAATGAAATGTATTTCTTGCTAAAAACAAATATTAATCACATTAAGTTTGTAAAATCCAACAAAATTTTAGTGAAAAAATAATCACAATTCACAAGATAGTCTAGTTGATTAAACAAATTTTCTTTTTTAAAAAATAGATCCACCTAACCTTTTAAATGGAATGATAATCAAGTGTTCTTTGAATACATGTGTTTTTCTTTAAACGTGTATAATTATAGAGTTTATCTCACACTTCCCCCGTCTCACAACACTTGCTACGTTTACCTTTTTTACGCAATTTAATATGCTATTTTGTTCATTTATATGTCGAATTATACACATTGCAAAATTATAAAAAGTTTATATTATGAAAGTATGCGATTAAACGATTCAAACAAGATTTCACTTGACTATATTATTACTTATATATTAGCCGCAATATATAAAATAAACTTAAATAATGAGTAGTGCCCAAAAACAAAATGTAGCAAGTAGGGGCGTGCAAAATAAGATCGGACAGGCGGTTCGGACCGGAACCGGGTGCATCCGGTCCGGTCTCCGGGTCTTACTATTTTCCGATTTCGGGTTTTCGGTCCGGTCCGGTCCAGTCTAGACCGGGAAAAATCCGGGTTGGACCGGATGACATAAAAGTCATTTGGGAGAGGAGTAATATTTACAATTATTATGTATATATTTATTTTAAAGGACTTAAAATATTTATTTTTCAACACAAAATAATTTTTTAATTCAAATATGTTAATTTTATAATAATTAATTTGCTAAATTATTTAAAAATATTCTATTTTTCAATTTATTTTTTGTCTCAAAAAAATTTCCGGTCTAACCGTTCCAAACCCGGACTGGATCGGAAGAATTCCAGGTTAGACCGAGACCGGATCGGATGGAACCGGTCCGGTCTTCCGGTCCGGGTTTGGACCGGTGAACACTCCTAGTAGCAAGTATTTCAGAACAGAGGAGGTAAGGTTTGCTCTCTTCAAATTGAGCTGGTTTGACCAAATCGAAATGAATTGAATGAAACCTAAAAAAGTTGAACTAAAATGATAGTATTAGTATTGCAGAAAACTAATGAATTTTAAGTGCCAAAAAATTATTCAATTGATTGGTGTTGATATCCATGGAAATGCTCGCGGCCACTTTGTGTTCAATGGAGTAGGATCACCGTCAAGAAATCTTGTCTTCAAACATATCAAATTCATTATTATCTTTTAATTCATATTTATGGAGTTTTCAAGTTCAGAAACAATTTTTGAATTCAATCAATAAAGCAGACCACAAACGAGGACCAATCTACCAAACCCTAATTGTGTGAACCTTGATAACAAAAGCTCTAGTCAAATAAGATCTTGATATCCGATCTCACAGCCGTTTCTCCTTTTTTCCCTTCAACGTTTTACTTTTCGAAAGGATTTTTTGGGCCAAAATTTTCTTTTTTTAACGAAAATTTTCCTTTTGGGAATTCAAAAATAACTAGATCAAGATTCTGGGAATCTGAAGTGGATCAGGACCAAGAACTAGGCAAACACTACACTGGTTTCTGATGCAAAATTGAGGGGCCGAAAGCACACCTCGAAAAACCTAAGAGACACCACTAATTTTGTGATGCAAAATCAATGGGTCGAAACTCGAAAGCACACCTCAAAAAATCTAGTATTTTGTGAAGCAAAATTGGTAGGTCGAGCACACCCCGAAAAACCTAAACAAAAACATTAAATAACAATGAGGCAGAACTGATGTACCCTAACTTAGGTGTTTCCTTAGCTGAACTAAACACTTATGAACACTCATCCCATAGGCCTATAACCTACTAATCAATTCCATTTTCAAGGCAACATGCTTCGAGTGCAGGATGCACATTGCACTCCAAATGCCCACTTTCAGGAAGTTTGCACAATGAATCAAATCATTGTCATCCTACCCATTGTTTCCCGTCCATGGAAAACTACAGACAGGGTCTGGGAACACAATGAATCAAATGAATATCCCAAATTCCCATTCAACAACACATCCCCAAATGTTACAACAATTGTTTAACGGAGTGATGGTATTGACTAGAAGCTTTTCATAACAATTACAAGACGCAAATTACAACAACAGCATATTATCATAATAGCATTTCGAGGACAGCACATTTCGGGTCAGTAGTGTTCTAGCACAACCTGTTACAAAAACGCTACTCTAACAAACTCAATAAGAAAATACTACTCAGTCTTAAAACTTGCAAAGTTACAGCTTTTCGGGTGTAGTGTATCGAAATCAAAGGGATGCAGGGTAAGTTGCAAATGTCAAGCAATAGGATCCCCAATCCAAGAACATTACAGGAAAGAGTACTAGTACCTTATAAGCTATTCAATGATCTTTCCATAGCATAACTAAGGAACTACCAGACACTATTGGCACCAGCAAAAAATAACCCAACCATAAGTTGATGGTTGAAGCACATAATATAATATGTTAAATATTCTAACACGTCTCCTCACACGAGAGCTCTTTCGGACAAAAGTGTTATAAAACACAAGGCCTTCTCATACCTAACGCTAAATATTCTATTACACTAAATATTCTTTTTTAAATGAGGAATGAGGAGTAGTTGATATTTGAACCCGTGACCTGTAGTCACATTGGCTCAAACTACCACAACCGAAAAAAAGCTTATGCTGATAGTTGAAGCTCCACATTGTGTTATAGTATACTCTAACAAACTACAACAATAAGGTAAACAATGCATGGAACAAGATCAAACAAGTGCATTCTTACTTGTATTATCAAAGTGCATTCATTGAAGAAATCAGGGGCGGTTCTTGGGGCATCCGAGGTAGCCGACCGCCTAGGGCCCCTCGAAATAAGGGGCCTCAAATATTAAATGGTTCTATTCAGTCCCGGTTCCGAGCAATACTTTTTAAGTGATTTGTTTGAATAATTTTTTATATTTAAAGTAATATAATGTTACAATATATTTTGTCTTAAATTATTTTTCTTAAAGTGGAAAATTTTAAATCTTTTGATATGATAAAGGGCCCCATTTATTAAAAAATCGCAAAAACAAATAGGGCCTCTAAAATCTTTACTCCGCCCCTGGAAGAAATACATAGCCTATTGTGATCTTCATAATTAAATGCTATTCCATCTAACTTGTTAGAATTGCTTCAAAAGCCTCCTACTAAACCCAATTGGAAAAACTTTTCATGTCAATTAGTACAAGTCACAAAAGGTCAAAGATTAGTTTATGATTCATAACAATTGTTCCAAAAACAAAAGAACCCTAATGAATTGCAAGAGAAATCGCAAGAAAAAAAGTTATTATTGATATTCAACAAAAGAACATCATATCATATGTACTGTAATTAACTGATTAGATATTAATACAAAATCAAACTAAATTTTCCCCCAACCGATCTTCTATCATCCAACCGAATCTTGAATCATCACAAACCAATTACAAATTAAACATAAAAGTATTACCCGCATCAAACAAAAAGACCCATTGCCATTAGTCATCATCAAACGCGAGCTGAAGTTGCAGCGGCAGCAGCAGCGGCATTTGAGGTAGCAACACCCAGGAATGAAAGTAAACCAGTAGATTGACCTGCGGAATCTTGATCATCAAGGAACAAATCTTCTGGAGCCCTAAATGCACCATGAGCACACACAATTGCAGCACCCACAACAAGAGCCGACATGAGAACAGATCCAACATTGGTGAGAAAAACAACGAAGATACTCATAATAATCAAAATTCCTAGGGTTTCACGATCCGAGAACGTACGACCAAACAATACAACGGGTCGATCAGCGGGTTTAAACAGGTAAAAGAAAGACCAAGCGGCGAAAAGAGAAGCTAGGGTTAGAAGAGAAAAAGGGTGGGAGAACAGGGAAAAGAGGAGGACAATAGCAAGGAAGGCAAGATAATTAACACGAAAATAGGAGTAATTTTTACGGATCCGGGTAGTAGCGTCAGCAATGGATTCGGGTTTAGAGAAAGCAGATCGATCAACAAGTTCAGCCCATGGACGACGTTGAGCGAGACCATCCTTAATTTGATCATGAATACGGGTGATGAAAGCCCGGAAAGCAGGGGTTGCGATTGGTGGATCGGATGATTGAGCGGTGGTGGGGATTGTAGCAGGGGTTGATTGTGGGGTAGTGATTGGGAGAATTGGTGGTGCTGTGGACGCCATTGATGGATCTTGATGAAGAGAAATTGAGATAAATGAGAGAAGAGGAGAAAATAAGGAAAGTTGTAGGGAGTAAGGAGGAAGGAAAGGGGAAGATGCAGATCTGGAGATTGATGAAAACTTAATTGGTAAGGGAAGATTGAGGAAGGAGAAATGTCGATTTAGAATTGAATGACAATGTTTTACGGACTACGACAACCGATGCACCGACGAAACTCGTAGTCTGACTTTTGTTGTAATTTTAAATGTGTTGCCACGTCTTTGTTTGAAAGATGAAATTTGTAAATTTTGTCTTGAGTTTGTGTCGGTTTATATGAAAAAAATTGGAAAAATTGATATTAATAATTCAATCTTTTATTTTTTCATTTTGAATAATTTTATTTTTGGATTATTTTTTAATTATGCAATCTTTGTAATAAATTTGCTCACAATATACTCTAATACTAATAATAAATACTCCCTCCGTCCCTATGAGATAGTAGCAAAGAGAAAATTGGTGAGAATTAAGAAAGTGGTAATAAGTGAAGAGAGAATGAATTGTGTGGATGAAATTAGAAGAAAGTTAAAATGTATGGATGAGATTAAAAGAAAGTGGTAGGCCATAATCCAAAAATAGAAATGCTGCAATTTAAGTGGGACGGACGAAAATAGAAAATGCTGCAAATTCATAGGGACAGCAAAGACTTTTTACCTAAATACCCCCAACTACCCCAACTTATACTCCACCTACCACCTTTTCAATTATTATAATCACTTAAAACACCCCTACTACCACCTTTTGAATTATTATAATCACTTAAAATATCTCACTACCACCTTTTCAATTATTATAATCACTTAAAATACCCCAGTACCACATCTTTCTTATTTTGCGTGTCCACATCAAAGTGGACAATATAAGTGGGACGGAGGGAGTAAGTTATTATATGATATGCTACTAGCAAACTAAAATAAAGGTTGGATTATTCCCAGCGAACTAAGGACAAACATTGGATATTTGGATTATTAGAAAATAATCAAAAGGTTAAATTATTCACAGCGGATGAGCAAAAGGTTGAATTATTAATGTCAATTTTCCAAAAAAAAATTGGGATATTCCATGAGGTAATCTTGAGATTTTGGATTTTTCACGTGGTAATCAAAAATTTTTAAATGTCTACATGGTAACCTTGTGGTTTACGAAAATTGTTCCGTCGTGATCTTTTTGCACAAAAAAATATTAGCAAACATTAATTTTGAGTACGCTTATATATACGGCTCACAATTTCAAATACCATTAGTTTTAAGCTTTTATTTAATTTTATCTGAATGCATCTTTTCGTAATAATTTTTTTTATAATTTATAATTACACATCAAGACATAAAGGGTCAAGATACAGATAAACTTTGCTTGAACAAACAAGAACATGTACTCTAGTTCAATACTACCTCAAAGTACCTCTCTCTCAAAAGATGTTTGTATTATTAATAGACTTTAGAAGCTCTTACTGGAAGCTCAACAACATCGAAGCTTCCTTGCACACAACCCACTATATTTATTATGATCTCTAAACGTTTCTTTCAAGACTTTGAAAGATCATGCAAGCAATGTAACAAAACATCAAAATAAAAACACATATGACAACAATTTCGAGACTTAAACGAGCACAACTCCTGCTCTTTCGAGCAAGACCATCCAAATTGGAACTTTTTTTTTTTATAAGCTTAATTATAAAAATAATTGGGATAATAGGAGCTCCCCCAAAATATTTGGGAAAATAAGCTTCTGGGCTGTTCGCAGTTTCTAACTGCGAACAGGTAGGTTTTTGGGATACTAATGGGCTGAAGGCTGGGTTTTGGGTCTCAGGGCAGTTCGCACTTAGTAACTGCGAACAGGCCAAAATCATGAAACAAGGCTGTTCGCACTTAGTAACTGCGAACAGCCTTGTTCCATAAACAGCCCAACTTTAAACGGTTGTCATTTCTCGCTCGGTTATCGGAATTGGGCATATAATATGTCGTTGGAAAGCTCTTGAAGTCTAGTTTCTAATGCCGCAAACCTTGCACTAATACGATTTTTCTATAAAAAGTTATGATCAAAAGAATGAACATGTATCAAATTTCAGCACAAATAAACTTCAAACAATCGTCATTTCTCGCTCGATTGTTCAAATTGGGCATATAATATGTCGTTGGAAAGCTCTTGAAGTCTAGTTTCTAATGCCGCAAACCTTACACTAATACGATTTTTTAATAAAAAATTATGATCAAAGAAATGAACATGTATCAACGATGGGAGTGTAACCATAGTTCTTGATCTTTTTCATATGTTGTCGCATGGTAAGCAAAACTAGTGTGACTTAAACAAATGGGTGGATAACATTGTTTATGAATCAACTATGCAAAAATAGCATGTCAAGTATGAATAATATGACCAATCTTCACTCACAACCTCATAGTTTTATTTGTTTTAATGTTGTCAACTCATATCTTGAGGTTGAAGACTTATAGGCATTGTTGTTGCTTCATTATAATGCGTTCGCATTTCATATTAATAGTTGATTCATAAACAATGTTATCCACCCATTTGTTTAAGTCACACTAGTTTTGCTTACCATGCGACAACATATGAAAAAGATCAAGAACTATGGTTACACTCCCATCGTTGATACATGTTCATTTCTTTGATCATAATTTTTTATTAAAAAATCGTATTAGTGTAAGGTTTGCGGCATTAGAAACTAGACTTCAAGAGCTTTCCAACGACATATTATATGCCCAATTTGAACAATCGAGCGAGAAATGACGATTGTTTGAAGTTTATTTGTGCTGAAATTTGATACATGTTCATTCTTTTGATCATAACTTTTTATAGAAAAATCGTATTAGTACAAGGTTTGCGGCATTAGAAACTAGACTTCAAGAGCTTTCCAACGACATATTATATGCCCAATTCCGATAACCGAGCGAGAAATGACAACCGTTTAAAGTTGGGCTGTTTATGGAACAAGGCTGTTCGCAGTTACTAAGTGCGAACAGCCTTGTTTCATGATTTTGGCCTGTTCGCAGTTACTAAGTGCGAACTGCCCTGAGACCCAAAACCCAGCCTTCAGCCCATTAGTATCCCAAAAACCTACCTGTTCGCAGTTAGAAACTGCGAACAGCCCAGAAGCTTATTTTCCCAAATATTTTGGGGGAGCTCCTATTATCCCAATTATTTTTATAATTAAGCTTATAAAAAAAAAAAGTTCTCCAAATTGTCTATAACATTCTACCATATGCTGCTTGAACAAGGCACTCATGCTCGTTTGAGCAAGGTCATCCACCCCTACTTGAATGAGCAAATGCCCTCGTCAAAAATCTTTTATATGAGAGAAATAATGAGATAGACAGTGTTCATATCATTTAAATGAACAATAACACTAATAAAAACGAAAAGCAAAAGCAAAAACAACTAAAATAAAAATAGTGAAATTTTATAGCTTCCTCTTCCAAGTACGCTTTATAACTTCACCATTTAAGGTTGAAATTACTCATCAAGTTTGTGGTTCAACCATTAGATCACCTTATAGACAGAATTTGTGGCGCCTCGTCCAAAACAAGAAGTGGCTAACTATCTAGCAGGCTTGTTACTGCTGATCACTTGTGGACAGTAGGCAGTAGCTTTTCTTAGAACCAATGCATAAACCTTTGCAACAAAAATGGCAAGGCTTTGATCTCAAAATATTAGGATCAGTTACATGAACCAATAGACCTGTTCCTGTGGTCGTCCACACTCATAAACCTTTAAAAGTTCAAGTTATAGCTACTTGTAAAGCTCACTAATTTGCAAATCGAAAACAAATAGGCAAGTCTTTCAAATAGAAAACATAAGACTGAATATTTCCCACAATGGATCATGATAGTTGAAACAGAATAAGGATATCATAGTCTTGTCTTATAGTGGCAAATGCTAACATTCACAACTCCATAATAGAGGTTTGCCAATTTAGAGGCTAGATAATTACAGTGTCATATTATTAGTTCAAGACACAATACTAGATAATAGCGTTCTACCAAGTAACTGCAGACTGATAGTTCCAGCAGTGAAAAACTGAAGTCCTTAATGATCGCACCTTCAATCTTCCATTTATTCAAAAGGTAGATCCATTCCATCCGAAAAAGGAACCCTGAAAATAAAAGAAAACAAAAAGATCTGATTTAACACATAAACATATAAACCAAGAAATCAGTGAGTCGTTGAAGAAATTTTGGAATAAAAGTTATTTACTCTTCTTTCAGTCCCATTTATTGATTTATATGATTTTATAAAAGAAAGAAGTATCACTACGATGTAAAAATGCAAGAGACAAAAGGGTGATGTAAGAAGCAAAGTATTAGAGCTCTCAAGACAACTTTTGATGGTGAAAGCTTGTTTACATGTTTCTAGTGGCTAGCATTGGTGTAAAGCATGTAAACACTGTGCATGTTCTTGAATTGGATGGTCCTAAACAACAGGAAGAATGCAATTATAAGAAATGAGTGCATGTTGGTTAGTCTACTAAGATATGAAAAGTTAATTAGATGACTTGCCTTGGTGTCATAGAATTTGAGGAAGAAACGTGATTTGGGTACGGACAGCTTGGTCTCGAGAATTGAGGCAATGGCAGCACTCAATTTCTTGTTGGTATCAGGATTAAGGCCTCCAATGGATACAAGCTCACCATATGCTGCAGGCTGTTCAGTTCCACCAAATGCCATGGGAATTGATCCCTTAAGCACCACCATGACATACTGAAATTTCCGGAACAGATAGTTAGCCAGGTCAGGTATCAACAGGAATAATGTAAACACAACACAATCAGAGCAAATAAAGCCATAAGGCAGAGTTCAGATGATAAAATATCAGTATTTGTTTTCAGGAGTGCAAATAGGAAACCTGATATCCAAATAAGAACCAGGTGCAACTTCTGCATAGCACCACATAAAAAAAAAATATTCCGGTCCATGAAAATATGACACAAATCCTACACAGCTGTTGCATAGCTATTAGTTAAGCACAATTAGACAGGAGCATTAATTTGATTTTTAGCACTCGTGACTCATCATCCTTGAAAGCATCACGCAGAGTTTAAGAAGAAATTGCAAAGGTCCTAACACTCTAATAAAGCTACCAAAAATGTGATTTTTTTCCACAGATGTTTTTTGCTTACTTTGATCTCACTGTATTGCCCATAA
The DNA here is from genome assembly GCA_019776075.1 of Amaranthus palmeri. NCBI lineage: Eukaryota > Viridiplantae > Streptophyta > Magnoliopsida > Caryophyllales > Amaranthaceae > Amaranthus > Amaranthus palmeri. The sequence continues at coordinate 163,276 of JAAKBH010000281.1, forward strand.
GATCTATTAAAAACAGAAAACAGGCCCTAAACCTGTTTAACAACTAGCTATAACAAATTTCTTTGTGTCACATAGCATCATGTACCAGAAGTTGCAACACCTGGATTATGCACCAGCCGTATCCCATACACTAAACTGTCTTTATAAGGAAGTGATTAAAGAAGTTATAACGGATTTTGATACGGCATGGTGTGAATAAAGAAGTTACTAAAGGATTAATAACCATGCAGATGAGAACATGGTTGTGCAAGCAGGAGTGCTTCTATATCACTGACCAATAATACCATCCAACAAAAATGAATTGTAACTTGCAACAGCTTACTATATCAGTGGCTGGCCTGGCACTAATACTATTGATTGTTTACTAGCTAAAAGTCATAAGTTTAACAGCTAATTTTGCAAGTTGCAACAGATGAATGGGAGGAGCTATAGGAGTTTTGGAGTTGCAACACATTTAGACAAGGTACACAATAAGTGGTGGAAAATTCTCTGTTTCACAGACAATGGGAAGATGTATAAAACTTTGACTTTGTTATTGATCAAGCTGGAATGAGTCTCTGTTTAGAAGATAAATGATCAAGCTGGACACCAAAATCTAAATATATCTAGACATGTGTAGGTTGTTGATCCACATCACCACATGAGGCACAAATAGTGTGCAAATGCACCACAAGGATTAGCATACAATATGGTCTCAGAATATTTAGGATTTTCAAAGATAAAATTAATATAAGTAGCAATCTCTGTAGCAAAACAGTAAGATAGGATTGTGTGTACTCATTCACCCCTTTATATTGCACCACTTTCCTCACATGGTTGTCCCTTCAAATGCAGCTATATTTCCATTGTTGTTATGGTCCATAGCCACTTTGATCACTTAAAAAAACATTCAAAAAATGACTTTGCTATACAACATTCAAGAAACTCATTTCAATTTGCATATTTGCATTATGTAGCAAGTTTGAACGGACAAAGGAGTAATGATTAATGAATTACTATAACCTCAAAACGCTACAACCTAAGGTGAAAATTGTAACTTAATTACCTTTTTTTTGGTCCTTTCCACATTTCTTCTCTTAAGTCTCTAGGAAAGAAATAAATGACATTGTCCCAAGACATTTAAAAATCAATACAAGGCTTTACACACTTACCATTTTTGCTAAAACACACCACATAAACTAATGCTTGAGAAAACCCAACACTAAAATCTGAACATAAGCAAGCATTACATTGAACTCCTCTTCCAAATATTACTTCCATCTTGATATCCTTTTAACACTCCGTTGAAGCGCCCATGTGTTACCTTCATGTGAGTTGTCCCACATCGGAGAAAGAGAAGAGTATACATCACTTTATAAACTCAAGGAGTAACTCAACCAATTGGTTTTATTAGTGAATCTTCTTTGGGTTTATGAGTGGACTAATTCTTCTCCTCCTTGTTTGGGTTGCCCAAACCCATTTTCTAAATTCTATCACACTCCTATCTAAAGCAGACACTTCAGCTCAAAACTTGATGCACCACATAAAACTACTTCTCTTCATGACTCTCAGATTCTAAACCCAAATTTCAACTGAAAATTTAATACGTCGATCAAAGTTTAAACATGAAAGCTTAACTGAAAACCAAAGTATTCAATACATGCACATAAGCCGTTAATTTTCTCCCATTGAAACACCAATGCCCTAAAAATTGAAACCAAAAATTGACATTTGTGTTCCTCATAAAATGGAATGAATAGAATACAATTATTCAATACATGTGTCAACACTCAACAGTGTACAGATTCAGGAGAAGAAGGATGCCATCATGTTATTCGCACATTAAAAAAGCTGCAGTAAATAGAACTGCACAGAAAGTCATAATTTCACCATGAAATAGGGTAAACAAACAAAAACTACTTAGAAACTTGAAACCATCCAAATACCAACACAGAAGAAGAACGATAGCTTAAAAAGTAAAACGAAACAGCGTAAAATGAGGAGAGGAGAGAGGTGTTACAGATTCAGGTTTGCCAATGATTTTAGCAATGGAAGAGGTAGCTTCTGAGAGGATAGAAGAAGTATCAACTCCTTCTAGACTGACGTTCGTAGAAATGTTCAGGCACGGCATTTTCTTTCTTCTTTCTTCGTCTTCTTCGTTGATTGCTAACCACTGAAACACCAAAAACCCTGGAGATAACAGAATCTGATTTTAATGGAGTCGGTTCGATATATTTTGAAACTTCTAGAAAGTGTTGTTCATTATGGTCCATATATAAGTTTTGGGCTTTCTTCACAGATCCTTTTAGAAAGTACTTTTAATTGGGCTTGTAAACCAGGCTAAGATGACCCGAGAACAAAATAGAATCCAGTGAGAATAAATTAAGTAACACAAAATCTATACAAGGTGCTCTATTGAGAGACCGTCTTTTGTAAAGATGACTCTCAAAACTCCAGCCAAAATCTGTATTTAGAGTCGTAACAACATATATTTAGAATTGGATTGGGCTTTTGAGAGCTGTCTTTACAAAAGACGGTCTCAAGTAAGAATTTGTGATCTTGTATGCGGTCGCTGCAATCTGGTATGGACGAACAATATCAATAATAACGTTAGAGTTTTTATCTGAAAAGATGCGGGTTAGCTATGAGTTGATATATTATTTTCAATGGTCGTCCACATAAATTCTTCTTCTCCATTCATTCGGATTTCCTACTATTTGTAAGTCTAGATCATTCATCTTGCTTTCCACTCATGTCCTATAGGTCATCCTCAGTTTTTCTCACCTTCTTTTAGTTTTTCAAGCTCCATCTTTCTTTGTTCTTCACCAATTTGCTAATACACTATCTTTGCACATGCACAAATCATATCAGATGATTCTCTCCTTCATCTTTTCTTTAATATTTGCAACTCCTAAATCCTTTTTTATATTTTCGATTGATTGTATCCCTTGATAGCTCATCCATCAAAGCATTTGCATTTCTGCAAGTCCTTTCTTTCTACTATTATCCTTTCTAAACCACAAACTCTAAGGCTTAGAAGACTCATTTCAAGACTTAAAATGTCCATCACGGCAAAAAACCCTACTCTAAGTCTTAATCTTTCTTTTTCAAAAGCTTAATTTTAATTTTTTAACTATCTACTCCAACCCTTCAAACACCACTTAAAAATGTCTATTTCAACTCTTAAAACCGTACTTTAAGTTTTAATCTTATTTTTTACCTACTTACTCCAACTGTCAGAATGTCTATACCAACGCTTAAAATCTCAACTTCAACGTTAAAAGTCCTTATTTTAACCCTTTATTTTCTTCATCAATTATTAAAATGAATACTACAAGACTTACAATGTCTACTCAAAAAATTTTAAATTGTCAATTCTAAAATTTAAAATGCCTACGTCAATGTCTAAAATGTTCACTCCAAACTTTAAAATGAAAACTCAAAAAATTATTTTTATATAATGAAAATTATGTTTGAATTTTTTTAATTTTATGGTTTGGGCCCGTGAGCAGTCTCATGTATGTCGCCATCTCATTAGATATTTGTTGTTTAAGTAGTTTGCTAAATAGCAAGTCTTATATGAGGTCATCTCATCATTAGATAAGCCCATATAATCAGTGTAACACCTCATTATATAAAAACCTACTATATCAAATGTTAGCGGTAGTTGAATTCGCTTTTAAGATTATGTTCTAATGTAAGAAAGAAAAGGTCATTGCTTAAGCATCTTGTCAATTAAAGGCTCACGAAGTAAATTATACAATACATGATTTAAATTTGCCTCTGTTGTGTTTGTTTTAAGATTTGCCGCCACTATCTTTACACTGTTAAGTGTAAGATATTCACAAATCACAAGAATCATCAATTTTTGCTCTTTATGATGATTTTCACTATCTTAGCTCTAGCCTTAATGGCTTTTCTTGTAATTATATTCGTAGATGTGGTAACACCGTCGCTCACTCGATTGCTCGTTGGGATACGGGTGTGGCTAACGAAAAAGTTTGTATGGCTCCGTTTCTGTCGGGCCTTTTGGCTTTGATCGACCTTGATTTAATATAAGCGACAGGTTTATCTCAAAAAAAAAAAAAAAATTCACGACAGAGAAGGTGGCTGGAGTTGATAAGTAAATAATTTGTAGATCACTTATTGTATCACCCAATTCAATTTTTACCTAAATAAAATGTGAATATACAATTTAATTTATGTTAGAGTAAACAACAATATTTTAGTTAATCACTTTTAAAATTTTATCGCGTAACATTGTTTATTGTGTAACATTGAAGCATCACGTATTTTCTATAATTCAAATCAAAGATTACTAAAAATACACTTAGATTTCACACCCACACATAAATTAACCATCGACTCACAGCATATATAACCGTTATCCTTTTATTTCCTGAATTTCCAACATTTTCATGTAAACTACAAATTACATATAGATTACATTTAATTGCAACATAATTAAGTTTAAATTTGCTTAAAAATAATAATGGTAACAATTTTGAGCACTTGTACATGATTTAAACAAGAAAAATAATAATTAATGATTAAAAATGAAAATTAAAATTAAAGCTTAGATTGTGGGCGAGCAGCAGTAGTATCAACAACATGGCAGAAAAATCTAGCAGGAGGAATGGAAAGATGAGTTTGTAAGATTTTTCCAATACTTGTAATTAAATTTTTCTTAATAATTTTATTAATTCCACCCATTGATATTAACTGTCCAAAAGCTGCTGGTTCTTTGGTCCCTGTAAATTGTATGGGCACTGACCCTTTTAGCACCACCATCACCAACTACACTCACATGTCAAAAAAAAAAAAAAATCAATTAGTAAAAAAAATAAAATAAATTTAGGGGGCGTTTGACAAAATAGTTTGTTGGGCTGGTTTGGTTTATACAACTTATTGTTATGAATAAGCTGTTTTTGAACAAGTTGCTCATGACATCGGCTTCAAAATCAGCTGGTCAAATCAATTAATATAATTAGTTGGTCAAATTATGTCAAAAAAAATAATTAATTAGTAAAAAAAAATTTTAAATTTAGGGGCGTTTGACAAAATAGTTTGTTGGGCTGGTTTAGCTTATTTCGAATACAAATAGAGGATTATTGAATGGTTAAACCATTCAATGTTAATGTTTAATTTGATAAATCAGCTGGTTTAAAGAGCTTATTGTTATGAATACTGTTTCAAACAAGCCACACATAACAAGTATAACAACGGTTTCAGAATCAACTGGTCAAACCAGTTAACAAAATCAGCTGGTCAAACCAGTTAACAAAATCAGCTGGTCAAATTAATCAGTCACTGACTCACTGTAATCATCTATCAGCTAACAACTGTTTACTAAACACCCCTAAATCAAGGTACAACTTTTTGAGTCAACAATGCTTGTGAGTTGTGAGTATTGTGCGAATATGTGGTTTCGGTTAATTTACATGTGCAGACAATACTTATCGCTAAACAACTTTTACGATCAATGTTTTATCAAAAAAAAAAACTTTTACGATCAATGTTAATCTGTTATGGTTGCGATTCGTTATTTACATTTTGATTTTAATAATAGGATATATAAATTAATTAAATTTGAATAAACAGTTTAAAGTATGGAACTATATTATTATAATTATTTTAAAAAGTTAAAAAATTTGAAATTTAACATCAATTACATGTTAATTGTTGTAACGAATATAATTTTTTATATTGTTTTAATTTAATCTTTACATTATAATATTATATTATTATCTAACGTTTAAAGACATTCGTTAGCTTTCAACTAGAAGTCGAATTTTTTTATTTTAGTTTAAATAAACGAACAATAATTAAAATAAATATTTTAAGAGTCGATCAATAAGGAAACATATGAATAATAAAATGATGCAACAATAGCTAGAGGGTCTCAAGCTACTTGATGGCCTATAATCCACAACAACAACACAATCCACTAAGTGAGTGCTCTATGATATTGACTACTCCAAGTCCTAGGTCAATAACAAAGAAAAAATTAGTGTTTTTTTAAATGAAAAAAAATATATAGGATATTCGGTTTTAAAAAAATGTTATTACTCTTTCGGATTTTTTTATTATTGTCCATTTTGAGTTGGACACGTATATTAAGAAAGTGATAATTGAGGTATTTTAAATGATTATAATAATTGTAAAGGTGATAATTGGGGTATTTAAGTGATTATAATAATTATAATAATTATAAATGTGGTAATTGGGGTATTTTAAAGGGAGACATAGGGTATTTAGGTAAAAAAAATCTTTGCTAAAAATGAAAAGTGAACAATTTGGGTGAACTAACCAAATAAGAAAAGTAGACAATAAAAAATAAATAAAGGGAGTGTTTTTTGTTGTTAGTTACATAACAAACTAAAAATATACTCCCTCCGGTCCAGTTTAGATGTCCCATTTGACTTTTGGCACTATTCACCCATCACTCTTAATTTGTATTTTACTCTTAATCTATAAGTTAAAATATAGTCATGTGGGATCTTGTTTGATTCGTCTCAATACAAGGATTATTAATATCAATTTTTTATAATTTTTGATTAAGAATAATTAGAGATATTAAGGGTTAAAACTTAAAATGTTGCCTCGGCATGTGTGAAAAGTCAAATGGGACATCTAAACTGGACCGGAGGGAGTATATTTTAATGGAAAAACTACATGTTAATTTTTTAGCAATAAAAATAGAAATTATAAATTTTTTTATATTAAGAACGATTTGAGTAAACTGCATCTCTTCGATTTATGAGGACCTGACGGCTGATTAGGGATATGAATAGTTAGAGATGTCATATTTATATATTAGACTACTAATAGTTTCTTTAGTTGTGTTTCTTACCATATTATCCAATTGCTTTTTACTTGCTATTTTAATTTTTATACACAACGTTTTTATAATTTTTTAGCCTTAGTTTTAGCTAATGTATTTTTCTGAAGGTAGTTTTACACTCAAAAAGCAACCATGTCATTTATAATTCTCTATAGGAGCAAGGACTCTCACTTGTTAGAGGTAAAATTTACCTCATTCCTCTAACCCTCTCTTTGAAAAGGTATGAATATAGATTATTCGTTACCTCCTCTCTTAGAATCTTTTTTGGAGTGAAATACTTCCTTCGTTCCAAGATACTCGTTACATTTGTATTATCGACACTATTCATCGTTCATGCTTATTTTATATATTACGGCCAATGTGTAAGAAAAAATATAGTCAATTGGGATCTTGTATGAATCGTCTAATTGCATACTTTCATAATATTTAATTTTTATAATTTTCAGCTAGTGTAGTTTACGATATTAATAATCAAAATAGTACATTGAATTGCGTAAAAAAGTGAAATGTAGCAAGTATTATGGAACGGAGGAAGTACTATTAATAATGATAACTTCCTTTAATTTATAAAATGTCTATCTAGCCATGTGGAATGTTTAGTGGATAATCTCTTTATAAATTTCGTGGTTATGATCAATGATCCCTTAAGTAATGGTTATTGTGTAGGAAAGGAAAACCATAGATTTGATATTTATTGTCGGAAAATATCTATATCTAAATTCTTTAATTTCTTTAAATAGCGTCTCGCAATTATTATTGGTTTTTTAATTGACTAGTTAGTGTTGATTTTCTTTTGGCTTTTTAGCTAGCTGAATAAGATAGTTATTCATAAAAATATTTACTAAAATTCACTAATTGAAAAATCTTTATCAAATTTTTAACTTTTTTTTACCAAATTTGTGATAATTAAAAATCAAAAATCAACTAAAAAAACTAACAATTGTAGGCCTAATGTGAATGCATTGAATAACTTGAGAATATTTATACAAAGAGGGACCATTAAGTCAATCATATTAAATGTTGGATGCCTAAATCTAAAAATAAAATATACTCCCATGTATTCAGCCTAAATGTTCCATTTAGTTTTTCACACTTGTCGAGGTAATATTTTAACTCTTAAAATCTCAAATTATTTTTAATTAAAAATTATAAAAATTTGATATTAATAATCCTTGTATTGAGACGAATCAAACAAGATCCCACATGACTATGTTTTAACTTATAAATTAAGTGTAAAATACAAATTAAGAGTAATGAATGAATAGTGTCAAAGAAAATAAAAAACATTTAGGCTGAATAGAAGGTAGTATAAAACATTATCATGACACTTTGAATCCTACCATTTATTTGTTTGATTACAACCAAATAAAGAAACACAACTAATTTGCTTTTTTTCCTAATCATTTTTATTTTTTTGGGACTTACGTGCAAGTTAAAATATACTTCGTGGCTACCCATGATAGAATAAAAAAATAGATAGACTAAAAACATGATAGACTAAAAATAATGATTTAAAGAATGTGAATAAAGTTGAGTAAGATAGAGAATTATTAAACTACTAGATAATATCCGTGTGATGCACAATTTTATTAAATTTTGATATATTTATTTAAATAAAAAATAAAAATTGATGGCTTTATGTTTTAACCTTCTCAAAATATCCTATAAATATAAAGCTTTTATAAATAATTGAAAGAAAATAAAATAAAATATATGATCTTTTAATATATTAAATGATATGACATAAATAGTAAAAACAAATCAATATTGATAATATTAGTCATAATTAGAAAATAAAAAAGTCAAAGCTAAAAATACAGTAATAAATACAATGACATCATCATTGTGTTTTAGAGAGAAAAATTTCATTGCAGAAGTGACACGTAAGCAATTTTTAAAAATGATGACATCAGTTGTATTTTGTTTTAGTATTAGTTAGATTTTTTTTACCAAAAATTTAAAAATACAAATATCGTAAAACAATAAAAATAATAATAATATCATAAAATGGAAAAAGTACCTAAAAGTATATGCTTGCATAGAAAGAACTATTGAATCTTATCATTATAGTAGGTGGGAAGACTATTTAAAATCCCAAACGAAAATTGATAATACTAGCATTAAAGAGATAACATATTATCATTATAAAATGCAGATATTTATGATAAAGTAAGAGAATTTAAATTGCCTGGATAAATTTTTAAAAAATATTTAAAATAAAATAATAGAGTAAATCATTGTAAAAAGAGAAATAATGTAAAAGAAAAAAAAGATAGACTAAAATATGGAGTACTTCCTTTGATCTTATTTGTTCTTTTACTTTGGATTTTAAGATAAATAGAATTTTTGGGTTGTAGTGTGAAGTACTCTCTTCGTCCCACATAATTTGTAGCAAAGAGAAAATTAGTGTTTTTTAAGAAAAAAATAGATAATGGTAATAAATAAAGAGAGAGAATGAATTATGTTGTTGAAATTAAAAAGAGAGTTAAAATGTATGGATGAGATTAAAAAAAAGTTACGGGACATAGTCCAAAAATAGAAATGATACAAATTATATGGGACAGACCAAAATAGAAAATGATTCACATTAAATAGGACGGAGGGAGTAATAAATATATTGAAAGTATGAGAGAGAAAATAATTAAATAGTAGCGTGAACTGTGAAGTAATGATTGTATTTGAAGTATGAGATAGAAAATAATTACTCCATAGTAGTGTGCACTACGGAAGGTGGAGTTTTAAGGGGTAAAAGTGGGATAAAAACTTGCCAAAAATAGAAAATATTCTAAAATGGAAGAACTTATAAAGTATTTTAAAATGGAAAAACTTTTAAAACTACCCATTATAATAAGGTGGAAGAACTCAAAAGAACGAAGAGAGTAAAAAATATTAATAAATTAACAAGAAAGAGTAATTTTTATGTTGCCATATATGGTGTGGAGTGTGGACTATAATTGTGGTCTCAAGCATGCGACTACCACCCATGAGGCGGCCATGACATGATGACATTACTATCTTTTTTTTTTATGTGTACATTCGTTTGTATTGTAGATTAGGAAATCGGATATATCTATAAAAATATTCCATTATGAATCATGCAATCTTATTTTTATATGTGATCATTAAAGATCATTTCATTTTGGATTCACATTTCTTAACAAAATCACCAACAATTTTAGATTAAGGTTATATTTCTACTGAAAGTAAATACTTCCTTCTATTCTACCCATTAGTTTCATTGATTTTTTTCACTATTTACTTATCACTTTTAATTTGTATTTTATTCTTAATCTATAAGTTAAAACATAGTCATGTTCTTAATCTATAAGTTAAAACATAGTCATGTGGGATCTTGTTTGATTCGTCACAATACAAAGATTATTAGTATCTACTTTTTATAATTTTTTATAAAAAAACAATTAGAGATATTAAGGGTTAAATTGTTGTCTCGGCAAGTGTGAAAAATCAAATGGAACTAATAGGCTGAATAAGAGGCAATATTTATTTATTAAAAGATTAAGAAATAATTTTAAAGTGGTTGATCAAAAAGAATAAAAAAAAACTACTATTACTTTTATTTTGGAGTAAACATTTACCCTAACTAGAGTGTAATGGAGGGGAAATAATTTCCTACTTTCGATTATAATGATTTTATTTTCTCTTTTAATAGTGACCCTCAATAGTGCCCTTATAAAAAATATACCTTATGAAAAACTTTTGAATATAATTTATTATAATAAATATTTAACTTGAATATAAAAATTAAAATAGAGTACTCCCTCTATTTTCATTTGTTCTTCACATTCACTTTGCGCAGATTCCAATGCAAATTTAAAAGTCAAATAATTTTAACTGTGAGTTTTAAAAAATTCTAAATAGTTAATATTTGAAAAATATATATTGAGACAAATTTATCAAGATTACACATAAATATATTTTTTATATACATCGATGTGAAATTACAGTCAAAATTTAACTCTAAAATTCGTAAATTATATTTGAATATAATTTATATACACGGAGGGAGTATATGAGTACATATACACGAACCTTCAAAAAAATTTTGGGTACAACACAAAAAGAAAGAATATTTAGGTAAATATTAGTTGCACCATTTGCATCTTCACACTTTCCATCTACGAATTCAATCTTTAATATCTCTAATCATACATATCGAAAAACTATAAAACTCAATTAATAAACTTTAAATCGAGACGATTCAAAAAAATCTCATATGACTATGTTCTAACTTTTAAATTACCGATAATATAAAAGTTAATTTGTTCGATAAATAGTACCACAGTCAACAATGTTACAAATAAAAAAGAACGGAAAAAGTATATATATATATATATATATATATATATATATATATATATATATATATATATATATATATATATATATATATATATATATATATATATATATATATATATATATATATATATATATATATATATATATATATATATATATATATATACTTTGTTTCCAATGGTGAATCCAACGTGATGTTACTAGTGACATCACTTAACATATCACTTAAATCTAATATAAAATCAAATATCACGTGTAAATATATTCTAAATGAGTTGGTTAGTGTATTGTCTTTATACACGTATGTGACGAGGTATAAAAAAATGAAGTAAAGGAGAGAGTATGAGTACATACATGTTGAGGTCTTCCAATAATGGAGGCAACAGCAGAAGTTGCTTCAGAGAAGATGGGTTGTATATCCACTCCTTCCAGATCCACGTTTGTAGTGATGTAAAGTGCTGGCATTTTTTTCTTTCTTTTTTTCTCTCTTTTAATTGTTTGGACTACTCCTATATTTAATTTGATTCATGAATAAATGAAGATGATTATTTGGCCTATAAATAGTAAACTCCACCAGAAATTTTGGATATTTCAAAGTGCTTTATTTTGTTAAAAAAAAATAAAATAATTGGAAAAGTAGTGGGAATCGTTTGGACTTTGAAGTCCGAAACGGCGTTAGTCGGTAACTTGAATACATATTTGATGTGTTCATCATTTCATTAATGACAGGGCCAGCCCTAGGGTTGGGCAAGAGGGGCTGTCGTCCAGGATCTCATGTCAACAAAGTAAAATTAATAAATGTAGAAGGGTCTATATAGGTGATAAGTTGTAAAGGGAAAGGGTCTTAATATGTTATTTCGCCCTGAGCTCTAAGATATCTAAGACCGGCCCTGATTAGTGAGCTAGGCAATGGGAAATCACAAATTCTTGCTATAGACTGTCTATAGCATAGACGATTAGACGGGTAAATTTAGACCAGCTTATTTTGTAAAATAAGTAACTAATTAGTCATCAGCCTTACTTTTAAATTTAAAATCATTGGGTTGAGCTGTTGGGAGATCCGTTTTTGCCATAGACGATCTCTCAGGAGACCTTTTGATGTGAAATAGGCCATGAACATTGAACACTATTTATCATTCAAGCTTATTTTTATATTGCGGCTAATGTGTAAGTAAAATATTGTCAAATGAAATCTTATTTGAATCGTCTAATTGCATATTTTCATAATATTTTGATGTGTATAATTAAATATATAAATGAACAAAATAACACATTGGATTGCGTAAAAATCAAATATAGTAAGTATAATGAAACGGATAAAGTATTACATAACTTTATCCTTATTAATATAAAAAAATAAATAAATAATTATATTTTAATTTTTTATTGATATCAAATGCCTCATGCAAACTTCACATAAATAATGAATATGATGTCCATATAATTTAATAAGTTGTTTTATTCTAGTCTATTATAATTCAAAATAAAAAACTATAAATCTTTAATTTAATCCCATTAAAATAAGAATTGGGGTCATAAGTTTATTATTTAATGCGTTTATAATAATAAATCTTTAATCCCATTAAAATAAGAAATAGGAGCATTTATTTAATGTGTTTATAAAGCAGGAAAATGATGTATCGAGGACTCCAAATGATGTGCCAAAATATATTCCATTTACTGACATCGTGATTCATGTTATTCTTTTTCACCAACTTTGTCCAAATTAGCAATAGGAGGGGTTAAAGATCAGCCAATTACCTCCTTTTGTATAAACCCCACGAATTCATCGAATCCAAAGTCACTACAACATAATTTGCTTTTAGTGGGATATATTTAGTGATATTTAATTTAAATGTCTCTATTTCAAATTTCTTATAGTGTATATTGAGGTTTTAGTGACATTTATTAGACCCTTTAGCAGCATATTAAAAAGTGACACTAAAAAAGCTTTTAGCGACATAAGATATAGCGACATTTCTCACAAATGCCACTATAGATTATAGTGACAATTACATATGCCACTAAAGACCAAATTAAGTGTCGCTAAATCACTTTATGGTGGAATTTAAAATAAAAATCAATAATTATTACATCAAAAATATGAATCAGTGGCATTTTTTTAATGCCACTAAATCCAATGTCGCAAAAAGCTAATTTTGTTGTAGTGAGCGACTTATTCATATTTTATTACTACCTCCTATTCAGCCTAAATGTCGTATTTAGTTTTTTGGCACTATTCACAAATTACTTTTAATTTGTATGTTAATTTTAATCTATGAGTTGAAACATAGTCATGTCGGATCTTGTTTGATTCGTCTCAATACAAGGATTATTAATATCAAATTTTTATAATTTTTAATTAAGAATAATTTGAGATATTAAGAGTTTAAATGTTGCCCCGGCAAGTGTGAACAAACTAAATGGGACATTTATAGGTTGAATAGGAGGGAGTAGTATTTATTAAATTAATACATTTGAGAAAACTTTAAGAAGTGACCATTTGTTATTTTTTTAGTTCTTTTATTAGTGTTTATTAATCAAACTAAAAATATGTACCTAATTTAACATTAAATTAATTTTACAAAAATAAATTGTCATGCAATCAATTATAGTCCCCATTAAATCAATACATATGAAATTTTCACGCAATCAGTTATAGTCTTACTAAAAATACTTACCTAATTTTATTTTTTATTTACCTAGAAAATTAAATAGTCGCGCATCAATTATAGTCCCGTTAAATTAATACATTTGAAGAAACTTTAAAAAGTCATCCTGTGTTATTTTCTAGTATTTTATTAATATTTATGATTTTAATGAATTTTAGAGTTTAAGATCAATTGTTTTGAGTTGATAAAACGACTCTTTATGTAAAATAAGAATATAAGATAAACTTATTTTCACCAATTTTTTTATTAAGATTATATTTCACAATTAATTATGACTAGAAAAGTTATTAATTCAACCTTTATAAAATACGATAAACTAAGTTTAAAATTTTGACGAAAAAACTAAATCCTATTTGAAAGTTGTTTTCTGTAATAAGAATTAATAAAAATAATAAATCTATGACTCATTGGATTGCAAGTTTGCAACCGGACCAACAAAAAACCGCGCGATCTAACTCGACCAAAATAAAGTATATAAATGGTTGTTTATATTGTTTTATTTGACCAGTTAAAAATATTGATTAATAGACTTTTAATAGGATAATTATTCAGAATAATCCAACCTATTAACCATTACTTGTGAATAATCCCACCTTTTAAAAATTTAAATAATCCAATCTTTGCATTGAATTAGCGGTTGTAATCGGTTATTTGCAACAAAAGTCCATTCACAACAAAAGCTGGATTATTAAGATATTTTCAAGAGGTGAGATTATTAGCAAAGATTGGGCAATAGATTGACTTATTTAGAATAATTTTTTATTTTTTTTATTTTTAAACAAAGCCAATAAGTTAAAAATCAAAAAAAAAAAAATCTAATACAAATTTAAGCTAGTTAGACATATATTAAAATTAGGTAGCAAACTCCATTATTAACTATAGTTCTCTATAACTCAATAATATTAAAAATAATATTTCCTCCCTTCCTTTTAATTTGTTGCAATTTTAAATTTTCAATATTACAAAAAAATAAATTGCGAATTACAGCCTTAAAGTTTATCATTTTTGTGAAAAACAGCCTTAATGTTTATTTTTTGCAAACTACAGTCACCAAAGTATCAAAATTTACAAGTTCAAGCCAAAACAGAAAATTACGACCATTTTGGTGGTCTGGTCGAAAATTTGTGTTTTTGGCTTAAACTTGTAAACTTTGGTATTTTTGTGGCTGTAATTCACAAAAATAAACATTAAGACTGTAATTCGCAAAAGTGATAAACTTTAGGGCTGTAATTCACAAATCATTCTTATAAAAATCTTATAATTTTTTTTTTTTTTGAATATTTCCATCACTCTTTAAAAAGTCTCGCCCACACAACAATCCGGCCTAAAACCTTTAAAAAACACTTTGATTTGATATGTTTTACTATAAGGTGTTTACTAATTTGGTCTTTTCTTCTCTATCTTCATCTTTTATTTTCTATATATTTTTGAAAAACATCAAACATGTGATATAAATATGATTATTAAATCATATCTTTCCAAGTACGGCAGCTAATGTTGAAGGTTGTACTTGTCAATTCACAATAAATACTTCATGCAAACTGTTAAATTTGTCTCGTAGATAGTTGATGGAAAAAACAAAAAAATACGTAAAATAAACGTAGATAATGGTAATAAATAAAGAAAACGATTGAATTGTGCGGTTGAAATTAAAAGATATTTAAAATGTGAAGTGATGGGCCATAGTCAAAAAATAGAAATTTTGCAAATTATGTTGGACGGACCAAAATGAAAAATGCTGCAAATTAAAGAAGACAGAGAGAATATGAATTATAATCTGAAATTGAAACTAAGTTTATATGTAGGACTGATTTTCGTGGTAGAGAGGGAGTAGAGTTCAAAGTTTAATCATACTCCTAAGATATGAAATTCTAAATAAAGAAATAATGTGAGTCAATTAAATATTTTTTTTTAAATGAAAAAAATTTAAAAAATTTATTGACAAGAGTAAGAGTAGAATTCAAAGTTTAAACATAATCCTAAGATGTGAAATTATAAATAGTAAAGATTTAGATAAGTCCTCCCATATTGGACTAGGCACTAGGCATTAGGCAACCAATTTCAATTAGAATTTATGTATAATGAACTAAGTGCTCCAACTCCAACTATATTCACTTTAATGTTTAGGAGATGTTGACAGACATCATAGACGCACTAAAATAATTGGATCGTGATAAAATCTTTTTTTTACACCGTGATCATTTTTAAAGTATTAACTTAATATTTTAATTTTAAATTCATCATCATCATCATTATTATAGTCAGTGCATTACATTCATATGCAATCTGTGGTCAGAATCTGGAGAGGGAAAATAGACGGCATCTCGTAACCATTAGGAGAGGGCGGTCAAAGAGTCCCCCGGCTCAAAAAGGGTCTTCAAAGAAGAATCTGTAAATATCCAAAATCTTACAACTTACACCTGTTAGAGTATATAACATATCCTGGGACCTCAACCATCAGCTTAAGCTTTTAGTTGAGTTGGTTCCTTGACATGGTATCAGAGCCAAGTTTAAAATCGGGCGGCGACCCCAGGTTAGGCGGGACTACCCGCTAAGTTTAAGCTTTTGGTTGAGTTAGTTCCTTGACACTACCCACATTAGCCGAGCAAAAAAAAACTAACCGAAAGCATAATACGCGACTTAAACAACAAGAATTTATTTAAAGCAATCTACTCGAACATCAACCCACCCCGACCTTTACATTCCAGTCATATTTTCCAAAAGAATTTATATGAATCAACAAACTATACATTGCACATATGTGCGTTGCGAGCACATATATATTGAATTAATTTTTTTTGATGAAAATAAATTGATGGTTTAAAGAAAATATGTATAATTATTAAATTTGTCAGTGATTTTTCTACCAAAATCAAATAAATAATATCTGGTCAAACAATCTAATGTTAACATTTAATTAAGTAGTTTATTATTTTTTATTGTTATAAATCAACTCATTTGTTTAGAACGTCCAAATTGATCAAATCAATTGATAAACTAAAAAATACTTATCTTACAGTGAGTTAGTGACGTACTCAAATACAAGCAAGTCAAAAAGACAACTTATTTTCTGTCTCTTAATTTATATCTCTTTTTATTTTAGTTTCTCTCACTCATTTTACATTTTTTTTTGGTAAAGATCCTACTTTCTTTCATTAAACCCCATCCACAAACTTATTTTCTCTCTTCATCTTAACCACTTATTTTTATTTCCATCATCTAATTATTTTGTATCTCAATCCAAATAAATTTTATTTTCCTTTAGATTCCACCTAAATAATTTGGGTGTATTCTCGTAAAGATGGAGGGGTATAAAATTTGATTTTAGTTGTGATTTCATTTTCCAACTTTAATGATGAACACCAACCAGAAAATATAAATATTGGCTACATTAATTTTAAGTTAAAAAGTGAATTTTATAGTTGGTTTCAAAGTGTCCCTTCAGGAATGCGGCTTTATAGGCCTAGATCATAAATGCATACTACCACAGTCCACAACCACATCACACTACTTTTTAATCATAAATTTCTGTGAGAGACAGTCTATTTGAGAGACTATTTTTGATTGGATTGACCCATAAAAAAAATATAAAGTAAAAGTGGAAATTAAGCTCTAATGAACTGGGCCTAAGGAGCGTCTTTCAAAGAGACGGTCTCTTAAAAGACTGACTGCTTTTTAATTAGTATTAATATTTGTGCTTTCTCATTTCTTCCATATTGGTAACCGTCCATTATGGTCATGGATATGGACCAAACTACATTTAAAATGAGGCCATAATAAATCTTAAGGATAAAGATTGTAAGTTTAATTTGATTGATTCAAACCTGACAAGAAATATGATTGGATATAGATTGGAATTAAAAAATTATAAACTCTTACTTGAAACGAAAAGAAAAATATGAAAAGGAAAATCTGAAATGAATAAATAAAAAAATAAAAAATTTCAATAATAACAAAGTTTTCAAAATAATTCCCAAAGTAAGCACTTTTTTCTTAGACCTGTGGTTTGATTATGTTTGCAGCTAATAACAGCGAACAAATAGGGGTGGTTAATAAGAGTCTAGTTTTTTGTTTGCTGTTATTAACAGCGAAAATAAAATTGGTCAAATAAAAGTCAATCTCAAATAATGATTGAGAAATTTGAGAAAAGTTTATATAATAACGTTCGCTGGTGATGTCAATGAAGGGAGAAGGTAATCCTAAAATTGCTTGGTTTGCTGTTATAAACAACGAACAAAGAACTAGACTTTTTTTGACCAGCCCTATTTGTTCGCTATTACAAACTAGCAACTGCAAAGTGCGAACATAACCAAACCACAGGTATAGAATAAAAGTGCTTACCTTAGGAATTTTTTTAAAAACTTTGTTATTATTTGAATCTTTTTATATTTCTTTCGGTTCTAATTTGGGTTAATTGGGTGAATTTTGGGCAATCTATCATGTAAATGTGAAGATTCCAGTAAGCGTCCAAATAAAGATTTCTTTTTTTAAACACACTTTTACGGAGTATTATTATTTCAACTTTTTGTTGACATTCAGCTCAGCTCGTCTTGTATGAGACTCTCACAGTCTCATCATAAGACAATCCATATAATTATAATTAGTATATTTCATGAAAATTCACACTACGAATCATTCTCATCACAATCCTTTCCAATAGTTATAATTTTAGTACCGATAACTGAACAGGCCATAAGCAACAGTAAGGAAAACAAAATTAGCAATAAGTGAACAACTCTGTAGCTGGAAAAAAAGGAACTATGTATATAAAAAATTTCTGATACAATTTTATCATTGCCATTATTACAATAGGGTGATATAGGCAACAAACAAGACGGGTCAGAATGCACCAAAATTTATAATCATCTTAAAGCATATTGAAGGAGAAATATAAGCCCCATGTGAATTACTCAAGAAGTAGATCCCTGTTATACACCCACCAAGCTCCTAAAATCGCACTACTTTTACAAAAACATCTACTACAACAATAAATGAATCGAAAGATCCGAATTTGAAACTGTACTTGCCTGAAATCCTTTACATGATAAGTGCTTCTTGCCAGCAACTTCCGCCATTATGCCTCAATGCTGCTTTTCCTGGCGAAGCGAGATAAACAAGTTTAATAGATCATGACTTATGAGTAACTTAGCCAAACAAGTCCTTGAACAAATTGGGATTTTGGCTAGTCGGGGTAACACCCATCTGCCTGACCAAGGCATCCTTTTGCAATGCATCCTTCAGATTAGGGCCCTTGCTTTCTTGTGATTGTAGGGTATGATTATTCTTGTTGGAAGCATTAGATGGCCCAGATGTAAGGTTATCGTCTCTGCTAAGAAGATCGGCAAAACCAGATTGTGTGTTTGTCGGAATATCACCATAAAGAGACATAAGATCAGAGTCTTTGGTAGAAATGACGGGGGTGGAATTATTCGGAGATGCACCAGGGTTTTGCTCGAGAAGACCATCCAACTGTGTAAAAGGATCAATTATGGATGAAGAGCTAGCTGTGTTATCTGGTTCACCAAAATCAAGCAAGTCAGGTGGAGGAATTGCTGGTGAAGTCACCACTGCCGCTGATTTTGTTTCTAGGGATTTCTCGACATGACTAGATGTTTTGTTGGTAGGTTTATGGCTAGTTGAAGAAGGCTTTTTCTCTGTTTTTGAAATACCTCCAAACAGTGAAGCAGCAAGTTTCTGTTTCTCTGGATCAATTTCTACTTGCTGTTTTTTGCTGTAAGAACTATCCCGGGGTTTTGAGCTGGCACTGGCAGCACCAGTGTCATGTTGTGAAAAACCATTAAAATTCTGAGAGGAGCTTGAAGTAGGGGTAGATGAATAATTTGGCTTTCCCCATTTCTTTTGGACCCCATCAAGCCGTAGCTTGATCTCATTGGCTCCAGAATCACCTGATGGTCTCACTGATGCAACCTGGTGGATCTCTCTGGTATATGATGGCTCTGGCACAGAGACAAGTTCTGTTGAAGGCACATGTGAAACCTGAGTAGGCTTCGGCTGCTCTATAGGCTTTGGACGCTCGTAAGCTTCAAACCTAAGTCCATGAGAGGATGGCTCATTTTGAGTTTGGCTTAAAAAGTTGCTGATACTATGTATTCCAGAACGTTGATTCTCAGAGACGTAAGGTTGAGCCCCATTTTCGATAGCTTGTTGCACATAGCCATTGAGGAATGAGAGGTTTTTGTCGACCTGCAAGTTAACTAACATATTATAAATACATGATGTACTGACAAGTGACAACACCATAGAGATGAGAAGACTTGAGAATGTAAGAGATGAAAATTTGATGTAGAGTTTGGTGATATGTATCTTTTTTCTTCACAAAAAATATGTACACCCTATAAGTAACAACTTTTTTATAAAACAAAAGTAACATTTTTTTGTCCAAAAGTAACACATTTTCTGTAAAAAAGTAACACATTTTTTATTAGTGAGTTTGGTTCTCATATAAGTTTGGTTTTCACTGGAACTTGACCCTATATATAGGGTCAAGTTCCAGTGAGAACCAAGCTTATATGAGAACCGTGAGAACCAATCGCCTTGATAAAAATGTGTTACTTTTTTATAGAAAATGTGTTACTTTTAAACAAAAAAATGTTACTTTTGTTTTAAAAAAAAGTTGTTACTTTTTAGCATAAAATGTGTTACTTTCAAAAAAAAAAATTCAGAAAAATAAAGTAATACGTTTTTTTCGAAAAGTAACACATTTTTATGTAAAAAGTAACACCGTTTTCTATGTTTTTTTCAGAATTTTTTTCTTAAAGTAACACTTTTTTGCCCAATAGTATCATAAAATACAGTAACACCTTTTTTCCCATAAGTTACACCTTTTTAGTAAAAAGTAACACTTTTATGTAAGGCTGATTGGTTCTCATGGTTCTCCATATAAGGATGGTTCTCACTGGAACTTTTTCATATATATATATATATATATATATATATATATATATATATATATATATATATATATATATATATATATATATATATATATATATATATATATATATATATATATAATGGAAGACTCAAGAGTAGAGGGTAAGAGCATATGACCTCAATGTCCTCACAACTTGCATCAAACGGTAGTATACTTTCAACAGCTTGAGAATCCAAACCAATAACAGCTTGCAGTTCATATGCACGCTGCTGCAAATCTGTTGAATGGGAGGCCGACAATTCTTCTATCAGAGACTGACACTGAGAGGAAGGCATACAGGTTCCGAAAGTAGAGTTAGCGTTCTTCACAATCCACCTTCAGATATAAAAATACCACAATATATGCAAAGTAGGACTAAACTACTGAATTTTTCACTTTCAACAGAACAATCCAGATTTGGCCTCCAGAAGCATGAATGCATGACACACAAATCTCGCGATTAAAAGTGATACAAGTAAGCGACACATTATATTTTAGGATCTACAGTTGAACCAGCCATGCAGATATGGCTTTTTGCTTTACAGTTCATTGTGCATCTGGATGTTGCTGTCATGCTGAATCCAAAAATAATATCAAAATTCCTACGTCACTAAAAGCATAACCTAAGGGGTAAGAGCTGTATAAATACTTCATACTAGCAAAAGTGTTACAAGTGAGAAATAAGAACAGCTACAGGTCAAAGTTTGAATTCAATGAACGAAACCATTAGGTTTTATAGAGGAAACATTCTACCTCCATACACCAAAACATGACACCGTCTAAAATAACAAAGATTTGGATGAGAAACATTTTTTAAAATTCTCAACAAACAGTTAAGATCAACATTGAAGGATACAAAAACCCAATGTATCATTCATATTCAACTCACAAAGTATGAAACTTGGATATGCAAAAAAAAAAAAAAAAAAATCATCCTCTTTCTTCATCGAAAAATTCAACCAAAAGTGTTACAAGTGAGAAATAAGAACAGCTACAGGTCAAAGTTTGAATTCAATGAACGAAACCATTAGGTTTTATAGAGGAAACATTCTACCTCCATACACCAAAACATGACACCGTCTAAAATAACAAAGATTTGGATGAGAAACATTTTTTAAAATTCTCAACAAACAGTTAAGATCAACATTGAAGGATACAAAAACCCAATGTATCATTCATATTCAACTCACAAAGCATGAAACTTGGATATGCAAAAAAAAAAAAAAATCATCCTCTTTCTTCATCGAAAAATTCAACGGCTCAACGCATTAAATATTATCTCTCCTTTTTACTCTCCACCAAATGAGCCATCTTTCTCTTTTAGAATACACGGGTTTTTTTCACTACATCGAACTCCAATAACAAGTTCATACAAATTTACATTCAATCACTATTCTTAAGCATGTGCCAAGTCAACTACTACCTCCATTTTGTCTTCCACCTTTCCATTTTTACACATTTTTGTTTTTGATTGTCTACTTTGCAATATTTTTATTTTTTATCTACATTTTTTCTCCATTCTTCCCTTATTTTTCCACTTTTGGTCAACCTTTCTCCATTAAGTATTCCCAATATCATATCTACTCCCACAATCTTCAAAGTCAGTCCACATGCAAATCACATCACCATAATATCACCTTCCTAAATATAAAAAAACTTTTGCAGTAGTATAGCATGGACTAATAAAAAAACTGGAGGTAATACGCTTATATTGAGAAACAGGGTGTGCATTAGTCATAGAAGTCGTACAGGAAGGATATTATATTCAGACTAAGGGATTAAAGTATTGGGATGAGTTATGAGTAAAATATCTATATAAAAAAATTCAGGCTAACAACCAAAATTTTAAATTTTACCGCATTACCTCAGGAAGCATGTCCACTTTTCTCCCTGCTGCTTTCTCAAATGCATATATCTTCATAAGAGCTGTAAGTGCATAGGCCTTCAAAAAGAAATGAAAAGGGCATAAGCAATTAATCAGCTGAGGTAACTAAAACTATTAAAATTATTTGCATACCACATGGAATTTTTAGATAGCATCATTTAATATCAACCAAGCAAAAAAGTCCTAACCACTTGGAAAGGGGTGTTGTTATGCATTTGGACAGTCAGATGCAGTATGGCACTTCAACCATTAAAATTGGATTGAACAAAAATATCGTTAAAGTTAGATTGAAAACAAAGATCTAAAAAGTTTTTAAACTTGTTTATAAGCAAGTATTCTAAAAGTTTCCCTCCATCAAAAAATCATTAATTCATTTCTCAACAACAAAGCTCATCATTTCCTCAACCTCTTGTAAATAGATAACATTCTATTGCCCCAATGCCATTACGTGGATCCCTCCAAGATTCCCACCAAGACGGGGTTTGAAGGGTTAGGACTTAGAACTTAGGAGTATGCAAATCTTACCCTTACTAAAGAGGTTGTTTCCAATTAACCCTCGTTAGCAAGAACCATCTACAACCTCAAATAATAAGAAGAGCACATGATCGTCCACGAGAAAACTTATTACTCTCTATACCATAATATTCATAAGCATATACCTAAGCACTTTTGGGGAAAGTGGTTGGCAAAAGGCAAAGGTGAGAGAAATTTGTTAGTGTCTAGATAGGAAAAGGATCAAAAGAAAATGTAAAAGAACATTTGGGAATGCCTATAACATTTAGTATTAAGAACATAATGGGAAAGTTTGAGTGAAACGAGCAAGACTAGAAAGCAATAAGTTTAACAAAGAACCTTTTTGATTTTGAACAATTGTCATATGCTCTCTAGAATAAAGGAAGCTTCTTTTTTAATTCAGTTTCATGTTGGCTGCATTCAATTTGATGAGCTCAACCATAAGTATAGTTGATCTAAAAAAACCCCAACCAGAGTACAGTACGTATGGAAGTCATTAGTTATCAACCTAGGATTACTAATAAAAAATCTCATATCTAAAAGAACCAGTGCTTTTATCTTATCAGCTAAACATTTACTTCTTGCAAATTCCTTGAGAGACCACCAGTTATGTATTGGGTTTATGCAAATGAGGTATAATTTTCAGTCAAAACATAAAAGACATGATTTCAAAATATAACAAAGACCTCTTTTGAGCTAAAATTCTGGATTCCTGAATAACTGGATTCCTAAACAAATGTCATTAATTCTATTTTTAGAGTCCTCAACAGTCTAAATCTGATTCCACTTTCTTAAATTATTTTTAGAGGTATTTCCTACTCAAGAATCCAAAACTGACCACTTTTAAAAAGTTTTTAAAAGTGTTTCCTACACTAGAATCCACGTGATTATTATTTATAAAGGTTTCATCAGTTTAGCTTTATAATATGTTCAGAAAATAAGCCTTAATGAACTCATCTATTTCATACCAATCATTGCAAAATCACTATGGGTTAGCGATCTGAGTACTACCCGTTCCCAACTTCCCACCCCCACATACCAAAGCGAATCCAAAACCAGTAACAATGCATTGTATACAAATCTTTACAGTACAGTGGAAAGAATGATGAACCATAATCATAGAAGGTTTTGCAAATGAAAGAAAATGGAAGACTAACAGACCAACTTTACAAGTACCTTCACTGTGTCGTCAGTTGAATAGGCTTCTGCTACATCACAAAGCTTGCCAGTAATGTATGAAGCAGAATATTTTCCATAAGCAGTTCCATACTCCCCCAATACCCAGCAAATAACCTGTCAAAGAATCATCGATACAATAAACTTTAAAAAGGAAAGAAGCGATGTTAGGAGTGATCGAGGGTTGACAATGATTCTAAGAGAAAATCAAATGACAAGAAATGCAAGTAACAATGTTGCATCAGTAATGAGTTTTCCCCATCAATTAATATTTGTACCATACAAATACCATAGAATACCATAGAATCCTTTTCCTTTTTAAATTTGTAAGGTTATAAACAACTAAATAAAATCTAGAACAATGCCTGCTTTAAGCCTCAAATATAACAGTACAAACTTGATAAAACAGAAAGCTTACTTGAAGGAATGTAGATGGCAGCTTCGGTTCACCAATAATTTGCAAATATGACTCAACCTGCGAACCCAAACAATCATATAAGACTTACAAGTAATCAACTAGAGTCCTACATGACTCATAAACCATTTGATACAAAATCCTATAAATGCAAGGCTTAACTAAAAGCAAAAGCAATTTTGCGCATTTATACAGTCATCTTATGAGTTATGAACCATTCAGTAAGATATCTCGGTTTGAAAAACCATATCAATCAAAACCCTATAAACAAGTGTTCACTGAAAAAAAGCAATGTGTGCATCGACTTAATCATCTAATGAACCATTCAATAGGTTCTCCCACTCTTTAACTACTTGCCACAGATATAAAACAGCAATACCTTCGCTGAGAAATCACCCCAGCATAGAAACTGTTTTTAGGACATGTTTAGTAAATTATTTTTCAATTGATAGCAAAGACAAGCCATAGGAGACAATATCAACAGAAAAGAAGCAACACTAGGAACGTACAGCAGATAATCTCAGCTGACCATCAGCCATATCATCTTCCTCTCCAAATCCCTCCGCAATCAAACGCATTAAATTGTGCACCACCTTTATGTTTACCAGATCGCCTGCATGCTCAAATACCTTGTTCATTGTCTGGAGAGAGGAAACATCATCGTAAGGATCATTAAGAGTTGAATAATATAAAAGGGACAGCCTATATTAATGTTGAGTACCTGAATAAACCATTGATTACTAGGGGCAAATTGCTCAGCAAGTTCAACACAACGTGATGCAATTTCAGTTTTGTAATGACTATCATTAATACTTATCATATAATCGATCATACGATCTACAATAACTTCAACATTAGAGGACTTGGTCATCTTGTACAGTAGTTCAAATGTTTTTCGCTTGAGGGAATCATCTGGATCCTGTAATTTAAAGTAAGCAGACATTTCAAATAGATAGAATAATCTAAAGAAGATGGTTCTTTTTGAAAGCTAAAAACGACATGAAGTGCCTATTTTAGAACATAGTTGCATGACACCCGCAATAGCCAACACACATAGTGTCTCACAAATTAAAAAAATATATAAAAAAATGTGTAGAAGTAGATGATGAAGCAGCTGAAGGTAATGAATTACACTAAAATGACTAGTTGACTACAGTTTATAATTTAATATATTGACGAGATCACCACATTGTGACCGCATTGCAAAGGTCACTGAGCTTAGAGGCTACTGTGAATGCATATACACAGCAACAGATAAAAAACTCTCTCATTGACAGAGCACCAAATCCCTCGAATATTATCAATACTGGCATATCATGACCACATCTGCAATTTTGCTCTATGCTATAGGTAAAAAACTAATTCATAAGCAGCATAGCAAGTTCAAGTCAGAGCAAAATGTATTGTTGGTTGCAATTGCAGTATCAGTGACGGTGATGAAGTAACGGGGTGGCATGGAAAATCCTTTGAAACAAAACAACTTTTTACAACATTCCGATGCGGACAATATTGATTTAGTAGATTTGTAAATTGATTTAGTACACTTGAAAATATTAAAAATCAACCATAAGTTAAGATATGACAACGTTTTTTGCACTACGGCTCCAATTGAAAACTGCAAGACAGTAATAGCTAGACAATGGGCAGATTGCAGCCCATGGACCTAGTCTTCAAGGAAACAAGTATGCAAATGGTCCAATAGTCATTCTGGCCCAAAACAGGTTTTGAAACAGGTGGACCATGAATAAAAGTTTTACCAGATCAGCCCAAGTAAAGAAAATGAACAAGCTATCAAAATTAAAAACATTTTTTGGAAGGAAAATGGAAAAATTGTTACGATAATAAAAGAATCTCAAACAACCAATATGATGAAAAGGATGAGGTATAGATAGTTTCTAAAAACAACCAAAATGATACGAAGTAAGGAGTATAGAAACGTCTAACAAACCATGGTGTGCCTGTGTGATAGAATCAAATACTAATCAGATGCATACCATTTCTTTATCTCCACTCTCCTCAATCTCCGTCACTTTTATTACTCTTTCCTCCTAAAACTATAGTTTATCTTAAAGGTTTGAACAGTATATTCAATTTTGTGAATGTCTCTCATCGAAACCTTATGGAAGAAAATTTGACTGAGGGAAAATTGATCCTCGTACCTTTTTCAAGTTAGGATGACATTGAACTCTTGAGAAGTTTCTAAAGTCCGGGAAAGAGCACAACTAAAGGCAGAGAGAAATTAACCATAAAAGCAGGAATGGATGTACCTTGATGTTAATAAGGTTAATTGACCTCACTTGCAAGGCGAATCCAGAAAAATTATAATACTTGGGCCGATATAAGGAGTTTTTTAAAATAACCTAGAATGGCAATTTGTCTGCATTATCCTCAATCTGAAAATTTCACTCCCTCTCTTGCCCATTGATTTTCCTATAAGGAATATTCACAGCCCCGAAAATCAAAAAAGTGGAATCTTTGAAATAGGATTTAATGAAAAGAAGATAGTGGGAACAAAGTATTATTTGATTGAATACTAACATTAATGGAGAAAATGTGTTGACCATAAGCATTTATAATATAATAAAATAGAATTAATGAGAAAATATAGGGACCAGATATATTAAAAAATATTTAAATAAAGTTGGTGAAAAAAGGATCATAAGCATTATAAAATAGTTAAAATATAAAATAGTTAAAATAAAGTCGGTGGAAAACATGTAAGGTAAGCATTAAAAATGTTAAAATTAGGATGACCACGGCTAATTATCCCCAAAAAAATACGATAAAGATTCTTTTGTGGGAACATTAATTGAAACTATCCAAAATGGCAAATGAGAACATAGAAAGTAGTTAGTTACACGTTCCAAAAATATCTAAATTTAAAATTTTGCTTCCTTTGTTCAAATACACGTCTACATGTCACTTTTTACCGGCTACCGCCAATGCCTTAGGCGGGTGGTTGTGGCACCATGATAAGTATATAGGGTTGAGAGAGGCAATTCCTTAAGGTGGATGCCTAAAATCGCTGGTTTAGCCTAATGGAAGCGCCTCATAGTGTTTTAGAGTACCTTTCGGTCTTAGCGTTACAAGAAGCCCATTTGATGCAAGCACTATGTTTGCTCTTCTTTCTCTTATCTTCTTCATTTCTCTTTTTATGCGTTTAGTCTGGGGCATTTCACAAGGTTTTTTCAGTTTATTTTTCTATTTTTGGGGATGCCTATACAAAGGGACTTAGTAACTTCATCAAGCACGTAGAGCCTAGGACCCTTAGCACCTAAGGTAGCCTCACACCTTCTAAAACTAGAGTATTAAGCATCGGACAATAAAAAAAATAAAAGATAAAAATAAAGTGGGTTTCAACTTTGATTTATATTATAACGTTGCCAACCCTTTCTTTTCTAGTTAGTGTTCAAATTAGAACAATGCCTATGGACTGGACCAAATCAGCTTTGGTCTCAAACAACAATTTACGTGTGGTTAGGAAAGAATGTAGCATCAAGAAAAGTAAAAAAAACCCATCAGGCCATCAATTCTCAAGGCTAAATTTAAAGTTAAAATTTGAATTCAGTGAGGCGGCCACTTAAATAAGTATACACTTGGGTTGTCTGATTTTGGATTTCACAATGAACAACTGAAAATGAAGATTTGCTATTTAATTTTCACATAAACCTTCTGTTGTGGACACTTTACAAGCCTTATGGTCTTTTTGTGGCAAAACAAGGGCATCATAATCCGTAGTCTATTTGTTTATTAAGGTTATTTTGTCTAGAGTCCATTGTTTTTACCCGTTAATATGTTATTTGCTTAATCATGATTCAAAGCACCTCAAAATAAAACCCTTTGAGTCAATCCGAAATCCATAAATCATCAATTTAGCCTTCACCAGGACAGGTCATAGTAGCTTTTATCTATCTGAATAAAAGATTCCAGTCTTTCAGACTTCAGAGACATTAAGTAGCTCAGCTCTAAACATGGAAATTTAAGAATCAGATTTACTTCATGATCAATGAGAAAATGACGTCTCTTTGTAAATGTTCTCACCTCTAAGCAATCGATCACTGCCAGTTGGTGTTGTTCTGCAACTTCTGGGCTTAGCTTGATCAATCGACCAAGGGCATCAATGCCCATGTATTTCAGATTATGACTATCACTCTGTTCATTGAAAGAGTTAAAAGGGATCATGAAATACAGGATGCATACAGCTATAAATGTTTTTATCATATTAGAATATTACCTTCAGAAACTTTGATATTGCGTCTGCTGCAGCTTCCAATAATTTGGCACTAGGATGTATAGCAGATGCACAGCACACACATTCATAAAGAACAGCATTTCCTATGTTGCTAGAAGCATCTGCCTTCCTAATTAAGTCACCTAGAACAGTATACATTTGTTCACTCGCATGCTTATCGCCACTACCCAGCAATGCCAGAATTTTGAGCAACTTAATCTGCATAATTAAAGTATGAACAAAAGTTGAAAATAAAATTAAAACTGGTGAGCAAGAGGGTTTCAATCGGCTTTGGGCCTAATTATAACAAAGACCACAAACTTAAATAAAATCGAAAGCGCCCAAAAAAGGAAAATAAATAAAATAATGTAAATGTTAAAAGGAGGCAAACCAAATCCAGACAGGCCGTTTACTTGGGCATGCTAAGGGTAAGCAGGTAGATTTGGGCTTCTCAACGGCTTATATATATCAATTCAAGCCTAGCTTAGCCAGTAAAGTTAGAGCCAAATCACTCCAATATTGATTTGACTTTGGCACTATTCACTTACTTCACTTTGACCATTGTTTATTAGCAATAATATGAATATCAAAAGCCTAGTTAGCTAGTAAACCTAGATATTCCTTTTTTTTTCTTTATTGTGATCTTTGCTTCCTAATTCCACCACATTATGTTGCTTTTCACAACCATACTCCTTTTGCTTCTCCTAGAACAATTTTTTAACGCTACTACCAGACTACCACATAAACGTTTAGCATTTGCTTCTTTTAGATTCCAAGATTTTATTCTTTGTCCTTAATTTTTATTTTTGCTTGGGCTTGATTACATATGAAAATTGAGAACTAAGATTTTGTGTTGGGTGGCTACACTAGATGACCTTACACTTAGGCAACGTTCCTATCAATTCTCCTCATCAAGATGTTATCTGTTTGGGTAATATTAGCACAACTTTTATAAGTTCCCAAATGATTTCACGCTTTCATACCATTTAAGTATTAACAAATCATGTGCTCGTGCAAAATCTAAAAGACTCATTTTTTATGTGAAACCTCTAGACATTTTCAAAGCTACTATTTGTCTGACCAACATGACGAATTAGATAATGTTTCTAGCTGATGTTGGGATAATAGTATATCAACTTATGTGAATGAATACAACTATCAGCTTTCTTACTCAATTGCAAAGCAGTTAATGACTTATATCATATGTTTCGACCTGGCCTAAGAGAACATACATGTAACCTTAACAGACGTAATATTTTATCCAAGACACTAATAGAATTCCCAAAACAAATGCAAAAAGATCAAAAAATAGTGTAATTCAATTTACTAACCCCGTTTACCTTCCATGAACTTTAAGCCAAAACATATAGATCAGATTTGTGATTCATAATTAAAAAAAAAAAACAAATTACATCACAACAATGTAAAATCCTAAATTCCAAAATATTGAACAAAAATACCAACATAAAGTTGCTACTTTTCTCCTCTCCAACAAGAAAATGGAAAAACCACATGAGTCTTGTACAAAATTACAATCAGCATGAAATATTCTACGCTATTAAGTTGAGTCCAAATACATCAATGACAATGTGTTTTGAACTTTAACCAAAGCACACATCATACAATTCCAAATGATCGCGCAAGGTCGCTATTTAGACAACAGAAGCAGTCCAGATAGCCTCTCACTTCTAAATGACTTCTATAAACCAGTTTTAAAAAAGGAACACGCATGTCTAGACAAAGAACCAAAGAGGCAAAAACTTGTAAAAAAAGGAATGGGAATGAGGCTAGCTACTAAAAAAGGCAGATTCCAATCCTCTATCCTATATACTAAATGCCTAAGTCTACAAACTCTCAACAGAACTAAGAAATCCTAGCTTCAATCAAAATTGCCAAAGATCTTCCAGCTCACTTTTGAAATGAATAATATTTGGTCATTCCATAAACTTACCATGTGTTCCATCACATCATACTAAAAGTAGTAACTTCTAAAAGAGCACAATATGAGGCTGTGGCCTTTGTTGCACCTAAACTTCTTGAAACTAGTGCTCACAAAAGGCTCACTATCTATAATCCAGAGTTGGCAAAATCAAATAAAGGTAGAGCTCACTTTTTATTCAAGCTAAAAGGTATATATGTAACATGGCCTAAAGTTTGAAGGGTGATACCTGAATGAACGGAGCAGGCATCTGATGATAATCATAGCTTTTCGGCAATCTTCTTTCTGCTACTTGTTTCAAAATACTGACAAAGCTCCCAACTAAATCTTTATAGGAATTAGCATCTATTGTAATCAGATCAAATAAAGGACAAAGTGCGGCACCCATGACTGAGGGATCATTATCAGAAAGCTTCTGCAGAAAAAGAAATCAAAATAAAATAAAAAGGCACTTGTTATTGCAGGAAAAGGCAACCAAATGGTAAGAAAACGTCAAGTAAGCACCACCGCAGAGTGTCGATCCTTTGAAAAGCACAACTAACTTCAAGAACACCTCAATGCATACATTCCTTTAATCAACATAACATCCCAAGACTTCGGAGGGAGGGGGCATGTAAATCAAAAGCTATAAACAAATTCAAGATCATAAAAAACTAGAACCAGGGATAGCATATGAGGTACATTACAATCTCATCCATGAGCATTGAACACCCACAAGATCAGATTATTAAATCATGCAAAAGGTCTAGCATAAAAATCTCTTGACCCAATTGAATTATCCATAAAACATGGTGATTAAAACCCTAAAAGTAAAATTCTATACTTTAACCAATGCAGAAACAAAACCCCAATAAAATAAACAAAAAGAAACTCGAACCTTGCGAAAATTGGAGACGAGATGAGCAACAGAAGAAGAAGATTGCTGGTAAAAGCGGTGTAAAGCCATAACAGCCTTCTTCTTTACAGCCTCTTTGGGATGATTAAGTAAGTCAACAACTTGGGGCAAAACAGCAGGAATAGTTTCCTCATTAATCAATCGACAAACAGCATTCAAAGCAGCAGAAACAACAAGATAATTATCAGATTTCAAGTCTTTCTGGATAGTATTAACAATGAGGATGATAAGATCATGATCTTCATTGAGAAAAAGTGTAACAGCTAAGTACCCAGTACGCTTAAGGAGGATATTATCATCATGGGTCATTTTAACAGCATGAATGTACCCAAAAGAAGCATCATGACCAAGCATTTCAACATAAACAAGGCGAATTATGAACTCTTTCATCTTCCTTTTAGGAATATCAGGTTCTATAATTCGGCGTTTTAGGGTTTCAATCTCGTGAAGAACGATTCGATCTTCTTCAGACCTAGATCGAGCTTCACCGATTGATTTGACGAGATCTAGGAATTCTTTAGATTGTCCGAATCCTCCTTGGGAGCCCATTGCGAGCTCCCTACCAATTGTCTTCAACTGCTCCAGCTTTGATTTGCTGAATGAGAAGGAGATGGAGGATTGAAGATCTGATAAGAGAACAAACACACACAGAGAATTGAAGCTAAAGAGAGTGGTATCCTGTTGAAGTCTGGTGAAATTGAACTCTTACTGAAGGATTTGGATCGACTATACACGATTTCTTTTTTGAGGAAGAAATGGAACTTTAAACTTGAAAAAAAAAAAGTTAAAAACTATTTTCTTTGTTTAACTTTAACCGCCCGTTTGGTTCGTGGTACTAAATAGTAAATAATGGTAATGGAAATGAATTACTGTGTAAAATTTCATCAAAATTTTCATGTTGTTTCTATAGTAATGAAATTTTGATCACAAAAAGGTTTTTATGTTCACGAATTTCCATTACCACCTAATATCATCTCTCCTATTGGTAATGCATTGGAATGAATCTTATGAACAAAATGAGATGATTGAAGATTGTCAAACATGGCCATCAAGGTAGCAAAGAGATTTTTCAACCAAAATTACGCTAGCTTTCATTAACATTACCGCGATTTATTACCACCTACCAAACGGACTGTAAATGTAATGGGAATATTAAATGGGTTTAAAATCAGAGAAAGTCCACAAGAAAAATATTTGGGAGCGAATATTTGAATTAAAATCATTAGTCTCATATTAAGTTTTGCAAGTTTTATTCTCTTGTATTAAACACCCTTGAATTGTTTTACGTTAAGTTGAAGGGTTTTCAATGTGATATACTTCCTCTGAATTCTTATACTCTTTTGTTATTCGTTGAAAATGAGAATTACTTTTTCACGTTAATAAATGCACTTATCCAATACTTAATATTTCTTATAATTATGCATAACGAGACATTTACTTTTCGCCGATAATATAGTTTTGCCAGCAGAAACCAAAGAGGGGGCTAATAGTAAATTGGAAGAGTGAAGGGAAGCCTTGGAGGGTAAGGGGTTATGCATAAGTCGTACGACGGCCGAATACTTGTGATGTAATTTCAATGAGACCAAATCGATAGGGGAGCCAGAGGTGACCATAGGGGAAGATGTTGCTGCACGTACGTCTAAGTTCAAATATTTGGGACGGGGAGCTTGATGGAGACATTATTATAGTATACAAGCGGGTTGGCTTAAGTGACGAGAAGCATTTGGGGTGCTTTGTGATAAAAAATTCCCAAGGAGATTAAAGGCTAAATTACCACGTTGCAATTAATGTTGGGTCGTAAAGAAGATTTTCGAACAGAGGATGGAAGTAACAGAGATGCGTATGCTGAGGTAAATGTGTGGTAATATCATGATGGATAGGATAAGAAACCAGGAGTTCATGGAGAAGTTAGGGGTTGCACCGATCTCCGCAAAGATGCGGGAGAACATGTTGAGATAATTTTGGCATATGCAGAGAAAGACACACGACGCCCTAGTAAGAAGGATCGAATGCATCATAGTAGAGGGCAAGAGAAGTCGACGAAGGCCTAGGAGAACGTGAGAGGAGCATATTAAAAGTGACATGCATGAGTTTCACCTCTCCAAGGACCTGACCAGGGATAGAGGCAGTTGGCAGCATCTTATCTACGTCCTAGACTACTAAACTCGTCCCTTTCGCGCGTTTGTTTGATTTTGTTCATTGCCTTTATTTATTCCCTTTTCCTTCTTTTTTACTTCTACCCTTATTTTTCGTTATTTGTATGTATTCTATGTAACATATTTGTAAGTTGCGGGTTTCTCTCTCTTGGAAGGCCCTTCTCGAGTCGGGGGACTCTTTGATCGCACCTTCCTTTATGAATATGAGTTGCCGTCGTCTTTCCCTCCCCAGACCTTGCTCATAGATTTCTATGAGTGGGATACACTTGGGTATGATGAT
Organism: Amaranthus palmeri; assembly: GCA_019776075.1. Taxonomy (NCBI): domain Eukaryota; kingdom Viridiplantae; phylum Streptophyta; class Magnoliopsida; order Caryophyllales; family Amaranthaceae; genus Amaranthus; species Amaranthus palmeri. The sequence continues at coordinate 197,515 of JAAKBH010000281.1, forward strand.
GATGATTATATTATACATAACGAAACATTATAAAAAGTGGATATTAATAATGTTTTACATTAAGATGAGTCAAAAGAGATCTCACTTGACTTTTTTTTTATAGATTAAACATAAAACACAAATTAAGAGTAAATAGTGTCAAAAAGTAATTGTCCAATTTTCAGTGAATATGAAAGAATAGCTGTTTTAGTCACTTAAGCAACTATTGTTCATGAATTAATTTTATTTGGCATATAGTTCTCTATATATATAATGATGATTATGATTAAACATAAAACACACATTAATGCATATATCATGATATTAACTTTTGAGAATTTTTTTCATATGAAATTAAAGATATTAAAGATTAAAATTGCACATTGAATTAAATTCAAGTAATGAAATTGTTAATGATGATTATGATTTATGAGTTTGAATATGATCATTATCAGTTTGAAATTAAAGATATTAAAGATTAAAATATTAAAGTTTAAAATACAGAGGAAATATATGTTATCATTATGAGTTTGAATATGATTATTTTTTAAGCAATGAGATTGTTAATGATCACGTTTAATGTCTACTTGATCAAATGAAGCTTCCATATGACCGTCTTAAAAAATTTAATTTAATGATTATTTATGATTATGGGCTACAAAAATTTCCATCACAATCAACACATCGCTAGAAGGGAATGACCCATGAGAATAAATTTTGGTTTATGATCATATGAAATGCGACTAAGTTTTACTGATCTGTTTGTCACTAACAAACTGTTCATCCTTCTCTATAATTCGGGCTTGAGATCGACATAAGCAATAAGCCCTCAAAATGGAATTTTATGTTAGTCAGAACTTAATGATTTAAAATCCACCAAGTATGAGAGCTCTCGCATATATTATCGAATACGAAGTTAACTAGAGAAACAAAGTTATAGTGTTTGAGGCTTTTTTTCTTTTTCTTTTTACCCATTTGACAAAGATAGAATTTTCACCGGCTATAAAATAATTATTGGTGTCTGGCAGGCTAATATTACAACCATAAGAAATCAACAAGGAGTTTTATTTGTAAATAGGAATCCTATGTAAGCGCTAAATAAATTCATAATATATAAAATATAATTTTTTTTTAAAATAAAAATAGTCTTTTTGATACTTATTGTTGAATAAAATATGATATTTTAAATATAAATTTTCATCCAAGAAGATCTTATACTAAAAGATTAAAGATAACATTAACAAATATTGTCAATAAGGATTCATTAGGATGATTAGGTGCATAATATGATTACTCTAAACAATACATGATTATATACATAAACTAAAAGTAGGTTCAAATTATAAAAAAATCATCATAGAAACCTAATATTCAAAAGGCTAAATATTTAATTGATTATTTAAAAGGAATATACATCATTTACTTGTTAAAATAACAATAATAAAAACAATAAAATAAAATAGTACCTAAATTAATGTATATTTACAACAAAAACAATAAAAAAGCCTATGAAAGATTCCAATTTTATGGAAAATTCCGTAAGAAAAAAACATACTAAGTTAAATTCATATATTTCAGACACCAGCATGAAATACCCTTTTAAATCAATAACAAAAACCTTTTGTATTGGTTTTTGAGATGAAAGTAGCCTCAACGCAACAACAAATTGTAGTACTTATACAAAATTAAATAAAAGATTTTAAAATAAGAGTTTGTTGCGCCAATTGTAAAAACGACGAAAAAATTCATCGAAAAAAGTAAAACGTATATAAAAATTGTTGCCTATGCAAAACATTGTTGCGTCTTCGGTCATGGAAAACGAAAGCAACAAACTAAGATTTAATTAACAGTCTATTTTGTATGAGACCGCAGTTCATCTTGTATGAGACCGTCTCATAGTGAGACGATCCCAAAACTAAAAATTAATAAACTAAAAGTTTCTATTATTGTGAACGTAAGTACGAGGCATGTTTCACGGTGAGACCATTTCATTTAAACTTATGTCATTGTATTAATACGTGCACCCATCATCATCATAGCTTTAAATTCATCAAAATTAATCGTTCCATCACCATCACGATCAACGCCATTAATCATTTTTCTACACTCACCTAAAGAAAAATCATCCCCTAAACTCTTCATAACCACTTGTAATTCTTCAACAGTAATCTTACCATTTCCATCAGCATCGTAAATCGAAAACGCCTCTTTTAAATTATGTAAAATTTCATCGGAATCGATTCCTTTTGTATTCAGCGCAATAAATTCATTAATATCAATGAATCCATCACCATCGGAATCAACTTCTCTGATCATGGAATCGATTTCTTCTTTAGTCACTTCTTGCCCTAAGCTTCCCATTAACGACCCTAATTCCGACGAAGAAATTTTTCCGTCGCCATTTACATCGAATTTTTTGAAAACATGTTCAAGCTCTTCGGTATTCACATTGAATGATCGACTTGAAGAGGAGAACGACTCGAACAATGGATTTTTTAAATTGGAATTCGCAGCTTGATCTGGATTGGTTTTTTCTTTCATCTTCTTTTTGAAAAATGTTTGGGCAAAACCCATTTGATTTTCTATTTAAATTTGATGTTGAATTTTGGTTTTGGAAAATAATGGAATACAAGGAGTAATTGGGTTAGGGGGTGAATGGTTTCAAAAGTGAGGAAAAAAGATAGAGATTGGAATTTTATTGTACATTTTAAAAATTTTGATCCATAAAAATAGGAGAAATTAAAGTAAATTTAGAAGAAATTTGGAAGAAACTTATTGTTGATATTTTTCTATTCTATTTTTATGAGATCTAAAATTAGATATAGGGTAATTTTGTAATTTAAATTGAAGGAATGAATTATCTTTTCTAAATTAACCAGTTAAAAAATTATAGGCTAATTTTTAGTAACACGTATGTGAAGTGAATATGAGACAAATTTAACATAAGTAAATAAGTTGATCATAGTGAATGTAGATGCATATGAATACATACTCGGGTGGGCTGATATGAATATGAAAATTTTATTCATTATAGATGGTGGATATGGACAAGAATAAGGACATACTGTATGAACATGCATATTTTACCATCTATAATAAGTTTTAAAAAACTCAGTGTTAATAAAAATTAATTAAAGTCAAATTGGGATTAACAAAGATTGAAAAACAATTGTTGTCTACGAACTAGAGTCAAAATGAGAAGAAAAAAATTATTCATAATCATTTGTAGCCTGTATATATACAATGTTCATTACTTTAGACACTTACTAAGGTATGTTTAACAATAGAGTTGTTTAAAGTTACTTGTAATGCTCGACCCTTCAGACTCGATAAATGAGCGGAATTAGACAATTTATCTTGATGGTAACTCTTAATTCAATCATATCATGTATGAAGAGCGAAGACTTTACTAAATTCTTATTACGTAAGATTGTTAAAAGAGCTTGATATTGCTTTTTCAATTGACTCTGATACCATGTTGAACTAAGCAAACTAAAGCATACAAAACCAAGAATTAAGAGGACAAAATGAATTTTATTGATCGCAATAGTTGGATGATACAGGGTAACAGGAGACATACAACTACTATATATATAGGGATATTGGAATACAAGAATGAACCTATAGAAGCCCTATGCAATACAAGATTCACTAAAGTTGACTAGACCTTTATAATAACAAACTCCTCCTCATCATCATCATACCCAGTGTTCTCGCACATAGATACTCTATGGTCAGGGTCCGGGGAAGGAAGGTCGACGGCGTCTCATACCCAGAAGGAGAGGGCGGTCATAAGAGTCCTTCGGCTCTATAGTAGTCTTCAAGGATATGACCTGCAAATATCTGAAACCTGCATCTTACACCCACGTTAGCCAAACATAGGGATCATTTATAAATTTAAAAACGATACAGGTAAAAGAGGCAGTGAATAGCGATGACGAAAGACACAGAACAGTAACAAACAAGTCTAGTAATCTAGGACGTGAATAAGGCGCCGCCATGTGGCTCTATCCCTGGTCAGGTCCTTAAAGAGGTCTAGTAATAACAAACTCCTAACTGTAAAATAATAGAATGTGGGAGCATGCTGATCACGTGCATATTATAATCTTGATGTGAGGCTTGCTTTGCTGATGTGCACAATATGCTGGGCTTGAACTGCTGCTACCTGTACTATATATATCCAACAATACGTAAAGTTAAGGTTTATATTTTAGATGAAAAGTTAGAACTGATGAATTTGAAATGGTTAACCACATAAATAGGCGCGTATCAGCATTTAAGCTTTGAATTAATGTTTGCTAACATTTTATATGCAAAAAGATCACAATAGAACAATTTGATAAACATCAGAATTACCGCATACACTTTTTAAAAGTTTTAGTTATCACGTGAAAAACCCAAAAGTTAGAGTTACTAAGTGAAATTTCCAATTTTAGAACATCTAGTCTCATGAGAGATCGTCTTTCTGATAGACGTTTCTCAGGCCTTATCCATTAAAGCTTTTGCCTACATTTAGTTTACATTTTCTCTCACGGGCCAAACCATTTAGAGACGGTCTCTCGCAAGTATTTGTGTCATGATTATGAGATGATTTCACAAATTCTAAAATCATAAACATCAAAACAAGAGCAAGGATTGCAATTTGCAACAATGGAGCAACGGTTATGGCGGGAAACCGAGGAGAAGTTCAGCACCAGCAATCTCGCCGGCGACTCCATTAACACCAACAGTAACGCAATCTCTCTCCAAACACTCTCATCATGTCGATCACTTATCATCAATCCTTCAACATCAAACCTTACAATTTCTTCCATTTTCAAAACCCTAATTCACACTCTTTCTTCCTCAAATCACCGCCATTACCACCACCACATTTTCTCTCTCCTCTCCACTCTCGCTCTTCATCACCCTTCCTTCTCACCGTCTATATCCTCTTCCATCGTTCCTCTCTATTCTTCCCTCATCTCTGACCCATCCTCCTCCCCTCGCCTGGCTGCTGCCGCTCTTTCTCTCCTCTTGTCAATCTCTGCCGTTGATGATCTCGATGACAGTCTCCTTGTATCTCTCTGCTTTCTTCCTTGTATTTCTGTCAGGGTTTGGTTCTTGAACAATGCGCTTAAGTTTTCAATTCGTCCCAATTTGTTGTTGACTGTGATGTTAGGGTTTAGTGAGGACCCTATTCCTCGTGTTCGTAAAGCTGCATTGGAGGGCTTGGTTCGTATTTGTGATTCGGGTATTGTTGTAGAGGATTCTGCAATTGTTGAGGGATGTTATTTTCGTGCTGTTGAACTTCTTGGTGATCAGGATGATTGTGTTCGCTTCAGTGCTGTTCGTGCGGTTAGTTGGCATTGTTTTTCTTTTTTGTATTAAATTATTGTTTTTTTTGATGTCTTTAAATAGGAATTCTGGAAATTGTGGGAACGGAAGCTACAATTGGATTGGTGTGACATGATTAGTGGTGTAATTTGATTTGGTTTATAACTCAACTATAGTTTTAAGAATGAATGGCATGTAATTCTTTTACGGCTGTAGGTAAACTTATCTTCTCGAGTAGTGGAAACTTCGGGAAATAAATAGTAGCCAAACCTGATTTGACCAGGACTTGGAATAAGTTGGGAAGAACAAAACTTTAATTGTGGTGATTGTTTTTGAGCTACTGGTAATTGAAAAGGAAAAGAAGATAGCGAATACATCGAATCCCACAAATTGTGATATAAATTTCATTATGTTCTGTGATACTCAACTGATGTAAATTTTTTAGGTGAGGGCATGGGGATGTATGCATGCTGAATCGAAGCCAGAGGAAGAAATTAAGGTTGCATGTTTCAATGGTATATTTCTGCAGGTACTTGACATAAATTTGCTTGTTGTTAGCTGTAATAAATTTCATTGCCTTCATGACTTTTATTTGAGTTGGTTGTACTTAGTGTTATTGTCAATAAAGCTTGGCTATTAGTGGGTGCAGTGGATATAATGTTTTAATGTAGTTTGAGTAACAAGCTTGATTTTTAAACCTTTTAATCTTTATCAGGAACTCTTGTTTGTGTGTACTCTTTAAATTTTCTTTTTTTGAAGGAAAAAAGGCATTCAATAGTCAGTCACAAAATAGTAAAAATTGAAAATTGGAACTATTTTCTTGAAGAATATATCTTTGAAATGACATGTAAAACATAAAATATCTATCTGATTGTATTTGTAGCTGAAACCACACAGTTTACTTCATGTGCACATTCTCACCCTTTAAAAATGTCAAAGTTTTGACCTGGAGATTTCTATAATTGCCGAGTAGATGATGGGCATTTTTAAGGCCTCTACCCATTTCACTGAGAGTAGTGTACAATTGTTCATTCTTATCACGGGTTTTAACTGGTCAAATTATTATGATCTTTAACAGGCAAAATTACTTAGCTGAAAAAATCAAAGAAACCTACCTTTGGTTGAACATGTGCCAAACATACTACATTTTCCAGGTTTGTAAAACTGTAACGTTAGAGTACAGGGTTTTAGATAGTGGCTTCCTTATATTTTCACTTGATACCTCCCAGGATGAACACGGACTCTATAGTTTTTACCTGTTACTTATACTCCTACCCCTAGTTGTCTGTCTGCATGATGCTGATGCATTAGAAACTTTAGACGTGACTCCAGAATTCTGGAATGCAACAAATAAATTTAAGGATGTTGATGATTTTTGAATCTAGAGTGGTCCAGTGACGACCGAGGCTTCTCAAATTTGTGTTCCTCTAAGTATTGGCAAACTTGTTTTTGTCTTGTAGCCTTTGAATGTGTTTTTGCGTTGCAATTTGCAAACCAATGCATCTCAAAGATCCCTACACATTTCTGTCACACATTATTTTGTTAGGCCAAAAAAATAAGTAATAAAATCAGTTTTAATCACAAAAATCAGTTTAAAATTAGTTACAATAAGTAAAATCAGTTTTAATCTTTACAACTTAGTTATAATTTATGATAAAAAAATCAGTTTCAAACAATCAGTTTCAGTCAGTAAGTGTCTTAGTATATGGCAACTATTTTTCCGTAGTGTGTGATGTGAGATCATAGTGCAAAAATGCAATAACGACACAGTGATGTACTAACGAGAGTGATATGGTTATCTTAAAATTAAATATCGGCCCAAAACATGAGATATTTCTTGAAACGAACGTAAACACGTTTTTTTTACACCTTGACCATGCGGCACATATCTATTTGTTTTTAAGAAACTTTTATGAGGCGTCCGATGTGATGCAGCCTAGTGTTTGCTTTATGCGGTAGGATGATTGATGAATTTTTTTTTTCAGTGTGGGATTGAATGATCATGGTAGTCATTTCCTTATATTTTTTGTATTTTATGGGTGTTATCCTATAATTGTGATCAATGGTTTTTGTTACCGGTTTCCTGACCAAAAATTGTGTTGATTTTTCCCTCCAGATCTGTTCTATGGTCGGAGATATGAATGTGGAGATCAGGGTGGAGGCTTTTACCTCCCTTGGAAAAATTGCATTTATCTCTGATGATATTTTGTTGCAGACCATGTCAAAAAAGGTCCTTGGAACAATCAAAGAAAAACAATCCTTAGCTTGGTGTAGTTCACATATGCATGAAATTCATGCTTCTGTTGCTGCTGGTTTATTTATTCTTGGTCTAGAGGATGAATTTAGTCAGGTAAACGAAATTCTGACTGAATTTTACTTCAGATTACTTTGAGGTATTCAGTGTTTCTGTGTTAAATTGGTAGGTTTAACTATTAATTTCCATATCATTGGGGCCAAAGATTTATAGTTCTTTGATTTTAGATTACAAATGACTATATTCAACAATGACAACATTCCATTGCCTCATTGCCATTAAGGGGCTCCCACCTAGGGTGGAGTTTGGGAGACTTGGATGTATGCAACCTTACCCTTATAAATGATAAAACTAACTAAGAAGTTGTTTGCGATGGATCCTTAGTAGCAAACTTCAATGTGCAACTTTACATAAATAGTAAGTGCACATGATTTAATGAGTCATTTTTAATTTATTTCATTAAAATGACTCATTGAATCATGTGCACTTCTTATTTATTAAATCATGATTACTTCTTATCTATGCAAAGTTGCAATTAACATTGGCAGCCAAGGGTCAATTGGAAACATCCTCTTTGTTATCGCTAATAAGGGTAATATTGCGTACATTTGACCCTCAAACATGCCTAGGTGGGGTCACTTAATGGTTTGAGGTAATGAGATGTTGTTGGTATATTCACTTATTTTATATATTTACTAAGCCATCATATATTTGTGAACTTTGAAAAATCAAATGTCAGAAATTTTATCCTTCAAGCTGTCATCGCATTATTTAATAAAATCTGTTGTTTTAATACCTATTCTCCTCAAATTATTTTCTTTTTAATATGTTGTTTAATGCTAATAAGTTCATTTCAGCTCAGTTTTGCCCATTTTACTACTATCTTTTTTAGATTTTTACATTTTCAATAAATTCTAAGTTCAATTAAGTGCAATAAGTTGCGGAAAATAGTTCCGTATTCCTTACTGTGCTAAAGATCTTCTAAAATGGAGTTAGTTACATTCACATTCCATATTATCCGTCGCTTTCGGTATCGCCACACTACTATCTAAAAATAACATACCACTATATATTAAGGTATTACTTATTAGTGCAGCTTTTTCTTTTCTTTTTCTTTTATTGGCTATTGTGCGTAATTACTTTCTTCTGTTCATTTACCTGTCCATTTACAACTGTTCAACAAATTCTGAGTTCTATGGCATTGGTGTATGCTAATATGTGTGAGATAGAGCATCTTCACTTCTTGCTATTAAAGGTGGATAGATCATGCTCCAAGTTTTAACTCCATGTATGCTACTTGAAGGTACAACAGGCTGCCTGTATCTCCGTGCGAATGCTTCCTGTTATCTCCGATCAATTTGCTAGCGAAGCTGTTAATATATTGAAATATGGTCTTAAAGGTGTTCCAAAGGTTAGGCTAGAGGCTCTGAAGACGATTCATCATATAGTACTATCTGGATGCTTAAAGATGAACGAGGAAAACATAGATATGGTATACCTTTAATGCTATGATTAATATTTTAGACGTTTTTTTTATGTTATACTTATTTTTATTGTTAAATATTTTCTTGAGGTGAGTGGTTATAATTCCTCTATGCAGTTCAGTATTTACTAATGTTTCTACAGAGCTTAAAACTTAAAAGCTAAAAAAAGACAATGGTGATAAATGGTTTAAGCTGTCTTGCTATTTATAGTGAAAATATTTATTTATTTATATCTGTCACTTATCAGTATAAGTGAATCAACTGTAAAGAAGTGTATTTCTATATCGCATATGCATTCTCAAATCTAGTTCCTACTGAAAATTACAATGGTGCTACGTGTAAAGGCATCTTTCAGCCAGCCTCTCCTGTAACATATTCATAGTTATTGACTCTCATTGAATGCTGATTTTCCAAATCTTTTTAATGCTAGGACATTTTTCTAGGTTGAACTTATTTTAGAACTCTATGGATATTTGGTAAATGGTACTTCCTCCGTTCCATATTACTTGCCACATTATAAGATAATGCACTATTCATTCATCACTCTTAGTTTGTGATTGTTTTTAATCTATAGACTATGAGTTAAACATAGTGAAGTTGAATCTTATTTGATTTGTCTTAATGCCAAGATTATTATATCGAATTTTTATGATTTTTTTATTGTACATAATTGAAGATATTAAGGATTGAATTTGCGCATTGGACTGCTTCAAAAGTTTTGGAACAGAGGAAGTAGGTGATAGGGTGTTTAGCAAAATATCGAGAGCCTTTTCAATGAGCTTCTCAAACTTTTCAATTGTTTGTTTCAAGTTTTAGCGCATCGTACCTAAATATCACATATCACTTGCCATGTGATTTTCCATTTGTAAAAATCTCAAATCATGGAGTTCCCCTTCTGTCCCAAAGTAGATTGAAAATGAATTATTTTCTGGAGGTTATAGGCGAAAAGCTGATTGAGCAACTTGCTATGAAGATCTCTTTTGATGCATTTATCTTTCAGCTAGTAGTTTCAACTAGGTTTGTCAAATAGAGAACCTATATCTTAGGACTTAATCAACAGATATGTTGGACCTTTAGTGACAGATTGCTTTGTTCTCTAATGAATTTTAACTCATCAATCATCATTATTACTGAAAGCTTATTGAGCAACTTGCTATGAAGAAATCTTTTGATACATATATCTTTCAGCTAGCAGCTTCAACTAGTTTTGTCAAAAACTCCTTTGTCTCACTCAATTTTCTCCAGTTTTTATTTAAGTTTGTCCTAATCATTTTTCCCTATTTCAATTTTTTGATATGACCCACCACTTTTACTCTCTTTATTCTCTCTCTCTCTCTCTCTCTCTCTCTCTCTCTCTCTCTCTCTCGTATTAATTAATACCCCACTACTTTAACCCATTATATCCAATTTCCTAGTCTCCGTGCCAAAAGCCAAAAGCTAAAAGCCAAAAGCCAGTGGAGCTAAATGGCTAAGACAGAGGAGCTAGGATTTAAGCTACAAATATGTAGGACCTTTAGTGACATTCCTTTGTTCTCTACTGAAACTCAACTCATCAATCATCATTGCCTCCTTAAAGTGGATTTTAATGGCAACTTATCGCTGGACTAGTTTTCTCTCACAATTGAGCAATGAAGAGGCAGATTAATGAGGTAGATGTATGTGGAGGACTGGAAGTAAGATTGCATATGTTGGACTACGAAAGGTGGGGATTGTACAAATGCTAGCAACTTCAGCTGGAATGTGTTCGAGGTAAAGTTTACTTGGTTCAGTCATCAGTGCTTTATGTGTCAATAATAATACATTGTCGTTAATATCTGTGGAGACTTTAATGAACTGAAGGTTCTGCCATAGTTTATGGAGAAGAGAAAAAATTTTGTATCAAACAGTAATTGGAAAATGATCAAAGGGACAAGGAATGTCTTTGCAAAAATCTTGTTACACAGTATTGCTCCTTTTCCAGTGTTAAGTTCACTTCCAAAAGTTAAATGCTACGCTTGACAGCTCAATTCACGATTCGTTCCTATCTTCTGAATAGTGTAAACTCATTTGCTAAGGTTTCTTTTCACCAACTTCCCTGCTTTCTTATAGCCAATGTATCTACTAACAAACAATGATAGTCTGATGCATTTCCAATCATCCTCCTAGTCATGTTATAACAGGGACTTCATAAGTTCATATTCTAAACTTTGAGTGGGGCAAGGTCCTAAGTTACAAAATTGTCTCCTGAGTAAGGAAAGGGTGCTGTTGGAAGATTCTCAATGTCGAGAAAAATTCTCTACCCTACTGGTTTAAGGAAGCTTTAATAACTCTTCCTATGACAAAGTGACGAGGTTCATGACTTGGATCTGGGTCATGAGTATAGTCTTGAAATTCATAGTGTTTGTGTGCAACAGTTGCGTCCCTACTACCTGCACATGATCTTGGTGGCAAGAAAACATATATTACACTTTGTTGGTTCTGAAGTGTATAGATGTGTATACATTTTTGTTTTCTTTGTTCCATTATAAAGTTAAATTATTTTTAGGGCTTAATGCTTGTCAACAATTTCATTCTTTTCTAGTATAGATATATGTGTCGCTAATGGAGGTCATACGTTACAGTAAACTCCATGTACAGCTTATTATCTATGCCATGGCTTTTTATATGAAATGCCAATGTTAACAAATTCTGATGGTCTTTTTACAGTTGCTTGGAACTCTTTTGGACAGCAGTTCTGAGATCAGATCCAGAGCTTTAAATATTCTTGAATCAGTTAAATTGCCTGGCCTGAAGGTGTTTAAATCAACTGTTGAAAGCCTCCTTAAAAGTTTGGACATGTACCCCAAGGTTTCTCCGCTCTTTTTTAGTATATTTCTGATATACTATTGAATAATTCCTGCTGTCAGTCTATTATTAAGGTTTCCTTCAAAGAAAGCTATACTATCTGAGATTAGGATCCAGGAAAGGCCAAATAGTTTCTTTGGTTCTGTACCTACTGACTTGAAAAGTCTCGTTCCTGCAGTCTCAAATGGTCATGTATTTTATGCCGTATTTTTTTATACAAAACACAGCTTCATTAATTTCTTAGCTTACCTTCAGTTTTGTTTTTCTTTTGTTCATTTCTTATGCTGTTCTAGACTGAAGCCCAAGTTTTTTGTACGGTGTTTAGCATTGGTCAGAATCATGGCAAATATGCAGTCAGAATCATGGAGGACTACTACGCCGAGGTTAAAATTCTTTCACTCTTTATGCATAAACATCAATGCATATTGCTACAACTAGTTTGGTTTACTAGTGTAACCTTATATGTATTAGGTAAAGAACATCATACTTCTTTTATGATGAGGTGTGATTTCTTCTTTTTGTGTTGTGTTGTTCAAGGCTAGTTCCTGCCTCACAAAATTTTCTCTTGTCCAACATTCAATTTCTTGACATCATCGCACATTTTCACTACTTGATATTATTAAAGAATATATTCTGCTCATTTGAAGTCAATGCATAACATGGTTAAACCCAAAAGATGTTCTTTGTTTCATAGGTTTTTGAATTTTGCTCACATCCTGGTAGAAATGAAAATTGATTTTGAAAAATAGTTTCCATTTTTTTGAGCTTTGCTGTTGTATTTCTTCTTGCATGGTATGATTAATTTGGATGTCTGATAGCAAAATACGTTTTTTATCATGACCGATACTGCTGGGCACTGTCCGTTCATTGGATCTTATGTAAAAGAGACCCCTTTATTGTTGTCTGTGTTGAATATTTACCGTCTATATTAGAAAATTATTGTTTTTCTGACTGAATGTATTGTCTCTTTCAGATTGAACCTTTTAGCAATGGGAAACTGGGCTGTAATAGACCAAGAGTTGTTGGATTGCTAGTTTTCGCTATTTCAGCTTCCATGAAACATGAAAAACACTTCATCCAAATTCCACCATGGATATTTTCTTATGCAGCTGCATACTTTGGGCGGATCTCTCTTGCTCTTCGTGATATTCTAGATGTTGATTCCCTTCTGGCATACTTGTCTTACTGTGGTATATCAATATTTCATTCTTCTTCAAAAGTGATTTTTTTAAGATCTTGGTTTCCGAGTGATATCTTATTACCCATGTTATCTATTTCAAAAAGGTAATTTACATTTTACGGGGCATTCTGAAACCAAGACTCGATCAGACATACTTTCAGGTGCTAAAGGTCAACAAGAAGTGACTGAGCATGTCCTCAGTGCAGTAAAGCTTATCCTTCAAACCGTGGAAAGGTTATGGAAGCTGGTTAAATGTGGATGCACAGATGAAATGATTAAAGCATTAAGGTGGTAATTTGGTCATCGTATATCGTGCTGTTTGTTTGTGACTAAAAGTTTGAGCTTTTTAAGAGTATATATTAGTATTTAAACTTGGTGTGTTAATTGCTCACTACTAAATGACACATTGATGTCGAGACTCATTTGGTTTCGGGCACCCTTAGAAGGCTTAATTTGTTGAAACACTTCTTTATGTGCTTATAACATACATCATATATGTGTAGATGGGGGAAAGGGGTTGTGGCATACCTTCTAAAACCCGAGTTTGTCTTTTTCGAGTAACCTGCTTTGCCTTCAAGATCAGTCTAACATAGTTGACTAGCTAATTTGCCTTTAAAACTGCCAATAATAGCCCAAAATCGACAATAATTCGCTTTATTTAATTTGTGAGTCGCTAGGAGATTAGCGAATCATGTGATAGTGCTCAAGACTCTCCCTTTGACAATGGAGGTTAGAGTTGAGACGTAAGAGAGCTAGAGAATGTAAGAATTAGTAACATAGTATAAATGAAAAGAGAGGGTAGGCAGAAAGTACTCACTTTGTGCAATTGCACAAATGAGTTCCTTGTTGGAGCATTCTGCCTTTTGCTATATATACTTGTTTCGTCTGGTGGTAAATGACTTCCTTATACCTTTATTGCACTCCCAACGTTTTCTTGAATACTTTTGTTCCTTATATGTCTTAGCGCAGATGCGTTCATCGTGTAGCTAAATATCGACCCAAAGCTTGAGATTCCCCTCAAAATTGTTTTAAGACATTTTTTTACACCCTTATAATGCGAGAGTCTTCTGTTCAATTCTTTTGATAACCTTTACAATGCGAATAATGCGATGCGATACTGCCTTATTTTGATTATGCTGTGTAGTATTGCTGTCTATTACGCTCTTGGGTCATGGTATGAAAATCAGAAGCAAACACACAAAACAGCCACAAGGAAAAGAAAAGAAGAATAAAACAGAAAGATTGTTGAGTTTTCGAGTAACCAGCTCACTCCAAAATAGCCTCAAGCTTGTATTAATATTTTTGTATGATTACACCATATGAGTACTCCTTTATTTATAGTAGTAATATTACTGCCAGCTCATACTTACATACCCGTTTCATTCCCCTTACCCACTACCCATTCAGTTATGATTTCATTATACTACCTAACAGAAATATTCTTTTCCAGTGCCACCTCATCTTTAGTATTGTTCCTTTTGCCTCTTCTCTGATATTTAATTATGTTGGGCTTGGACTGCTTAGCCTTAGTGAATGGCGTAGCAGGTCATTACATTATCCTTTGCCTCAATATTCACCTTGTCTTCAAGGTGAAAGTCAGGTAAAGTTGTTAACTGTTCATGATGAATTTCCAAGCAGCTTCACCAGGTGGCATCCTCTTCCATTTGACAGTTTTTTTTTTTTTTTTTTTTTTTTTTTTTTTTTTTTTTTTTTTTTGTTGTTGTTGTTGTTGTTGTTGTTGTTGTTGTATCATCAATGTGGCGCGTACTGGAAATGGTTGGCGCATACTGGAATGTGGTTGACAATATCAACTTCCCCTTGCACTTTTATAAGCTGAGAGAAGAGGAACACACGTTGGATAGATTTTGCTAGATGAGGCTGAGATGATATGCTCTCTAGGTCTGAGATGATAATTCATAGGACCTATAGTTCCTTGGTGCAAGTTTTCAGAAGGCCTTGCTAATGAATTTTGTCAAAAGGGCTACTTTCAAATACACCTCCCTTTATTTAGGAGACTCATCCCTTATTTTTTTATTTTCCGGGCACAAAAAAGGTTAATCAATGTCATCTCACTCTGTTAAACATTCTTCTAAAGCATATACCTAATATTCTCCCCTTCTCAACTTTTATTAGTGGTGGAGTCTTTTTCATATAAGAACTTGAAGGGAGTCACCTTCGAGAATGAATGAGTTAGTGTTGTAATGTTAATCTGCTCAATGCATTGAGTTACCCCAAGTTTAAGATCCTCATTCATAAAATACCTCAAGTAGGTCTCTAGGTGTTTTTTCACATTCTCTGTCTACCATCACTTTGGGAGTGATAAGAAGTAGATCTTTTGATGGTATTGTCATGAAACTAAATAGTTTCATCATGATATTGCTTAAGAATTCCCATATCTTCGGACACATTGGTTTGGGGGCATTACTATCTCCTTGACAAATGTCATTGTTGTCAATAGATGCTTTAAACCCAAAAAGCGACTACATTAGGACAAGTTATTCAGCACTAGGATAGCGTCGACCCCTCTAGACTTAGGAAAATCCTCGCTTAATTTTAAGCTTGTCATCTCATAACTTCATTGGTACTTAAATATATTGTTACATAGCCACAAGATGAGTGTTGATAGCCTGTTTTGTTGGAATAGTTCACGAGTGCCAATATTTTCATGGACCGCCTTTCTCATTCTGATCACATTTTTGCCGCCTTTTGCTCCCCTTGCCTCAGAGTCTTTGGTATTCATGGAGTAACTTGGGAAGAGTATCATGCCAACATGATGTGTCCCTTGAGATAAAGTGTATCAGCTGAATACTGGATAGTGGATACTCCATATTATTTTCTTTTAACCCGTTGATCATGTCCTTCTTTGGGTTTATGTTGCTATACATCCAATTTGGACTGGGCTAGCGAGCTTCTTTGAGAGGATGTTTGCCACTCAAATGAAGTGTTAACATTGTGATGAGCTTCATACCCTTAAGCTTACTTACCCATTTCAAATATTCTGGCTTACCTCTCGCTACACCATGAAAAATTTAAGGCTTCATCATTCGGTCTAAATGATGAATCTCTTTTCCAATATGTTGTGCGTACACTTTTGCACAACAAGCTTCATGACCACAAACTCTTTTAGGTATATGAATTTCATTTGGTCTCTTGGCTTTTAGGTGTGACCATAGTGCAAAATAAGGCCACATCAATGTATTACGAATGTATTGTAAATGATTTTGAGTTCACCGCGACCGAAATATAGGTCACATTGACAACATTTGACTGAAAAATCCGTTCTGTGACTATAGCTGCGAGCATGCGACCGTGACCGGCACCTGATTTTGAAAACATTAGGGGTTAACCAAATACAATTCCTATCAAACCTGAGTGATTAGAGTCTAAAATAAATCAAATTCATAGTTACTTTACCGCAACCTGACCTGACAAATATAAATAATTATAGCAACATGTATAAATAATAGTTAAATAGTAATAATAATTAATAACATCAAAAAATAAGCATAAGTAATTGTAATTAGTGATAAGAATAAGTTGTTATATGGTCTGGTTTTAATCTTGTGGTTTGATGCGATTCTAATAAAAATAAGTAATAAGAATGTGTAATAAGTTGAAGAGAGCAAACTCAAGGGTATTGATCATTTGATTGATCAAATATTACTCATTTTTGGCTTTATATTTTTAGTTAAGGTATATAGTGCCCAAGATTTGTAGTTCTTTGGTTTCGTATTATAATGGAGTATTGACTATTGAGCATTGACCCATTAAATCATTTGCGCTTCTTATTTATGTTAAGATGTTGTAATTGAAGGTCAATCGAAAAAAATCTGTTTGCTAGTACAAGGTTAAGTTGTGTACATCTATATTCAAACCTGCCACGGTAACTTTGGTATGCCTTTTCTTGTTATGTGAGGTTTCCTTTTCCAGTAAGCTATATTCATAATTACTAGCACCTACAAGTGCGTGCTAATTTTATATCTCTTGTATTATCTAGTTCACTACATGCCACTACCCCAGTCTTTACGAGACTTCCACATTTGATGATTTTTATTGGCTTTTTTAAGCAGGAGGGTGTAAGGTGTTTACAACCTTACCCATATAGGGCTTCGTATGGCTTCTATATTGAAGTTGTTTCCTTGGGGTTGAGACTTTTTACCAATGCTAAACTTGGCTTTTGTTCTGCTTCTCAGGTACTGTAAAGAATCTCTTATGACAGTAAAGGCTGGTTCTTTTGCACATGCTGGTGTAGTTGCTTTTGCATTCCAATATATTCGTATCGTAAAGATTCTCACGGAGGTTTGGAAAATCTTTGTGGTATCCGAACATTGTCTATTGTCCCAAATTGGTGACATGGACCTGTTACTTGGAAAGCTCGACAAAGCATTACTTGATTTCAGATATAGGTTCATTGGGTTAAGTGAAAATGTTGAGCTTATTATTTTGGAGTTGCTGCTTCTCAATTATCTGCTGCAACTTTCGAGTCCTTATACCCACGGGAAAGCCTTTCATAAATTATGTACCGTGTTTTCTTATGTGTGCCACTTAAGAAATGCAAAATCCATTGCATGCTCCGACTTTGTTAACCAGTTTGCAGAACTATCTTATGATGGCTGCTTGTCTCTTGAGGCAACTCGCAACCCTACCCAGTTGAAAAAACTGCTAGACTTATTTTTGCTCAAGGAGTTGGGAGTCTCTGAAGGAATCAAGCACATTAAAGCAGATCTTTGTGTTCTAGGCTTTAACTCTGTAACTCCTCTGCGCTTCATTTCAGGATTGCCTGTGGCAATTCCTCTTGAAATTACCCTCTATAACGTGACAAATGATCATAGACTATGGCTGAAGATTACGTTGAATGACAAGCTGACAGAGTATTTCTTCTTGGATATGGAAGAATATGGAGGCCCCGGAGAGCCTAGGCAATTCAAGTGCACCTTACCATTCTATAGAACTCCGGAAGTAGTTGCTTTCACATTGAGAATTAGTATGGGTATGGAATGTTTGTATGAGGATTTGCATTTGTGGAATGGCCATGGTGGCCCTAAACATGCCCTGACTTTCATTAGCCCGGAAATAGAAGTGGATTTCTCTAACCTCAAAAACCCCCCAACATGATGAATGTTAAGACTCTATTTATATTAATAGTCATGAAAAAGGAGAAGTAGCGCAGTATTAAAGGTGCATGCCAGATTTCTGTTTTTCTTTTCCCTTGCCTCTTATCTTCTACAGCTAGTTGACAACTGTTTTTTCCCACACATGTATTACCTCTTCTCCCTTGTCAATATCAACAACTTGAATCAACCAGATCAAGATTGGAAAAATGTGTGTTGTGGATCATTCGAGCGTATGAAGACTCAAATAGAGATGGAGATATTAAATTTCTAATTTTCTATGGAGATGATAATGAAAGATGCTCATCCTTTGACAGAGCAGAAAATCAAAGCCATTACCATTGTAAGTAATTTCATATGTTGGGTTGTTCATCTTATTTTTCTCCAAAAGTTTTGGTACTTCTAGTTTCAGGACATGGTTTGAATCTGTGCACCGCCTTTTTATCCTCATCCAGTCTTTTTGCTGATTTTTCGAACTGAGAGTTAGAAAGTTTTGAAGAATAATTTAATGGTATGTTTAGTTTGGTGTTGGTGTAGATGTTTCTGTTGCTATTTCTTTTTCTCTTTCAAATCTGTCCATAAAAGTCTTACAAAAGGAAAATAACCCTTTTACGAAATACCTTACTTTTTTGGTCTATGTGTATGCTGTTAGGTCGATTTTGAAATATTCTTGTGAGTTATTGAACTATATAGAACACAAGGATCCAATCTTCTGGCAACAAATTCAGGTAAAAACTCTACTAATTTTTTTGGGACTGAGTTGAATGATTAGTAAGCGAATTTAGGACTTAATTTTTCTGTCTGGATCCATTATTATTGGTTTCATTTGGCTTTTCCATGTGAATGTTTCATAGTGTAGTGCTTATTTCTAGATAAATATTAGGTGCCTTTGAGCTGATTTAAATCTAGGAACATTGAAATCTGACCATGGAAATTAATATGGGCCTATGTTTACTGAATTTATGATAGCTTTAGCTTTCTACGGGGAATTTAAGCTTCGTATTGTTTGAATAAAATTGTAGGTCATTTGTCTGGGTAGTTGGCTTCATATTTGGTCAGAGTTTTACTTTTTGATGTGTGAAAGCTCTTTTTGAGCGGAGGAATTAAGGATGCATTTATTTTCAATCTTTTTAATAGTGTTGGAAAAGTGTGCCTTTAGTTCGTAATGTTAGCATTTGATTTATATTGGGAATGAATGGAATTTACAAATTCACTATAGATATTGTTAATGTAGAAGCGACTTGAATTGTGCATATATATATATAGATATTGTTAATGTAGCAACAACTTTTGAACAAAAAAATGTTACTTTTGTTTTAAAAAATATGGTACTTTTTAATAAAAGTTACTTACAGAAAAAAAAACATTAATACAAAGTCACATTTTTTTTGAGAAGTAACACTTTTTATGCTAAAAGCAACACCTTATTGTGAGTTTTTTCATAACTTTTTTCCTAAAGTAACACTTTTTGGCCTAAAAGTATTTTTTTTTTTTTCAAAAAAAATAATGCTTTTTTTGCTTAAATGTAACACCTTTTTAGTAAAAAAGTAACAGTTTTTTGTCAAATAGATTGGTTCTCACGGTTCTCATGTAAGGATGATTCTCAGTGAAACTTCTTTATATATATATATATATATATATATATATATATATATATATATATATATATATATATATATATAGCCGGTCTTGGCCGAGACCGTCTCAAGGTGAGACGGCCCAGCCCAAGCCGCGCGCTATAGGGGAGAGTAAATTGCAATATGATCAGTTTTTATCTTAACACATTCATTTTCATGGTTAAAGTGTTCAGTTTCTAATATGATCAGTTATGCTCTAGTATGTTTCAGACTAAATGACAATTGTCCATTTATATCAATCAGTTTTAAGACTAAATGGATCAATTGTCCAATAAAGTGTATCAGCTTCATTGATAATAGCCTCAATTTAGTCAGTTTATTTTCGCCTCTTAAAGTATACACTTCACTTACTAAATTGCTATTTTAAAATACGCAATTGTGCTCTTAACATACTCAATTGTCCTTTTAAAAAAAATTGATATACAATTTGTATATGATTTCACAAATAATGGTATTGAATCAAATTATATGTTTGATTTTCTACCCCATCTTCAATTCATTAGTACTCTTTTCAGTTATCTTGTTAACTTCATCAATTGTTGCCTTATATAGTGTTTTTACTACCTTCCTTGCTTCTTCATTGTCTCCATGTAAGTGTGGAACGTCATGCATGTTGTTATTACTATATCCATCAAACCAGACGCTGTTAAGAATCAAATTGAGGCTATTATCAATGAAACTGATACACTTTATTGGACAATTGATCCATTTAGTCTTAAAACTGATTGATATAAATAGACAATTGTCATTTAGTCTTAAAACTGAACACTTTAACCATGAAAATGAATGTGTTAAGATAGAAACTGATCATATTGCAGTTTACTCTCCCCTATAGCGCGCGGCTTGGGCTGGGCCGTCTCACCTTGAGACCGTTTCGGCCAAGTTTTGGTGATATATATATATATATATATATATATATATATATATATATATATATATATATATATATATATATATATATATATATATATTTATTTATTTATTTATTTATTTATTTATTTAGATATTTATATTTATATTACAATTGTATAGCTATGGATGAATTATACATAATAACTTTCAACTCTCCCAAACTCTATTTACGTATATAGTGTTAGGATTACCATGTGTTGTTATAAGGAGCCGCATGTTGTCCAAAGAAGATAAGGTTTTGTATAATGTCTTGCACAATCATATATTCATATCCGATACCTAACTAAGGTGGCAATGGATTATAGTCATCGCTTACCAGCAACTGCGTAAAAATGATGTCTATATGTCTACGTGAAGGAATAATCATGTTTTCATCAGTATCGGTCCACCATTGATCTTGTAAAAAATTTATATCGAGAACTGTGTTATAGGATTTTATGTCTTTTACTCCCCTAAATATTTTTGATGTGGTGTTACATTCAATGGTGTTTGCAGGTAATCCTTCAAAATGCTGCCACGACTTCGTAAGGCGACTGTCCTCTGATGTGGGGTCCATGAAAGATGTTCTATGCAATTGTTTGATAAAAGATGCCACAATAGTTGCAATCGAGTTGGGTTAGAGGGGTTGAAATTGAAGACTTTTTATCCACAAAATCGGGCCAACTGAATCTGCTCATGTACCACACCAATCTTCAACCCCTTCCTCCTCAGCGCAACAGCAGCCAAGATCAGCATGTAAAAGCTTGCACTCGAGCCGTTTTATCAATTCGGTCATAATTTTTCGACTTTTTACGATTACTTGATTGCTTCTTTCACACTCCCACACATTCTTCCATTTGTCTTGGCCTCTTTTCTGACTATGGAAGCTCCCTTACTAACCACCAATCCACCATACCCATTTACTCCTTGGAAGATACATTACTGACTTGTTTGATTTCTGGAGGATTTGGCTAGTTTCATGGTTAATCACACTTGATATGTACCGTTAAAAGTATATACCCCCAAGACATCTACATGTTCCCTTGAACAATATTGTATAATACTCCTAGCATAGAAATGCACTTTATAAAATTGTATATATTTTACCCAAGTCCCAACACTTCAATTTCATTGAACACATGTATTATTGTTTAAATCAAAAAAATCATGTGCAATTGTATATTTGAAATTATTTGATATTAATAATAATGCAATGAATATTCATTCATCAATTTATACCATTATAAAATTAGAGCACTAGATTAAAAATGATTTTTTATGATGTGTTTAGATAGAAAAAAATAAAAGGAAACAAAGAGAGGTTTGAATAGATAAAAAGTTCTTTGTTTAGATGATAAAAATAGGAGTTAAAATCCGCTCCATTACTTAATCTAGTGGTTAAAATTGCTTAATAGAGGAAAATATGATGAATTTTGAGATTTTTATTTTAATTTTTTTTACTCATAAATAGGTCTCAAAATCTTAGTATGGGTAATAGAAAAACATAATAAAGAGGATTCTAATACTAAAAATAAAATTGAAACTCATTCAAAGAATTCACATTATGGATTATACACTATATTCTTCAATACAAATGGCAGCTCACACCTTACTCTACTCTTTCATTTCTCAAACAAATTTCGTATTTATGTTTACAATAACTGACGAAATTAAAATGCATATATAAAACCAAATATATGACCTACAAATATAACGAAATCTAAATAGAAATACACACAAAAAAACCTTGGGATATAAATTAAAGAATTTGGTCGACAGAAAAAATATGTCAACAAAAACAAATTATAAAGGAGAGTAACACTTAGATTAAATGTTTCCTTGTTAAGTTTCAACCATTCAATCTAGTCTCTTATAAGTTATAATCAAAAGGGCGAGATTGATTGATTGATTTTCATTTTAACGAACTTAAATTCGTTTTACAATTCACATGGTTGAGATTTTAGGGGTAGTCAAGTGATCTGGATCTGGATCTATCTGGATCACCCGCAGCTTCACAATACCCAATTATCAGAATCCTGTATAGTTGATAATTTTTTCTTTACATGTGAATTTACAACAAATGTTTGACTAGTAAATTTCAGCTTGTAAGCTACTCGTTTCCAAACCCATACCCAAACATCAATGAAAATTTACAGGTACCTCCATTTCACAAAAATCATTGCTGAGACGAGTCAAAAAAGCACAGCCAATACCAAAAGCAACAAGGCGTTCCCTTCCTCTATAAATCCTGTATAAAAGGGGATTTCTTGTTGCCTGTCTACAAAAACCTATAGTAGGCCTGAACAAAAAAATCCAATCTATAAAGCTTCCTTTCCCTTTCAATGTGTATGTAAGTTTACATGATTATAGCAGAAGCAAAGGACCGTTTCCCAACTGCCTTGAGGCTTGTCGATTTCCAACCACAATCTTCTTGATACCACTCAATCTGTCATCACATTTCATCATTATTAAGACATGATACTCTAATTAAACTACCAGAATTCCAGAAATAAATTTCCATGATGGGATTGATGGCAAAGTGATTTATAATTTAAAATGAGGAAGAAAAATAATGGATGCACCTTCTCTACTATTTCTCCGTTTTCTCCCATTCCTCCAATTGCATATATGCTATCACCCAATGCTACAGTTGCTGAATATCCCCTAGAGTAGTTCATTGGTGCCTCATCCATCCAGGTTCCATACCGAGGGTCATATACTTCAACAGTGGCTACCATTGAGCTTCCATCATAACCACCCATAGCATACCTGTGCAATAGCCAGCAAACACATTCTCACATTAATTCCTACTTGAAATCATTAGTTTAAAACTTTAAATGACATAGGAATGTAGAGGGAAAAGATGACACATTTATCGTGAGTTCTATATTTTGGCTCACCTTGAGAGAGATCCACAGCCTCTCTATAGCTGGAAAACCATCTTTAATCTTTGTGTTCTTATAATAGTTCAATGACTATCAACTTGTATCTCTGAACATCAATGGTTTCAGTTCCATCCATTACAAAATTTCGCATACCAACTATGCAAACATCAAAACCTACACATTACAATCCAGAATCCCTGCATTGCCATGATCCGGCTACTAATATATCGACCCCCAAACAGCCACTTTAAATGAGTCATAACCATAGGGTGCTACACATGTATGGGTACCTCCCTACACTATAAATATCTGGCTGTGAATTCATTTCTGTCTTTATTGCATGAAAATCAACATTTTTTAGTTTAATTAAAATATTCTGGTTAATCTACCAATGAAAATTCTCTCTTGTCCCCATATTCCATAGTCTTTAGAAAACAACTGTGTTCCTAGTGATTTGGATGATGACTTGCAAGTGACTAATCTATAGAGTTTCTATACATGTTTAAGCAAAAGTAGAAGCACATAATAAAGTTCCTGTTAAAGCATCAAATAAAGAATCTAGACCGAAGTTCTTAAGTAGGGAGTAGGGACTGTTGCATAAGTTCAGGTGCAGCAGCATCCAAGAGTTGAAGATGTTCCAATGAACATAATTTCTGATTTCTGAATATAAGCTTAGGAGGTGTTTGCTCTGAGAAGTGAAAATAAAATGGAAAGGGAATGCTTGAAGAGGAGTAAAAGTATTGTTAAGCAGTATTATTATTAATTGTTGGACATAAAGAGAAGGTATGAAAATGGCAAGAGGATAATAGGAGGACGAGTTTGCTTGTCTATTTGTTACATCCCATGTCATAGTTGTAACAAATAACTTGAGGCAAAATATTGAAAACATTACCCACAGCCAAAACAAACATTAGGTGAATGGAATTGCTAATTTAATTTCATTTCAACCTTACAAAAACAACTACCAAACACCCCCTTAGAAGGTATGCGTTAAGTTCTCGAGATTGTCCAACAAAGTAAAGGAATCACTTGTGGCAATGTATTGGAAAAATTACCCACACAGCAAAACAAATGTTAGGCGAATTGATTTGCTTATTTGATTTCATTTCCAATATTTCAAAAACAACTACCAAATCCCCATTGAAGGTATGTGTTTGAGTTCTCAAGATTGTCCAAGTAATTGGGAAATGAAACCTGTCAGTAAGAATGCAATAAGATTGCACTCTGGTACTTAAATAGGTTTTCATTTAATCTGTCTAGAAAAATTCCCAAGAATAAGGAAATTTAGTATCCTAAACAAAATTAGTTGTTAGAATAAAGAAAAAAATTTCATCTTTGAAATATAGATAAGATTTTCTAGAATCATTGTCTTTTAGGAAACTTTATTTTAACTATATCTTTTAGATCATGATAAACATTACAAGTTTACCTTGAAACCTTTTACCGGCTATAGTATATGTAATACAAGTTTCAATATACCCATTACCGGCTATTTTCAAGAACATGGAAGTGAGGAGGAAAATTTGGTTCACCACCCATGCTACGTTATGCATAATTATCCGTAGTTGGTGGGTTAATTTTCTTAATTCTAAAACTAAGGTGATTAGACATAAATGATAAAAGTTAAAATTGAGCAAGGCAAATAGTGTTCTCAAATCATTTCCACGAAAAGTCCAAACTCTATACTGCTCTAAGTCTTGGTATTAGAGTTTATCATCCCAAAGAGAAATAGTTGTATTCTGGAGAATTTGGGGTAAACCTTGAGTGAGTTCTTTCACATGTATATTTTGGATTAAGAAAAAGCCGAAGTCTCAAGTCAAAATCCTTGAGGTTCACGTTTTTCTTCCTGTTGGCACTTGAAGCCATTATCGTTAAAGTCACTTTTGCAAATTCTTTTTCAAGTATTCGTTCATAATTGTGTAGTTCACTACAAGTTCCATACAATAAGTCACCCCCTCTAGTAGTGTTCCATCATACTTTCAAACCTAAACACGCACATGTTCTACAGTTTAGACATTATCCTACCACCCTCATTCTGGATGAATCACTTCCAAAACATGATTCAAACAATGTTTATGAGGTGTCATGTTAAAAAAATGACTCAAACAATGAAACAAAAATTAAAGAGCACAGAAGAGAAAGATATGTTCCTTACAGCTTTTCATTCAACATAACCAGAGAATGACAAGCCCTCTTGGACTTCATGCTTTCAAGTTTCCTCCAAGAATTCTCTCTCGGATCAAATCGTTCAGCCGAACTGCCAATAGAAGCATAGAATTCGTTAGACGGAACCAAAACAGAAAACAACAAAGGATAAATAGGAATGCGGTAATATTCAGAAATAGAGGATTTGATACATGTAATACATGAGAAAGAGAGACACCATCATTGTTTTGTAGGTAAACTTTTATTGCATTTGATGATCCAAAACAAGGCCTCAAGATTTCATTTCATGTTGGTGCTATTACTCAAGTTCTACACATTGAAGCGCAAAATGTGAAACGCGAAACTATACCCTGCACCACATTTCGGACACTTCGTACCGACACTACGGAATTCGAAGTGAAACACTGAATTCCTGTTTCTGGTCGGCATCAAGGAAGAACTAGTATCTTTTTACTGTTACAATTATATCATGTTCTATTTTTGTGATACAAGACTTTTAATTTATGATTAGAGTTATGGTTATATTTCCAATTTATAATCCAAGAATATGGACAGCACCATGGCTCTATGGAGAATTTAAGTAATTTCATCGAACCAAACCACCAAAACAGGTATGCAACTGTACAAGGCAGAGTTGAAAGTTGAAACCTCTTGAAAGAACACAAAACTTCTTATACATCAGTTAGATACTTGGATACTTGCAAAAGTACTGCTAAGCTATCCCTTATCTGCTGAATAGATGCGAGTATTCTGAATTTTGCATCCAACTTTATACTCTTCACAACTTTGTCAATTCTGTTCACCCTATGATTCCACACTGACTCATTTCTGCATTGCCAAATTAAGAGAGATTGCACAAAGCAGTGATTGCGATCTTTCCCTTTAACTAGGACATCCTCCTACGTTTCTTGCTTAGCATCCCAAGAGTGCTTTAGCCATGTTATATATTCAACCGTAATTTGGTAGAGTCCAGGTAGAGTCCAGGCACTCCTTAAGTCCTTATTGAAGTTGTTAAGAAAGAACAGATGTGAAATGCTTTCAGGTTCCGCCACACAGTGTGCAACTGTTTTTATCAATACAACCAATTTGCATAAGCCATGTTTTTATCTCAGGCTAGCCAAAGTATGAAATTTGCTTTACGAACATTAGTTTTGAACCAGAACAATCTAGCCCCCAGTGACACGAGGGCTTTTTCCCATGAGGAATTTATGGGAGGATTTTGATGGGGAATTGAGTAAATATTCTGATGAACCAGAAACTGAGCTTTTCCTTGACTTCAGAATTTTTTGAATGCCTAGCTCAATCTTATATTATGGGAGGATTACAAACTGATCAGTCTCTGCCCTTCATATATACTCCGTGAACCATAGTGTAAAAATGCGAAAACGATCACGATCGCGGTTATCATAACGCCTAAATGTCGGTCGAATCATAAGATATGCTTTGATACGGCCCAAAACTCGGTTTTTTACACTTTTACAACATGGGAAATATCGGTTTGTTTGTTTCAAAAACCATACAACGCGGCTGATCCGATGCGATACAGCCTTGTTTTTACTATGTTGTGAACCCCCAACCTGAACCGGCATTGACTCTTAGCATAGAGTTAATGTGCCATACAATCTTCCCTACTGCAGCAAGGTTCCAAATCTCCAAGTCCCTAATGCCTAATATGCCCTCCTTTGACTTACAAACCTCTTTCAATTGATACTTCCAGGAGCCATGTTACTAGAGGATTCATGCCAAAGACAGGAACTGCAAATTGCATTAACCTTCTTCAACACGTTTTAAAAGAGGACACACATTTGATATCATTAGTTTGTCATGCTCATTAAATCAGCATTCACAAGTTACAAACGAGCTGCGAACGACAAGTTTTAGCTTGTATTAGATTAAGTTTGGTTTCCTAAGTTACACTAGATTAATGTTTCTTGTATCTAATTTCGTTTCTCGTTTCAAATGACGGAAAAAGTGGTCATCAATTCATCAAGTGATACACACTTGTTAGTATTGCGGAAAGCCAAAAAGACATTTTTTGCCTATTGATATAGATGCCCCATTATTTAATCAGCTATGCATGGTCTATCAAAGCCACCTCATCACGCTTATAAGTGTTACACTAGATTAATGTTTCTCGTATCTCATTTCGTTTCTTTTTCAAATGACTGCAAAAATGGTCATCAATTCATCAAGTGATACACACTTGTAGGTATTGCAAAAAGCCGAAAAGACATTTTTTGCCTACTGATATTAGTATGCCCCATTAGTATAATCAGCCATGCATGGTCTATCAAAGCCACCTCATGACACTTTGGCAGAAGCCTCTCTAGAATTACACGTACCGGATGATGTTTATGTTCTTGAATACCGTGATACACACAACAATATGGGAAACCTTACTCTACTTAACATTAATGTACATAAACTACAGTTCAAGAATATTTATATCAAATCCTCAGAAACTAATACTAAGCACAAAAAAGAAAAAGTGATAATATGTAGTGCGTTGCTGGAAATCGTTAGGGAAAGAGTATGGACATGTTAGCAAGAAAAGAGGAAGAATGCAGGTACATAACCTCAAATAACATTTTCCATCATATCCACCAACAGCATAAATGGCACCATTAAGCTCCACTGCTGCTAGTCCAAATCTCTACAATACATTAACACAATTTCTATAAATATAATGTCACATCTATTAACAGCACTGACAATTGAAGCTTGAATATGTCACACTTTAAGACTGCCAAGTGCCAACATTACTGAAGAGCCAATAAATAGTTTCAGGAAAATAGTTTCAGGAAAATCAAGTGAAGAACCAATAAATAAAAGTTCACACAAAAAGGGTCACTAAGATCAGATAAGCGCAGGTTAGGAAATTCCGGTGAAAAGGAATTCTCATACATGCAAAGGGGATAAAGAAGTCTGATACATGCAAGTTCTCATATCATACATACATAAATGTAATCATCTAAAAGTACATGTTTCAGCACAAATGGATTGCTAGTTTCTTAAAACTTGGTCCAGCAAAGTTGTACTTTGTTTCATAAGTAATAGCTAAATCACTAGTATCAAACTAACACAATCAAACAGATTTCAATCCACAATGACTAGGAAAGTTCACCTTCTGCAGCATTGATCTAGAGAATATCCAACAACCAACATTTACATCGAACATCTCCACTTCAGAAAAGCAGTTAAGTCCGTCCCCACCACCAATTGCGAAAAGTTTGTCAGACAATGTAGTTGCAGCTAAGGCCCCTTTCGGCTTGTTCAAATAAGGAAGTGACGTCCAATGATTTCTTATAGGATTGTAGGATTCAACTTGAACCAGAAAAGGTAATATGTTAACAAGGAATTGCAATCAATGCAGAGTAAGGAGAATAAAAAGACGATTATACCTATATTATACCAAATATCATTATTTCCTCCACCAACTGCATACAGATCACCGTTCAACTTTGCAAGAGAGACATGTGAGCGAATGGAGCTCATTGGCCTCAAAGATTTAATTAAATCTTTCTCTGGAGAGTAGGAGTCAAGCGATGCAAGCAATGATACTCCATCAGAACCACCTGCTAGAATAATCAAACCACCTTGGTCCTGGAGCGGGTCACTGGTAGCATCCACTGTTCCATATGCAGGCACCTCAGAATAATTGGACAAGGCCTCTAGCCTTATACAGCGGTCTTGTAACCGCTGGACTTCTGAGAGCTAAAACAAATAGATTACATCAATGTTTTCATTTTCACATACATCTCCTACAACAAGTCAAGTACTTGATCATTTAAAGTCACATGTCATAAAGGCAGCTCATCTCCAGCTTACCACAAGAAACCTGACAATCAGATGACGAAAAGCAGTCTCCAATCTTCCTAATCACTTTTTGCGAGGAACTCGGGGCAAAAACCTAGGGAATGGGAATACGGAATAAACCTAGAATAACGTGGAAACGATTGGATACAGGATACTTTATGGAAAGAAAATGAATCTAATAACAAAAATGACATTGAATTCAAATTCTTATTTTGATTACCTTAACAACTATTCTTGTAAATATTTTTATCGTGTAATGTTATGTATAACTGAGTTGTTGCATTTGTGAAGCCATGTTATCTCACCAACAAATAAAATGATATGCAGTGCACAAACAATTTTTTTCACCTGGGGACTCTTAACTACGTCAATAATCTGATCCCTTAACATACCTTCCAAATACATAACCAAGCGAAAATCACCCAACATCTACTAAATTCATCCACAATCAAGCTACACAGCCAAGGTAATTAACCGGATAACAATTTCCTAGTGCACAAATCAACTCACGGTAAACCCATGCAAAAAAAGCATGTTTCCGGAAAACACTCAAAATGCTGCTTTTCCATAATTTACAAAGAAAGTAATCGTCTAGTTCATCTTTTTTTCTTTTTCTTTTAATTCCACCAATTCTATGCTCTCGATTCATCAACTAAAGGTTATGATTTGAAAGAATTACTCACTAAAGCGTCGCCGGACAAAGTCTTTATTCGCTCAAAAACTCCAAATTTGCATAAGTGACATGCTCAGTTTTGCCTGTTGGTTGTTGCACATCTTTTCCACACCAATCCCTCCAAGCTCTAATGCCAAATAAACGAGAATTGGATGGGAAATCGCTCTTAAATGTTAGTGGAAATACATCGAATTTTACTCCAAACAGTACCCCGATATCTAATCAACTTCAAAGTTCCCTTCAAAATCTTTTTTTTTGGATTTAATTTGAGCAAAAAGATTAGCTCTTCAATTGATCTCCTCCTTCAACTCTCAATCAAACATATAATAGACTTCTTGATTTAGTTTGTGTTTAGTTGAGCAACCCACAATTCCTCCCAACACACCTAAGACATTGTGTATTAAATTACTATAAATTCATGCTCAGCCTTTTGCAAACTTCGTAAGCTCCCATATTTTTTTTAAAAACATATCAATAAGCTTAAATAGCATAAAACAACCCTAATTAGATTATAAGATAACATTGATGTGACCGGCACAAGACTCCTAAATGCGCACTAACACCTAGGCTAGCACAAGTCTCCTAATTGTACGCAAACATCTATGCTAGTTCACGACTTACATTTCTTATTGAGCTCTATCCGTCTACTTATTGTTGCGTGAAGATAACATATGCCAAACTACTAACTATAATTACCAATTGACCTAACATCAACCTTGTCAATCTTTTGTTGACTCAAAAGCAATAATTAAAGTAACTCGCTATCAATTAACTAGGCAAGGACACTTTGCGGTGATTTTAAACACAAATCCCATCTTTCCGTGCAATGTGTCCACAATTGGAGTAGCTTATCACAAAACATTCAAGCCACTCCATCATAATGCAGAAGTAAGGCTGGATCATATCGTACCGGGCCCCGGCCACGTAGCAAAGTTTTTAAAATCTATGAGCAAATACAAGTAGTATCATGAAGGTGTAAAAAATTTAGTTTTCAATCGTTAGAAAGGGTTGGTCAAGGTTTTAGCGATATGATAACGACATAGTACAAAATTGCATCATGTCGTTTAACCCTATGTTACCTAATACAAAATTCGATCTGATAAGAGAAACGAAAATGGTAATGAGAAACTCTATTTTAGAGTTTTAAAAACGTCAAAAATATTGGAAACATAGGTACAATTTTATTTTATAAACAAATAAATAAGTAAAAGAAGTTATGGAAATGACTAAAAAACATTTGAGGACTGTAGTTCGAAAACATTAATCTAGAGTTTTGGAAAAGAAGTTTCTAAAGCGGGATTCGAAACCTCAGTTATGAACTATGACCTTGGTAGAGTTCTCTAGTTATCTGAGTTATATTAGCAAAGGTTCCTCTTGTGATCGTATTTTATACAATGATTGATTTGTGACACCTATTACTAATTGTAATTGATTTGACCGATGAATGTTCTCTTCGTTTCTCTTATTGAAAAATTTAATTTAATCTTTCATGTGTTGATTTGCTTTTGAATTCCTAGCATCCTGATGATCATACTCCTTCACATATAGAACTGAGGAAATAATATCTTTTCAATAGTGATAGATTTATACAAATCCTTTTTCGCTTTCGAATATCTTAAATCATTTTTAGTACTTTAACATGTTTTTTATATATCCTCTTCCATAGTTTTTGATTGATAAGAAACTATTAGAGCTTTTCATAGATATTCAGGTGGGTTATAGAGAATTGATCACCAAGTCGTGAATGTACCCTTAAGTCCACTGAGATGACAGAAATGATATGGCCCTTAGCCCCTTACCATTCAAATTATGTATCTAGATTCCAACTACGTCTACAAGTGAAATTGACAAAGAAAAGCATGCCATTAATGTTATTCACTTATCAAGATTTTAAAAAGACTCAAGTCAACTTGTCCTATGTCACTCTAGTATCCAATTAAGCAATTTACAGCAAGTCTAGTGTTGAATTGGATTGGATCCTTTTTGATGCCAAAACTTGAGGTTTCATTGAATGAAGGCGCTTACTAGTAATCAGCAAAACAAAAAGCAAAACCAATTGCCGGTCTTTTTTGACATGCATCATTAATACATCAAAGTTACCATTGTCATCTCAATAATCATCCAATCAATCAATAAAAATATTAGCAAAACATAGTGTCATCTCAAGTAAAAAAGCAAAGGCTAATAGAACATAAATAAGCAACCTAACTTCAAGAATGTAAGTCCAGAAACCTGATTCAACAGGAAGTAGAGGTTCTAGATATAATTAGGCCATCCACAAAAAAAAAAAAAACAAATAGATGCCCTATGGGGGCAGCCCTGTGCACCAAGCATCTTCGGGGAAGGGTCCTAGCACAGAAATGTAACGGAAGAAAACCTTACTCTACATTTCTGCAAGAGGCTCCTTCCCAGACTGAAACCCGAACCCGTGAACACACAAGACATTTGAACCAGTGAGTCAAGGCTCCCCTTCAAATAGCTGAATTAAGGGACAAAGACAAAGCAAAGAGGTATATAAAGGGCAGATTACCAGACTTTGTTGAGTTTCCTGCATCAGACCCATCGTTTTGATTGCTTCTTGCTTGAAGGTCTTCAGCACTTGTAACTGAATATAAGAAAATACTATCATCTTCTGCAGCTTTATCATATGTACTTTGAATACAATTACAAGAAATGAGTATTAGATAACAACCTCATCTATCATGGACTGTATTTCAGATGGGTTTTTAAGGTTTTCCTTGATATCCTCTTCTTGACCAATCTTCTGTTCTGGTATATCATCATCTTCACTATGCATCATAACGATATTTCCAACCTCTTGTAATGGGCTTGAGGGATATGCTTCAAAAGGCCCACAATTTACACCCAACTTTTGCAATTTCTCATCAATCAAATCCATTTCATTCCTTTGCATTGTTTCCAGATCAGTGTCTAATGGCTGGTGAGTTTCATCAAGGCAAGAAGTGGAACCTGAGAGAGCCAAATGCATTTTTGACTCATTGCAAGGAGTGGCACCATCATATGCATTTGACAAATTAAATTCCACTGCTTCTCTAGTCTTCAGGGATGATGGATTTTGATTTACTATCTGCCAATCTGATTTAACCATTACGGCAGATGGTGCAACTACTTGAGTTGAAAACAGAGCAATTAACTTGCTCACTTGAGCATGATCAAGCTCAAACTTAAAATGTGAATGACTATAATAATTCCCTTTAATAATTGGTGCAAATTGACTCTCTTGTAAAGGACGACAATACTTTTGGACACATATTTGGACCTATATTTCAAAAAATACACAGAATTAATTCCCAAAAATGCTGAAAGATCACACCTCGCCATCAAACTTCAAAGTGTCCCAATTGAGCTAGAGAAATGTAATACCTGAGCGGGGAATGATGTTTTCTTTGAACCGTCTTGTGTCCAACCATAGGGATTAATATTCATTTGACCAGGGCTAGCAGCCTTAAAGATACCGTGAAGTTGCCTTTTACTGTAGTTGAACAGAAACAAGGGCAAACCTGGATGAATATTTTTGACATATGCAAAGTGTGGACCAGGCAAACCTGTACAGAAACCAATTTTGGGTGAAAAAGAAAACCAACGAGGAGTGCTAAAGATCTTTAAACTTGCTCAGAAACATGTAAAAATGCTAGATTGACACACAAAAACAAGCACCAAAATATATTTGAAACACCACAAATACATCATGATGCTATACTTTTCTAGTTTCTTTCTTAAGGGAAGAAATTCACAAAATAGGAAGATCATATTTCAGGCCGCAACATATGGAGTATGGATAATGAAAATTTATGCAGAATGAGATGTCAATAAGTATACAATTTTTCTTGAAAAAGAAGTAAAGATAAGTTATAGCTTACCAAAGAGTTGCTTAGTAAGACATTCATTGATGGTCATATCTGTGCAACCAAATATGACCCCACTTAACAGAGCTGGTGCCAAATTTCTAAAAGGTGGAATCATAGCAACTGATTTGATGGGTGTACTTTCCTTAATATCAACCCTTTTTTTCGCAGTAGCCATCCTATAAAGAAAAGGAAACTAAGCTCAAACTCAGTTGGCATGCCAAATAATTAGGTTTCAGTGAACAAAGTTAGAAAATGACAAAGCAACAGGCAGCACAGAAGATAAGAGACCAGTTTTTCAAATGCAACAAACTCGAAAACATGAATGCGTTATTAAGTTCGTTTCATATATACTTTTGAAATACTAGAAGACAATTTCATCGAAGGATTAAAACCAAAATGGCTGCATCTATATTGTTACAAACTCACAGTAGAATCAGCATTTCAATATCTTCAGAGAACAACAAATTCTTGTGGCTTAAACTTCATAAAACTAATACATAAAAATGTATCTTTAACCCGTATTAAAATCATAAATATGAAAGGCGATCTATAACATGGTTTAATGCCAAGGAACTTTACTGTTAACACACAAGAGGAGGAGCCTTTTGAGAAGGAAAGCAAATTATGGCTTGATTACTTTACCCAACTTCCCTGGCATCCCACTCACATAAAGTTTTGCCTCTCCACCAGCCTATTTAGAAACCATAATAGGCTTTTCAACTCAAAAGATATACAACAATGACGATATGAGTCCAAATTTAACTCGAAAGGACTCAAACTCATCTAGTACCATAAAACAATTACATAACATTAAAAGATCGGCAATATTCGATTAACCACAATTCTGTCCGTTCTATCTAGTACAGAAATTTGTGAGGCAAGCTTTGAGTAATGGGATCAGTCTAATGATAAGTGCAATTATTTGCACTAATCGTTTATATTTTTATGCTCCTTTGCGGTGTTTTGAAGGCGATTCGGGGTCATTTCGTTCGGTTTCACTCTATTTCGATGTCTCATGGTCTAAGTATGGGAAAACGGGTGTATGGTATTTTGAGTTGTTTTTGTGGGTGTTCGGTGCTAATCTTGTATACATTGCTCAAAGAACGTATCAAGCTATCAATTTTGTCAAGCCACGAAGAGTAAAAGAGCAAAAGAGTTGAAAAGTGTTGTTAATGCAAAAGTTTTAAGGTGAAATTTGATACATGTCTACTCTTTTGGCCATAACTTTTGATAGGAATATCGTATTAATGCAAGGTTTGCGGCATTGGAAACTAGACTTCAAGGGCTTTCCAACGGTATATTATATGTCCGATTCCGATAACCGAGCAAGAAATGGCGAACGTTTGAAGTTTGCTGAAGCTGTCAGCCCAAATCGCCGACTCGGCTTCCCGGGCTTGGAAGGCAACGCCGAGTCGGCTTTAGTCTTCTGTTTTTTCCGCACACTATTTCTGATTACTTTATTTCTGATTTATTTTCTTTTATCTTTTTTTAATTAGTTTCTTAGGGTTCATTAGTAGGTAATTAGAGACACATTAAAAAGTCTCCTAAGCCTCCTTGGGAGAGCATGAGGGAGGGAGATTGAAACCCTCTTCTTCTTCCTCCTTCCTCCTTAATCTTTCTCCATTAGAGACCATTT
The DNA here is from genome assembly GCA_019776075.1 of Amaranthus palmeri. NCBI lineage: Eukaryota > Viridiplantae > Streptophyta > Magnoliopsida > Caryophyllales > Amaranthaceae > Amaranthus > Amaranthus palmeri. The sequence continues at coordinate 233,235 of JAAKBH010000281.1, forward strand.
TTATTCCTTGTAAGCTTTTAATTTCTTGTCTTTTTTATTAGTAGTTTAATCTTTCTTTATCAATTTTGTATTAGTTTAATCTTCCTTTGTCAAACTTTAATTATTTTCTTAGAAATTGTTATTCCTTAAAAGTAGTTTGTTCTTCCTTGTTATTTGAATTATTTGTGGTTTCATTTGGTTTTTAATCATTGATTTTCTTACTTTGTCATTTGATTTATTGTTAGTCATGTCTAATGTTATCTTAGGGTTTATTTTAATTGCATTCACCATGATTAGTGAGTAGATCCATTTTCTAGGGTTAGGGTTTGAACCTATTAGTTGAGCATGAATTGATTCTTGGATGTGTCTATGAAACTATGGATTAATGTGATTAAATTGTGCCAATTAACTCTAAATTAAATATGCTTTGTCGGACCATTCAATAGAACTAGCGTGTGAGATTGGGATCGCCTTTGCTTTAGGGTAAACTTTAGTTAAATTCTTATTAATTCGCTCAATAAAGTTAACGCGTGAGAATTGAATTAATAGGGTCTAAATCTAATAGTTAATCAACAGAGCGAGAGTTTGAGATTAACAAGATCATGTTTAATCACATAATTAATTCGACATTTCATAGACACTATTGAGAATTGGATCATACAAGACTTTAGGGGATTCCCGACACCCTGGATTTCATCATCATATAGTTTAAACACATTTTAATTATCGCATTTGTAGTTGTTAGTTCACAACCAATCAATCCTTTTTGTCCCTAAGCAATATAATCAATCGAAATTACCAAGTTTCTTGTCCTAGCTTCCTTGTGTTCGACCCGCGACTACACGTACACCGTGCGCTTGCGGTTAAATAAAATTTGCATATCATCTAATTAACTGTATTAGGCCGTGGCAATTCGTCACATAATCTCACCGTGGCCCACTCGTGTGGACACGGGAAACCCGTGGGCTTGGGCTCACAAACCCACGGGTTAAGAGCGTTGACTTGCGTATACACTCGGTGAGGTTCATTGTTTTCCAAAACCATATGGCAATAGGAAGATTAGTTCACCCACTATATATGCAAGTCAACAACCCACTATTTTATCGATGTGGTATCTTGTCTCACATGTGAAGTATTTCCAACAAACTATTCCTTACAGTACCACCACCATAATCTCCCACTAAGTCAACATCTCTAGCTTAAGTCTATAGCCCATTACACTTCCGTAACAATTTACTATATTAAAGTCTCTATTTACTATATTAAAGTCTCTTGTAAAGACGGCTCTTAAAAAGCCCAATCCAATTCTAAATATATATTGTTACAACTCTAAATATAAATTTGAGCTGGACTTTTGAGAGTCGTCTTTACAAAAAAAACGGTCTCTGAATAAATAAAGGAGAAACTCTTCACAAAAGTGGGAATAAAGAAAATGAAAAGTGAGGTGTGTGATCAGAATATTTCATATATTCCTGCAAGGATAATAGCCTATTTTATTGATAAACGTTCAAATTTCAAGAAAATAAAAAATAAAAAAATCTAAAACCCTAGTGTAATTTTCTAGAGTGTAATGAACAAACAACCAATACTATAACCACGAACAGACAAATTACTTTACTGAAAACACATTTTAGAAAGAATTATTACATAAATAAAGTAATGAACAGACAACCTATACTATAACCACAAGCATTCTAGCATTTTAGGTCACTTGAAATAGATGCAAAAATCCAATTGCAAATGAATCAAGAAAAAATGTGTATAACTTACCAATCCACAAATAATTCAAGAAAATACAACAGCAATTTCAGTAATTCTTTGGAGATAGGAAGATGAATTATGATTGCACCAAAAATGCAAAAACAAAAAAAACACTAAATTGGGACAGACGAAAACACAAAAAAATTCAGTAAATACAAAAACAAAGGAAAGAGGAATCAGACGCCATTAAGCAGTTGAATAAGGTAAAAATGAAATAATTCAATTGAAGAAACAATGCTACCTGCTCCTAAGAGAGAGTGAGAAAGGGAAGAAATTGCAGGAAATGATGAGAAAGCACAAAGCGAAGACAGAAACCCAGAATCAGCGTAGTGTGTTGATGTGTTCTACAAATTCAGGGGGTTTTTGTTGTCAATTGAATTGAGTATGAAGGAAAACAAGACACTGAAGACTGAAAATTTATAGTACAGCCAGTCCACTACACCCATCACCCATCATGTCATGCCGTGCGCAGTGCCTCGCTATTTGCTTATTTACCGCTTTTTTTCAGTTTATTTGTTACACGTCGTATATGAGTAAGTTCTGAGCATGTTCAACACGTTGAATCGTATAAGAGCCTCCAAAAATTAAAAGTTTCAATTGTTAAGTATTTAAAAATACTCCCTCCGAATCATTTTAGATGTATCATTTGGGTTTTCACGGTTATTAAGGGTGGTGTAGGGTCTATTGAAAAGGTGACAGTTAGGTATTTTAATTGATTAAATTAATTGTAAAGGTGGTAGTTGGGTATTGAGACTTGGGAGTAGTAAAAGTGGGGGTATTTACTATTTAGGTAAAAAAAGATAGACAAAAAGGGAAATTCAATAATTGATACTCCCTCTTATTCAGTCTAAATGTCTCATTTAGTTTTTTCACACTTGTCGAGGCAACATTTTAACCCTTAATATCTCAAATTATTCTTAACTAGAAATTATAAAAGTTTGATATTAATAATCCTTGTATTGAGGCGAGTTAATCAAGATCCCACATGACTATGTTTTAACTTATAGATATACGAGTAAAATACGAATTAAGAGTGATGAGTGAATAGTGCCAAAAAACTAAATGAGACATTTAGACTGAATATGAGGTAGTATGAATTTGCCAAATATGAAAATGGGACAACTAAAAAGATTCGAAGGGAGTATAAAATAATCATTAAAATATTACTACCTCCTATTCATAGAGAATTAGACATTTGTTTTTTGACACTATTTATTCATTACTCTTAATTTGTATTTTGTTCTTAATCTATAGATTAGAACATAGTCAAGTGAGATTTTGTTTGATTCGTCTCAATGCAAAAATTATTAATATTCACTTTTTATAATATTTCGTTATGTATAATAATTAATAAGAGATATAAAGCATTGAATAAGTGCATTGGATAATGTGAAAAAACAAATGTCTCATTCTCTATAAATAGGAGGGTGTATAATATTTGGAATTGCACACGGTAATTTATGAATTTTTCAATTTTGCTCCGCCCCTACTTGTTTGGTAAGTGTAACAACTCTTATAAGTTACTTCTATAACTTATATTTGGCAATTGATATTAAATGATGTGATTAAAACTAATTTATAGCGTAAATTTTCATCGTATGTATCATGTCATATTCTTAGTAATAAGAATTTGATAATAAAAACGTTTTTTCACAACTTTCTATTATCATTTAATGTCACATTTTTTAATATATACGTGAAAAAAATCAATAACATATTCTAACACATACATAAAAATTTTAATTTTTTTTTTACTAATGTTTTAAATAAGCATCTTTAAAGATGCTTATTTAAAACATTAGTAAAAAAAAATTAAAATTTTTATGTATGTGTTAGAATATGTTATTGATTTTTAAGCATATTTTAAGAAGTAAGAACACATATTTTAAGCATAAAAGTGTTTATTGAAATTATACGGAGTAACATAGTTTCTTAACTAGCTAGATAGTATGTCCATAGAATAAGTTATGGACTTTACTAAAGAGATATTTATGTTTTGGAAGAAACTTTCTTGATATACTGACAAAAATTTTATTTTTTTTTTGAAATATTTAAATATATTTATTGGTAAATATATTACATTGACAAGATATTTATTGACAAAATATTTCAAAAAAATATTTACTTGTCCACTATTACATTGACAAGATATCCATAAATATATTATAGGACTAAATTTTGATATTATTGGTAAATATTTTTTTAAATATCATTTTGATATTTTTTTTTTCATTTTGATATTATTATATAGTTAAATAATAATTAACTTTATATTTTTCACAATTGTTTATATATTTTTATAGTCAATCAAAACTTACGATTTAAAACGCCACATCATACAGATATTTTGGCGGAAATTTTTTTTATAGTAGTGTGCATTGTGGTCAATTGCTCCTTAAAACTATACTACACTACACTAATACTCCTCTAGTTTGATTGCAGGCATTAAATAATGTAAATGGTAATAAAATGTTAGTATGATCTAAATAGGAAAATATTTTATCAAGTTTAATAGTCATATTTGTTTTATTTCAATCATCTCATTTTCTTTTCTTTGCCAGAATGTATGTGATCAGACTATTTCATATATTCCTACAAAATCATAATCATCATATCATACATCATCATACAATATACTAATTGAGAAACATTTTTTTTGCCATTTGTCACTCCCTGAATCAATTGTGCCAAATGTCATCAACTTATCATCATCATCATCATCATCATCATCATATACAATATACTAATTGAGAAACATTTTTGCCATTTGTCACTCCCTGAATCAATTGTGCAAAATGTCATCACTTCATGATCAATTGCAATTGTTTTGCCATCTCCCTGGATCAATTGTGCCAAATGTCATCACTTCATGATCAATTGCAATTGTTTTGCCATTTGTCAATTTGTCACTTCATGAATCATTTGTTTTGTCATTTGAGTTTACTAATTTTAGTATCACTTTCTAAAATTTAATTTTAACATCAAGTTATAAAGAAATATTTAATCATATCTATCAAAATGTATCACTATGTAGCTTCATTAGCACTTTGAGTTTTATTATTATATATTATGAGTATGATTACATTTAGTTCAAATTTGCTAATACTTAATTGATAATTATCAAGCATATCCGAGAAGTGGTAAAAAGTTTTTTATGATTTGCTAAATTTTGGTCAAAGGTCCTACATATTATAAACTCCTATAATTTGTAATAAACAAAAGTACGAACCGTGCATAGCACAAGTATAAATGTATAATCCTAGAATTAAATAATGGAGAAACAATTTTGAAGACCCTTAGTTGGACTTCTTTTCTTTCTCAATTATTGTTTCTTTGCTTGGCCAAACTTTTACATACTTGCATAGAATGTTTTTCGTCCATCTCTCATCATGGCATGGGTATCTTCCTATAGTAATGCAGGTTTTTTATTCGATCTTCTCATTTGAAGACCCGATTAACCAGTTCGCCCTCCAAACAACAGCATTCGATAATAATCTTTCTGTCTTCCAGCCTGATGACTGTAGCTGCAAAGTTATCAAGAGAGTACACTATTCAGTTGGTAGTCTAACAAGCACATATAGGCAAACGGAACTACAAAAATGAATGTTTTGGCAAAACGCGTAACAAGAGGAGTTTACTTATTTATGATGGTACGGTTCATGATCCAATGGACCTAACTTAGAATCTCAAGTCCGCGTTTAGGTGCTTGGGAACGAGAGGAAAACATAAGAGAGAGCCCCACCCCCAAGCACCTTTAAGAAGAAAACTCTGAATCCCTTACGTTAACGCATGATGCAAAAACAAGGCCACATGTGATCGTGAATAAGTTTTCAATAAAAGAAACCAATATTCGTGTTGTAAAGATGTTAAGAAAAGCGTGTTTTGGCCCTTTCCCATGGATACTTCACGTTGTCGGTCAATATTTAGCGTTACGATTATCGGATCACTCCTGTTACAACATCATTGTATCGTTGCCACGAGTGCGATTGTTAACGCATATTTGCACTATGCCTCAAACGGCATTAGGCAAGAGTCAAGACTACTTGAGCCAGAGTTGGTAATATCAAGAGGAATTTAGGCTCTATTTGAATGAAGTGAACAAATTTTCTCTACGTAAACTGATCCTTACACTTCAAACTATGAATGTCCAAAAGATCATTAGCTTAATTCATCTTATTTACGTGGAAATTGCTCTAGTTCATTAATTGCACTAAACACCCCCTTCCTCGCGATCCCTACCATATTTCGCGCTTCCCTGACCGTTTCATAGAGGAATTTTTATATTTGATATACCTTTGACGTAAATCAATAAACTACCAAATGTAATGGAGCCATAATAAAAATTAGATTAGATTTCTAAATTATGAACTATCATATTTGCTGGGATGGCCAACAAAATTCAAGCAAGTGACAAGTTTTTTAAAGAGCAAATATTGAATAGAGTTCTACCTTCTTAATAAAATCCGCATAATATTTGTCCATCCACGAACAACTTTCGATATGCCCAGATGTGCTTTTGTCGGAAAGATTAGCCATTACGAGCGCATGTATGTACGACTGTAAGATTTCTGCAGGTGTTGAGTCTTTATGGATGATGATACTGATCATCCCCTTTTTCTCCAGCAGTAAATACTTTGCTAAAAAAAGGGGTAAATTTTAAGGGAACAGATTAGAGGAAGGTGAGGCTAATTGAGTGTCTGCAACAAATTTTCATCAATATAATTCTCTACAACTAACCTTTCTTATAATAAGATTCTGCACAACGGAAAAGGTCCATCCTGTAGGCCAAATACAAGATTAAATAATAATTAACAATTCCATCCAATTAGGAACATAGTATTTACAAGGCTAATCGGAAGTAACCTCTTTATTTTTACAAGGCTAATCGGAAGCCACTTAACAGTATTTGGGCAACAGATGTTGTTCAGAAGATACAATCAAAATGGACGATTGAATTGTTTTCAAACTTAAAAATAAAGAGCAAAATTTTCTGTGAATATCTGAAGAATATGATCACAATTGCAGGAACGAGCTTGACCTGATTGTGCAGCATAATGGCAAGATAACATCGTAAGTACTTAAGTGGCGTTTTTTTAAACGAAGCATTGTTCAACTTAGTGTAATTCTTTGTTAAAATCTTGCTGCTTTATTTTAAAAAAGGATAAATATCCAATAACATTTTCTATACGATAAGATTCCATAGGATTGAGTACTACCGTATTGGTCCAAAATGAGCCCAACTTTTGTGCAACTCAAAACTAACAGGCATCAACTATACCCAAAATGTTTACTCTGTCACATATAAATGCCACTTTGAGAGTAGAAGATTGTTTATGATTTGATGGCATAGTATATTATATACTGATACAAGAAAATAGAGATCCTTTAAAATAATGAATATATGAAATTAACAATAATGGAGTTTCTATCGGGGTGATGATTGATGAGTATAATAGAATAAAAATCAAAAAATATGAGTATGATACAGTATATTATATGTAAAAGCTCTGCTGGACCCTTACTATACCCTAATTGCCTATAAACTGAAAAGAAATAGACTTACATTTCTGTATGATTAAAAGAAGAGACCTTCGCGCCCAACAGTATACGACTGTGCAAACATTTGAAATTTCCAGAGCTCCATGGATTCAACCACAAAGGTAAAACATGCTCTTCCAGTGATACCTTTTCGGCTGAAAGCACTGTCAAGAATACACGATAAATTCAGAAAAATTTAGAGACAGAAACATTCTAATCTGTAGATGATGAGAATTAGTCATTCTTGTAGCTGATGAGATTCAAACCTCAGTCACAAAGTGTGAAAGGAAAAGCCTTCAGCCACTGGGTCAACCCATGATTCTCTATAACTACTCTTAATACATGGATTATGTAGCATTCTACAATCACTCCATGTAAGAAGATTTTTAAGAGAGGTTGAAGTTTTACAGAGATTTATGTTCATATTACCAAATGAAGTTGTGAATATTTGAGATTTGTTGATAGCAATATCGTGAATCTTTTGAAATAAAGACATTAAAATTTTTTGATCTAATATATATATAAATGAAAAACAAGGTTTTCATTCAAATGTTTAAAAGTTGAAAAATCCATCATTGGTTTGTCAACAAAAGACAAGACTAAACCTCTTGACACCTTTAGTTATTCCACAAGCAATTAACAAATAATGAGGACATAAGGTACTAATCGTAAGTTGCTGCGTAACACAGCGCATGAGCAGCATAGTGGGAAAAGACATATTCACCTCGACCAGTCTCCATGAAATGCTGTAGAATGACAGAGCTCCTTTCACCGTTTAATGAGTTCAATGAAAGACAATGTACAGCCTTGTAGTTTGCTACATCAAGGACAAAAAAGGTGATCAGGAGAGCACTTCCATGATTGTAAAGTTGGCAGACATTGAAGTCATGTTGAAGTATACCCAGTCTAAAAGAAAAATGGCATACTCACCACTGCATAGAACAACTGAACTAACCTCCTCAGGTAAGGACGTAAGGTAAAAACTAAAACCAGCCCCACAAGCAAACCCCATTTCTGTAGTTAGGCGTTAGCCTTGGAATGAATATCCAATTTACGCACATAGAGAAAAAGAAAAGAGGAACAGAACAAAGGGAGTACCAAATGATTTAAGTGGTTAATATTTGGGACACCACATATACAACAGCCAAAAAGGAAAGAAAAGTAAGGAACACAAATATGAGGCAATTGATAAAGCTAGGGTCAGACAGTCGTCAAATCCATATTTGACTCAACCAAATTAGCCCAGTTTCAATTCAAAGTTTCTTTGCACCAACAGTTACCCCTTTCAGTCAATAACTATAACAGAACAAATAGGTTTCAGTTTCATCCAACAATTTTTAGAAAAATCAGAACTCACCATACATATGAAACATAGTCAATGACAAAAAGGAGAACCAAATTGCGAGAGAGTGTCCTCTTGTAACATGAGCAAGTAGCATTCCTAATGCCATTCCAGCCATTGTAGCCACCGTCTCTTGGCTTCCTTCCTAAAATACAACATATGGGTGCTCAACTGACAATTGTGACACAGAAAAAGGTTATAGATGCTGTGTTAGTACCTTTGCAGATATATCTGCTGCATTGTCCTGGAGCGCAAAATGCTGTGTCAAAGCAGCTCTAGTTGCTCCACTGGCAACACCAGCTTTTTAGGAGAAATATGTGTCAACTAAAAGAGAACATTTATTTCTTTGTCACGTAACAGGAATTGAAATCATATGGATTGAAAACTAAGAATGGTTTCAGAGATATAGCATATTCTTAGTTTCCAAGTCCTACCATTAAATTCTTTGAAGTATTAATAAAATAAACTTGAGTTGAAATATTTTTAATGCATATTCAAATTAGACGACCCCAATCTTTTGAAATTTAAGCTCTAGCATTGTTGTACTGCTTGTACAACATTCAAACAAATTTAACTAGATTCCACATGATATTCTATAACGTTTAATAAGGAATAAGTAATAGTAGTGGTGGAACTTAGCTGGGGAGAGCCGGCATACATTAATGACACCTCCAATTATGCAAGTGCTTTCTAAATTGCAGTCTAAAGGAAAGTAGCTCAATGTTTCATGTTTAGGGACTTATAGATCAATTGAAGCAAAAGTAAGAGAACTTACTAAAAGATCGTGAGAGACTTCCCAAGCAAAGAATGAACACAAAGGCTGAAGGAAACAAGGGAGAAATAAGATCCATCAGCATTCCTGCAGAAAGAAAGTAAAATGTGGTCAACTAGTAAGTTACTCTTACATGAGAAGCATTCTCTGTGACTGCATGTTTTGACCCTAAGTGTTGCCATGCATATTTTACCGGCAACAACCGGTAGACATTATGTTTGGATAGGAAGAAATGAAAAGATAGGAAGAGAAAGGAAATAGATGGATTGGTTTCCCTCATTTGGATACCAATAGGGAAGGATGGAAAAGAGGGAAGGCAAATGCAAGGTGGAACTCCTTCACATTTTGAACAAAACAAATCCTTCCAACATAGGAAAGATTTGGAAGGACAACACACTAATCTCCCCTTCTCTCCCCTACCTTTTCTTTCTTTCCAAAAATGTTATCCAACATAGCGTTAGTGTTTCTGTTACACCAGCAGCTGATCCCAGGGGCATTTTGGTCTATACAAGAAGAGGAAGAAATGCTGAGGTGGCTTAATAGAGGGAATGAATGTCATAACAGAATTGATGAGCATATTCTAGAATGAGAATCTTTTGTATAACCAACTTATTTTGGGCAGCAAGTTATAGCTTGAATAGCCTATATATATCTCTATGTAATAATTGGTTAAATCATTGAATATACACACAAAAGCATTCTCCTATTATCTTCTTCTTATTCTGTAATTCTTTCTCTGCTATACTCTTTCTTCTCTTTCTTCTGCTGCTAACTTTCTTTTCTAATTCTGCTTTCTTCTTTTTCTGTTCTAATATTTTAAACACTGCATTGCAGGGCCTGGTTCACCACAACTGGTATCAGAGCCGAGTTTTAAGAGAGGCCGATGGGAAATCCTACTAATCAGCAACGTATTGAGCACCTCGAAAGGGAGCTTGATGGAGTGGCTCAGCGTTTTAATTCCCGTTTGCATACTGAGATTGGTCAGTTGGAAAACAAAATGACGGCTAATCAAAAGGTGCTCGAGGATAAACACACAGAGCTGGAAAAAACTTTGAGCAAAATGCAGGAGGGACTAAACCAACTTTTAGCTAATCAATCAAGGGTCCAACCCAGAAGCAGTATCTTGGGAAATCCTCCGGGATTCCCGAGAAATGGAGGCGTACCTGTAATTAACAATGATTGGCAGCCCCCTTTTTCTGAAACTCCAGAAACGGAGGAACAGAGGAGTAATGGAGGGAATCGGGAAGTAGGAGCTGGTGGTTGGAGAAGTAAGAGGGTAGAACTTCCGTCGTTCTGTGGTAAAAATCCCGACGGCTGGGTACTTCAGGCCGAAAGATTTTTCTCTTTTTACAATCTGTCAGAAGAAGAGAAAATTGAGGCTGCTGTGTTAAGCATGGAGGGTGATGCTCTTTTTTGGTTCCAATGGGAAGAGGAACAGGAGAGTATTACTCAGTGGAAGGAATTGAAACAAATGATTTTGAGGTATTTCCGTCCTCATAATCAGGGTGGACTGGTAGAACAATGGCTGGCGGTGAGGCAACGACGGGGAGTGGCGGAATATGCCCGAGAATTTGTAGAGAAACTCACCCCTTTGGGACGTGTGCGAAGAGATATAGCCTTAGGGGCTTTCATTAATGGGTTGAGAGAGGATACCAAATGTGAGTTAAGATTGATGGACCCAAATAGTCTCAGAGTAGCTATTGATTGGGCTGAAAAAATAGAACAAAAGGATAAGGCCAAATTTCAATTTGGGAGGCAGAGAGCAATTGAATGGGCCGGATCTTATAACCCAAAACCCATATCCAAATTTGACCCACAAACACAAACCCCACTACCTTTAATTTCTCACCCAGACTTTTTACCCACATATAATACCAACCCACAAAACCAAAAAAATCATGTGAGTAACCGTGGGAGACAGCTAAGTGAGAGGGAGATGAGAGAGAAAAGATCTAAGGGTCTTTGTTTTAAGTGTGATGAGAAATGGTCCTTAACCCACATTTGCAAAAATCGGGAAATGAGAGTGATCTTGGCAGAACAATCTGATGAAGATGACGGTTGGGAGGAGAGAGAAACTCAAGCTGAGAATTCCGTACCTGGGCAAGAGGATCCGATGGCGGGTATCACCTTACAATCATTAATCGGTTTCACCAAACCCAAAACCATGAAGCTTGAGGGAAGTATCAATGGGCAGAAGGTGATCATATTGATTGATTCAGGAGCATCAAGCAATTTTATCTCTACGCCGACGGCTCAGTCATTAGGTTTGCCTATCTCTGTCTGCTCTTCTTTTGGTGTTACGTTGGGTACGGGAGTTAAGGTATATGGTGATGGTATTTGTAAAGGGGTAGCATTAAAATTACAGGGGATTGTAATTGAGGATGACTTTTTTGCTCTTGAATTGGGTAGTTTAGACATAATATTGGGAGTGCAATGGTTGGAACAGTTGGGTGACGTGGCTGTTAATTGGAAAACACAGTTGATGAGTTTTGTATGGAAGGGCCGAAAAGTAACATTGACCGGGAATCCATCGCTAATTTGTACCCAAATATCCTTGAAGGCTCTCTTGAAAACTATAAATGCAGAAGCTAGTGGTATCTTAGTGGAGTGTAATGGATTATGCACAGAAAACGAGGCTGAAATTTCACCACCTGTTCCTTCTTTTTTAACACCTGTCCTACAAAAATATTCCACCATCTTGGCCATTCGCTACCCCTCTCCATCTAAACCTGAAGTCCTGGTTCAGTGGTCCGGTTTGCCTGAATCTGCTGCTTCATGGGAAGATTATCACAAGCTCTGCCAAACTTTTCCTTCTCATCACCTTGAGGACAAGGTGCGTCTTCGGGGCCCGGGTATTGTTACACCAGCGGCTGATCCCAGGGGCATTTTGGTCTATACAAGAAGAGGAAGAAATGCTGAGGTGGCTTAATAGAGGGAATGAATGTCATAACAGAATTGATGAGCATATTCTAGAATGAGAATCTTTTGTATAACCAACTTATTTTGGGCAGCAAGTTATAGCTTGAATAGCCTATATATATCTCTATGTAATAATTGGTTAAATCATTGAATATACACACAAAAGCATTCTCCTATTATCTTCTTCTTATTCTGTAATTCTTTCTCTGCTATACTCTTTCTTCTCTTTCTTCTGCTGCTAACTTTCTTTTCTAATTCTGCTTTCTTCTTTTTCTGTTCTAATATTTTAAACACTGCATTGCAGGGCCTGGTTCACCACAGTTTCATCATCCATGATAGTTCCTCGCGGAAAGGAAAATTTTGAGCTGCCTCAGTAATAACAACCCAACCTAGAGGCAACCACTCAAATGGCCATATTAATGTCAGGGAACTTTAGTGAGAGCTTTCATTTTCAACATCAAGACATAGAACTCAGACGACAACAAATAAAATAATTCATCAAAGACAGAAACACTATGACAAATTAGATGAGTATACTGATAATACTGCACTTATTCACCCTTTTATTGGACTACACCAGCTATGGTGTCGATGAATGTAAAAATACAAAGAAATTACTAAAAATAGAGTACGAGAGAAGTATACCAAGATCATTCATTAAATCTGCAACCAAACGCCACATTTTCGCATTGCTATCCAGATTTGATCCCTAGCAAGAAACAAATGATAATGCTATCATAGGCTAAATTCAATTTCAATTCCAATCCAGCAAAGGGATTCAGGAATGTAGTTAAAGCAATGGGATGAGAAGTTTATCATAAAACAATTACTTTGAAAAGATTGACAAATACATTAAGTCCAACCTAGACAAAACAAAGGCCAGTTGTAATTAATTCCAGATTACTTTCATGCTATTTTCTCTTATCCTGCAAAGCAATCTCAGTATTTGTACAATTTTTCTTTTTTGTCAAATTTGATCCCCTTGTACTTGAACAAATGATTGTAAACAAACTTAGCATAAAGGCTAAAGCGTATATTTTACAGCATATGAGTATTTCCCAATGACACTGTTTTGGTGGATAAAAAGGCCACTATATAAACAAGTGGATGATAATATTTATTCTTCATATGTCCAACAAAGAAGATGATTACCTGATAAAATGCAAACAAGATTCCTCCTAGCATCCCCGATAAATCTCTCAAGAACCACTAGGACATTAAGAAACATTGAAAAATAAGAACTCTAGACTGACCATTTCAATGAAAGACTAAGCTTTATAGTATCTAATTAGGAATCTTTACCTGAAAAGTAGCCCCAATCACTGTGGCAGATTTCTCACCAACTCCAATAGCACTCAAAAGAGCCTGTCCAGGTGTTTTAACAATCATACTAGATAAATGAGAACCTTTATCAGCAAAGAGCAAAACCGAAAAATATCAATCTAATAAGTGGTCTAATAAATCATGATATATACCTGAGTTGAAAGCATCATCCGAATATACGTCGATAAGCCCTATGAACCAAACATCACAAGTTAAAAATTTGTTGAACCAACGAGAAATTTCAATAAAAAAAATAAAATGTAGCTCCAACAAACAACTATGGAATGTCAACCACGTAGCGAGCATAAAATTTCAGGCATTACATGTAGCAAGTACCAATATATCGAAGAGACAACCCAAATCATACAATAGCGCATAGATTGTCAACCACTCTAATTTGATTAAGAGACATCAATACAAAGTGATGGGAAACTTGCGCATTCTCCTACATACATACTCTCTCGATCCCTCCAATTTAGCACATGTGTCCCATTTAGTTTTACATACTTGCCAATGCACTAATTCAACCCTTAATATCTTTTACTGTACATTGAGACAAATCAAACAACATCTCATATAACTATGTTTTAATTATTGATTTAGAACAAAATACAAATTAAGAGTGATTGATGAATATTGCCAAACAAATGGGACACTAAGGTTAGGCTAAATTGAAAGGTGTATTAAATTGTGATTTGTGAATATGGCAATTCACATTGATGTAGAAACGGGTTTGTAATTTGTTAGTTGATCATATCAGTCTAACACGAGCTCTTTTCACCACTCAAATTCGATACTCAGAAATCTACTGATGGGTACGGACACTTGTTGAAGCAAGTACCAAATCTCCTAGTCAAGGAGATGATTTTGATCACATAATCAAATAAGTTATGTCTTGTACTTTGGAGGAGGATATGGATGTGTTAAGGTTTGGATCACTACATGAGGTTTGGATAACTACATGAGGTGATCGATGTGGAGCAAATAAAATGCATTGGACCAAGGCATGCAAATGCTTTACTAAGAATGATAGACCATGCCTTGAATGAGACAATGAACAACATCTAACAGAGAAGGCAAAAAGGAGTGTGCTAGTTCAAGCAGTTAACCAGCTCGTTCGAGCAAACAAGACAACAACAATCGAAGAAGCTTCTGACCAAGGCGCTCGTTCGAGCGGCCACACAAAAGTCCACCTGTTAGTCTATACATTTTGTTTCTCTCGATGATTGCAATGAAGGATAGTTAATCACTGAGTTATAGTCGTATTATTGGTGAGTTATCATGTGGTTCTAGAATGTTGTATGCCCTCGATATAAAGAGCTTATGACTTCATAGAAAACAACACACAACAAAGAGTAAGGGCTAATATATAGAGAGGGGCTAGGGTTAATACCAAAAGAGTGCATTAGCATTGTAAGTGATCTCCATTGTTTGCGAGATATTTGTCTTGAGAGTTTGTTCTCAAGAATGCAGGTTATTTATTATAGTATTGTTGAATCATATAAATTAAATATTAAATATTTGTTAAGGGGAGGTATCCAAGATACATCATTACATTATGAATTCATCCTTCTATAATTTTTGTTGTGCTTTCTATCTTGTTTCTCACTTGTGTGAGACCTTAATATAGCTTTTATTTCAACACTCAATACCAATCAAATCATATAAACACTTGGTAATAGTTTCATTGTAACACTTCCACTTGAAGATGTATCTATGCCACTTAATCATGCGCAGTTTCTGGTTAATAAATCTTGGACACATCTACAGAAGTCCAAAAATACAAGATAGTAGTCTCTACCTGTAGTGAATCCCATATTTGAAAAGGTACATAATCTGGAGTCACACTACTAGGAAACCCCTGCAAAGAATAGAATTGAAAATACAACCCATCAACATTATGCTTCAAATAACATTTTATCAAACACCTTATTAATATTGACTTTTGTAACATATACACAGAAGAAAGCACATATGAGCGTTTGCCCACCCTATACTGGTAACCTAGATTCGGCATTGTAAAACAACCCATCAACATTATGGTTCAAAAACATTTTGTAATAAATAACCATGGCGAATCTAATTCTGAGTCTATCTAGACCATTGACTCTGAGTCATTTCATCAAACACCTTATTGATATTCAAAGTTTGGTAACATATTACACAGAAGAAAGCACATATGAGTATTTGCTCACCCTATACTAACAACCTAGATTCGCCATTGTAAAACAACCCATAAACAATTTACCTCAGGAACAAAGGCACTGAGAATTTGTCTTCCGATCAACTTGAAGCGACTATCAAACCTATGAAAGTAGGAGAAAAGTTATAATATTTTCAAGGGTAATTTGTAGAAGAAAACAAGATTGAGAAAGAAAACCTTTTGATTGAAATAGAAGGGGTGGAGGAAATAATGGCTGTAATAGAGAGTTTTGATGGGGAAGAACCAGTCCATTCTTCCACTACAACTTGCTGAGGAATTGAATCTTCTACAGACATTGACAAATTAGAAAAGAAAGCTTGGTTTTGGTTGGATCTTTCTGATTACAGAGCTATTTGATCAATTTCCAAAGAATTAAGATCAGATCAACAGTGTGTTTCGTAGTTCAACTTAGAACTAGGAGTACAACTTAACAAATACTTCATATGAAATACTCCTCATCAATGTTATTAAAATCGCGATCCGGATCGTAAAATCGTACGATTTTACGATTCCACCTGGGCCTTACGAGTTGGATCGGAAGTGAAATCGGAATCAAGTAAAATCGCCCATAAAATCGGTAAAATCGGTTAAAATCGTGTGAAATCGGTAAAATCGACCGATTTTACCGATTTTACCGATTTCATGAAAATGACTAAAATTAACCACATGACAATTTTTACTTTTAAAAAAACCCTAAATCTCAATTTACCTAAATCTTCAGACCTCCAGACCTCCTTCTTCTCTCTCATTGCATTGTTTTATTATTATTGAATTTGTGCGGGACGTGTGAATTTTTTTATTGAATTAAATAGTATAATTGATTCATTTTTATTAATTACTCATGTTGTATTAAATAGTAGTTGTAGTTAATGAGTATTTACTTATTTATTTATGATTAATTTTGCTCATGAGTATTTTGTTAATTACTCAAGTTTGTCAACTTGTACTTGAATTTATTAGTAGATGGTGTAATTTATATTGCTTATCATGTAACAGTGAAGACGTGAACTACTCATGAAATAACTAACTTGACTTTTGTTTTATTACACAATATATTGATAATAGGTAATTTTAAGTGTTTCTTTTACATTTAAAATGTCTTGAAATAATACAAACTTCAAAATCAACTTAAATCAGCAAAATTGGTAGAATCGGTCGATTTTACGATTCGATTTTACGATTCGATTTTAAAAGGGGCTTCCGATTCAAAGTAAAATCTCGATTTTAACAACCTTGCTCCTCATTCTCTTTGAATTGAAAATTGAAAGCATTTTTTATTTTGTTTGCATGTACTCCCTCCGTTTCTTTATGTTCTTCCACCTTACTATAACGAGTAGTTTCAAAAGTTCTTCCACTTTAGAATACTTTCTATTTTTGGAAAGTTTTAAACTCACTTTTACCCCTTAAAACCCCACTTTCCTTACTTTACTTCACACTACTATTTAATTATTTTCTCTCTCATACTTTCAATACAATCATTACTCCACATTACTATTTAATTATTTTTTCTCTCATAATTCCAATACAATAATTACTTTCCACTACTATATAATTAAAAGGGATATTCCACGTGGTAACCCTGAGGTTTTGGGTTTTCCACGTGGTAACCAAAACTTTTAAAAAATCCACATGGTAACCCTGAGGTTTACCAAATTGTTTCATCATGACCTTTTTGCACATAAAATGTTAACAAAACGTTAAGAAACATTAATTTCGAAGCTTTAAGGTTGTTGTATGTCTATATATGCTACTCACCATCTTAAATGCCATTAGTCTCAACCATTTTCCCCAAAATATAAACCCAAACTCTACCATATTTGGATTCGGGGAAAAAAATATGATTTGGATGAAAAATGGTAGATTTGAGGGTTATATTTTGGGGGAAAAGGTTCAAACTGATGACATTTCGAATGGTAAGTCGCATAAATATGCATATAACAGCCATAAAGCTTCGAAATTAACGTTTGCTAACGTTTTTATATGCAAAAAGGTCATGATGGAACATTTACGTAAACCTCAGGGTTACCGCGTGGATTTTTTAAAAGTTTTGGTTACCACGTGGAAAACCCAAAACCTCAAGGTTACCACGTGGAATTTCCCTAATTAAAATAATACCCACTACTACCAAAGATTCCATTTTTCTTAATCTATGTGAAAAACCCAAATAGGAAGAACGGAGGGAGTATTATTTTTATTTGAAGATATGATCCACTATTTTATTTAATCTCATTTATTAATTTTAATTTTCTTTTAATTTTATTCATCCAATTTATTTTCTCTTTTCTATTACCACTTTTTTAAAAATTTACCTTTTTCTCTTGATGCAATTCTTTCAGAACAGATGAGTATTCATAGTCGAGTTCGATTTCCAATTGGCCACCTTTCCCTTACTCTATTAGGAATGGTTGGATTCGAATTTAGGCCTAGACTCCAATATTAAAAATAAGAAATTTGGATTCAAAATTAAACTTATAGGGTTATGGTTGTGTTCGAATTTAGGCCTAACTTTTTAAAATTATTTTTAATATGAATTTTATATATTTAAAATTTAGATGATACTTTGGACTCTTAAAATTTTAAAGCTTTTTGGGCTTCGACTTAATCTTTTAGGATTCAAAAGATTTAAACTCTTATCTTTAAAAATAGGATAGAGTCTAGTCTTGGATCCTTCTTCATCCCTTTTTGTAAACAGGTGTTTTCTTGAGAGATCGTCTTTTGTAAAGACGACTCTCAAAAGTCCAGCCCAAATCTATATTTAGAGTTGTAATAATATACAATTAGAATTGGATTGGGTTTTTAAGAGTCGTCTTTAAAAAAGACGGTCTCAAGTAAGAATTTGTGTTTTGTAAAAAAGAAAAAAAAACTTCAAAATAGACTAGATTTGGACTGAGGACTTAGGGCTTGGTTTAGTTTAGTAAAAGCACTTATTTAAGATAGTAAACGGTCTTAGATTGAGTTAAATAGTTTAATTAAATTAATTAAATTATTTATTTTCATACTTAAAATATTCATTTTTATTGATTTATTTTTGTGAGTAATTGTCTGTCGATGAGACGATCTTAAAATAAGGAGTTTTATATACATACTTGCCTACTTGGTATTACTTGGACTATTTAACTTTTGTACAAGGTGAAAGAGACAATTTTATATAACAATTTGCGTTTTTTAATTTTGAAATGTCTAATACAACATTTTAAATATTAAAATGTGAAACATTTTTTTATATAAATTTAGACTCAAATATGTGTCATTGTGAGATTGCTTCCATAAAAGAGTTGCTTTGTACTTTTTAACAAGCCAATTTTGTGCCTACTATCGTTATTAAGTCCAAGTTCTATGTTTTACAAATCTTGGGTTATACTTATATTTATTCATTAATTATGATCTGTAAAATACTCCCTCCTATTCAGAAAGATTGTCCCATTTTCATTTTGGGTCAAGTCACCAAAAATGTCCCATTTCCTTTTTTTGGCATGTAATTTTTACCCTTATACCCTTATAACTTCTTCCTATTTACAATTTTAACCTAAATTATCCTTACTAATTTCTACCCATATACTTTTTCTAACTTAATTAATCTAACTTAAAACTAACTTAAATCTCTTCTTTTTTAACCCAACCCACCCCTTTAAACCCTATCTCCATCTCTTGATTGTCGACATTCCCATTTCTCCTTCATCTTCCATGAGTTTCTGGACTTTTCTTTAACCCTTCATCTTCTCCACTGTTCATCTTCTTCTCATCCCTCCTTCTCGACTGTTCATCTTCTTCAGTCCTTCCTCCTTGTCGACATTTGTTTAACCCTTGTCACCCACAATGAACCCTAACTCACCCACGAAGAACCCTAACCCTAAGTCGCCATTAAAGTCACCCACAAAGAACACTCATTTCTTTGTTCATAAAACGAAGAACCCAGATCTGGGTTGATTTTGTTTGGTAATTATCTGAAAAAATGGCGTCTTTGTTCAAGACCACTCATCCTCTCCCTCAAGAACACATAAAAATGACGGTTAGTGTTCTTTGTTCAATTTTTTTTTTTGTTTGGTAATTTTCTGGAATATTTTGTTTGGTAATTTTCTGGAAAATTTTTGTTTGTTCGTTTGATTTTTGAAGATCTGTTGAAGATGATTTGATTTTTGAAGATCTGTTGAAGATGATTTTTGAAGACCACTCATCTTCTCCCTCAAGAACACATAAAGATGGGTTTGATTTTGGTTTGATCGTTTTTCTGGAAAATTAGTGTTGGTTCGTTTTTTTTTTTTTGGTTTGATTTTGAAGATGATTTTTGAAGACCACTCATCCTCTCCCTCAAGAACACATAAAGATGGGTTTGATTTTTGGTTTGGTAATTTTCTGGAAAATTTTTTCTGGAAAATTAGTGTTTGTTCGTTTTTTTTTTTTGTTATATTTTTCTAATTTTGTGAAAAATTGTAGATGATTTTTCTGGTAATTTTTTTTTTGGTTTGATTTTTCTAGAAAATTAGTGTTTGTTTGTTCTGGTTTGATTTTTGAAGATCTGTTGAAGATGAAAAATTGTAGATGATTATCAATTTAAAGTTTTCATTAAAAAACCCACAAAAATGGTGGGAATCATTAATTGCTAATCTCTACAATTAAAAACCACTAATAACACTCTCTCTCCTACCCCAAGGGTCCCATTTGACTTTTCTTAAAATCCGTGAAAAGTCAAATGGGACAATCTTTCTGCATAGGAGGGAGTAGTTTATATTAGGATTATACCCGTGCTATACACGGTTCATACTTTTGTTTATTATAGATTATAGGAGTTTATAATATGTAGGACCTTTGACCAAAATTTAGCAAATCATAAAAAACCTTTTACCACTTCTCGGATATGCTTGATAATTAGAACTAAAAGTGCTAATGAAGGTATATAGTGATACACTTGAATAGATATTATGATTAAATATTCCTTCATAACAATGCTAAAATTAAATTTTAAAAGGAAATACTAAAATTAGTAAACTCAAATGGCAAAACAAATGATTCATAAAGTGACAAATTGACAGATGGCAAAACAATTGCAATTGATTTATGAAGTGATGACATTCAGGGAATAACAAATGGCAAAAATGTTTCTCAAGTAGCATATTGTATGATGACTAGCGTGATAAATTAATTTATAGCATTAATTTAAGGATAAATTGTTAATAATAAACTAATATTTGCTTGATCTGCTAAAAATAAATTTACGTATATTTATTTTTTAAAAATAAATGCACTTATTAGGTACATTTGCTAAAATAAATCGACCTATTGATTATAGCAATCTTCAAAACTTATCTATGAGTCAATAATTAGGATTAAACAATAGTTGAGTTTAATTTTAACAATTATAGCGAATGGGTGAATTATTTTACAATAAAAAATAGCAGTTGGGTTTATTTATTTAGCAGATTGAGCAAAAAGTTGGTTTATTTATTTACAATTTCCCATATTTTAAATTGAAAAAATGATAATTACCTCCCATTTCCAAATGTTCCTCCCTTTTTCCCTTCGCTTACCATCCGTTATTAATATTTAGAAATATCCTATATAATTCAATTTTTAACTAATTTTCCCACAATAGTTATTAACCTTGAATAATCACAACTTTAGAGAATCTTGTTCCTGAATATAACTCTCAATTCAATTACCTATTACAGTAGATAATATAGCCCAAAAGAAAAAATAAAATCGAAACTCACATTCCCCCTCCTCTTTTACTATGAGTCTATGATCCCAACCAACCCCCTTCCCCCACCTTCACCGCAGCCTTGTCTCCACCATTCGGCCATTCACGTCACCCCTATACAACCCCAAGTCACCACCCTAACCCCAACCCTCACTTCCACTACCAACAACCACCACACACCTCCAACTCTAACTGATAAATACACACTACAATATGATTTGTTTTAGTGGGATATATTTTTGCGACATTTAATTTAAATGTCGTTATTTCAAATTTCATATAGTATATATATATATAGAGAATTTAGTGATATTTATTAGACCCTTTAGCAACATAATAAAAAGCCACACTAAAGCTTTTGCGACATAGTATCTAGTGATATTTCTCACAAATGCCACTATAGACTATAGTGACAATTACATATCTCACTAAAGACCAAATAAAGTGCCGCTAAATTACTTTATAGTGAAACTTAAAATAAAAGACAATAATTATTACACTAAAAATATGAATCAGTGATATTTTTCAATGCCATTAAATCCAATGTCGCAAAAAGTTAAATTTGTTGTAGTGACAATTAATCAAATCATTTAATAAAATCAATTAATCAAATCAAATAATTTATGTTCACCAAACATCATATTTATCTTATTTTACTTTTTTATTCTATACATTTAAATGTACTTATGTGATACTCCAAATTTAGCTTGAAAAGGGATTGATAGACTACGCATATCAACAATGTGCATCTTTTTTCATGGGAGTCCATTTGCTAATAACTCTATAGTTAAGTGCTTGGTGGGGAGCAATCTTAGGATGGGTGACCTTCTGAGAAATTTTCCTGGGTGCGCACGGGTGAGGCCAAAGTTCGCTGAAAAGACTTATGTTGGTCTATAGAGCTAGTCTACACTCTCCATAAGTAATCACCAGTGATCCGTTAGACCAGGGTGTTACAACTTAAGCAAATAATTAAAGCTATTCATATTTGCGTTGTTTAAATATTTTGAAAATTATCAACATAATTACATGGTGTAGAAAGATTGTTAATTGTTATTGAAATCGGTGAAAAGTAAAGTTACATTTAATGAAATTGGAGAAAACTTTATCATCATCATCAAAGTAATTACATCTTTATCAACTTCATCAGCTTTAAGCTTTGGCTTTTTGACTTAGGTTTCTGCCGTTTAATAATTAGCTTAATATTATATAACTAATTTACCTCACTTTAAGATTAACTTTATCCAGGCCATGTATGATTACCTAAGTAAAATCCAATTCGTTGCTTTTTCTGTCTTGCTAATACATGCTCCTTTAATAATTGTTACTCCATCTGTTTTCATATATTCTTCTCAAATAAAATTTATAATTTTTAACGTTAAATTTTGACTAAGATTTCTCATCAATTTATAAGAAAATATATATATATGGCATCTTGATAGATTCGTCTCAATATATACTTTCTAAATATTAATTATTTGCGATTATTTAAAAACTCACCACTAAAATTATTTGATTTTTAAGTTTACATTGAAATCTGCAAAACAAGTGAATGGGAATAACAATTGAAAACAAAGAGAGTATATTAGGGTTACTATTACCATTCATCATTTAAGTCTATTTCAGTCATGGAGTTGTCATTATTCCAAGTCATCCATGCATCAATCAACCTCTGATCGACCTCATCAATTCGAAGCCAATCTTGAGATGGAGCACCACCCCTAATCGCCGCGTCCATAGCCTCTCTTTTTTCATCATCCTCCTCTGGATCAGAATCAATATTCTCATTCTCATGATCTAGAGAGTCAACCTCATTTGCATTATGCCTACCCAAGTGGGCTGTGGAGAAGGTGTTCATTACAACACAACCAATGTCACGTGAATGAGATGGGGAAGTAAACTCATCTAGATGCTCATTCACGTAATTTGGGTTTGTTAACATTTCTGTGAATGTGTCCTGAAGCACATTAGGAGCCGATTCTGGAAGTTCCATGCTACTCATGACTTCCCTAGCATTAACCGAATTAGGAACCATTTCAACGTAAACCTCCATTGCCGTTCCGAGGGATTGTGAAGCCGCATAACCAAGAGCACTTATGCTTTCATCATTCCTAACCGGAACTAACACATTTTTCCCGGTCACCGGATATTTCATCTCCATTTTTAATATAAATGCGTTGCGATCACAACCAGTTACATCATACACTTTGCTAAGAAATACCTCAAAAGTCGTATTTTGACGATGGATAAACATCACTGCATTCAATCCTCCATTATACACCACATCGGATCCCGTATAGCTTACTTCCCCACCCCAATACACTATAACGGGATAATGATCCATATTCTGCATACACAACCATGTTTTCCATGTGATATTAACTAAACTTTATTGTTGATTGTGAGTAAAAGAAGTATAAATGTGTGTATAAGAATGTGTAATATTAAAGTATTACAACACTTATTAGAAGGGTTAATTTAACTACATTAACTAACAACATCATGAGAATGTACTAAATCCATTAAACTAACCCAACAAAGTAGTAAATTTTCATTGTAGCATTTCACCGAACACTTTATATGCATACAAAAGAGAACATAAAAAACAACTACAAATGTATAGAATGTAACCTTAAATCATGAAATCAAGACAATGTTACACACAATCAATCTATTATATCTTCAAATTACAACAATCATGAACAAAAAAATCAAATTGCAAATTGAAAAAAAATTAGGGTTAAGTTCATACCTTAAATGAGGATGAAAATAAACAAGTAATCAAAGAGGTAATGGCAATGTAGTTGATTGATTTAGTTGAGGGAGAAGGAGGTAGTGAAGAAACAAAGAAATTGATTGAAGAAAATTTTTTTTTTTTTAAACAGCCGTATGTCGAGAGAGGGAGGGCCAATTGAGTGAAGATGAAATGAAATGAGCAGCAGCAATTGATTTTAGTACACGATAAAACCGCCAGATGAGATGGCGGTTTCACTTAAATTATTTTTTTTTTTTTTTTGTTTTCAATTTCAAGCAAAACGCTATTATATGTGACGGTTTGGTGGACATTGATTACTAAACCGCTAAATGAAAACGCGGTTTTATTAAAAAAAAAGGAAAAAAAAACATTTTCCCAGCTGTCCTACGTGGACAGTAATGTGGGAAATATTTTTCCCTTTGACGCAGATTGGGAAATATTTTGTCAATTAAAGGTACTTTGGGCAAAGATTCACTTTATCCAGGCCATGTATGATTACCTAAGTAAAATCCAATTCGTTGCTTTTTCTGTCTTGCTAATACATGCTCCTTTAATAATTGTTACTCCATCTGTTTTCATATATTCTTCTCAAATAAAATTTATAATTTTTAACGTTAAATTTTGACTAAGATTTCTCATCAATTTATAAGAAAATATATATATATGGCATCTTGATAGATTCGTCTCAATATATACTTTCTAAATATTAATTATTTGCGATTATTTAAAAACTCACCACTAAAATTATTTGATTTTTAAGTTTACATTGAAATCTGCAAAACAAGTGAATGGGAATAACAATTGAAAACAAAGAGAGTATATTAGGGTTACTATTACCATTCATCATTTAAGTCTATTTTATAATATATATATATATATATTAATATATATATATATATATATATATATATATATATATATATATATATATATATATATATATATATATATATATATATATATATATATATATATATATATATATCTGTGTGTGTGCGTATTCCGTTATGCATATAATGCTATCAATAATTGATCAAAAATAATTAATTGAATTATATTAAATTTTATTAATATCAAACTTTTATACTTTATATTTTTACTCAAACACAATTAGATAAAATTACAATTAAACTAGTATATTAAATAGAGCTTGTAAAGGGAAACAAGACACTAACGGCCCGTTTGGTAGGCGATATTAAATGCTGGTAATAGAAATGTAAACTAGTGTAATTTTAGTAGAAAAATCTCTACTACCTTGATGGTTATACTTGCTCAACTTCAATCACCTCATTTTCTTCATAATTTTCATTCCGATCAGGGCCGTATTTGACCCAGGGCCCCATATTTCAAAATTTAGGTAGGTTTAAATTTATACTTAAATATTAATAAATTTAAAAAAATTAAAGAATTAAAAGTAATAGTGGAATATTATTAGCATGTAATGTTAACTATTTATTGAATTAAAAAGATTGCAATTTAGGAGAGTTTGGTATTCAGTATTTAAGAATCAGGTCGTATTGCTCCATCTTAATTTTACTTCATGTTATTAACCAGTTTGTCTTGTATGACACCGTTTCACGGTGAGACTGTTTCATTGAAGAATTTTTGATAACATATTATAATAATGTTGCCATGAAAATATACATCTTATTGTGAATAAAGAAACAAAATGAATTCAACAATAAAAGAATCACAAAGTTATTTATCTTTTTGTGGATCCGATAAAAACATTATGATGGAAAACTTTTAGCGATACTGATAAGGGCCCCAATTTCTAATCTTGCCCATGGGCCACCAAAAATTCAGGAATGGACCTGATTCCGATGCATTATCATTTGGGTGATGTGTTATTAGGGGATAATGGAAATTTGTAAACAAAAAAGACTTTCGTGATCAAAGTTTCATTAATATGAGAATGGCATAAAACTTTATTTTAATAAAATTTTATACAATAATTTATTCTTATTACAACAATTTAGTACTACTAACCAAACTGATCGTAATATAGTCAATAGAAAAGAGTATATAGCAAATCATCATTTAAGCAACAAGTTGAGTTGAAACTTGAAACCGTGCAATGGTAGATTGATACTCCCTGCTCCTATTTTTTTTATTGTCCACTTTTTTATTTGGTTAGTTCACCTAAATTGTTCACTTTCGATTTTTGGCAAATATTTTTTTACCTAAGTATCCTATGTTCACATAAGTAAATACCATAATATTCCTACTTATATTATTCAAAATACTCCAACTATCACATTTACAATTATTATAATCATTTAAATACCCCAGCTACCACCTTTACAATCATTATAATTATTTAAAATACCCCAACTATCACTTTCGTAGTATATATGCCCAACTTAAAAATTAAAATGGACAATAAAAAAGAACCGAAAGGAGTACTAGATCCCTAATCTCAAGATTATTAAAGAGTTATTAGTTTTGTCTCTCTCTCTCCTTTCCCACGACAAAACACAGATTATTACAGCTCATGTGGGATAATCAGAAAGTGTTGCAACTACTTTAAGCAAGATAAAGGACGTCTAGATTCTAGAACTCAGTTTTTTTTTTTTTTTTTTTTTTTTTTTTTTTTTTTTTTTTTTTCTATTTGATGAAATTTGAATATTTAAATGCTCTTTTTGTTTTTATTTTTTTTCATTCACTATTTATGTAAATTTAAATGCAACTTTAAAAAGTTTTTAAAAATTTTAACACGTTGATATTTGGAAAATGTATATTTGAAATGAATCTATCAATATTCCATATGAATATAACTCATATTTACTCGTGTCTCATAAATAGGAATGTTATGAATCCAACTACTTATGGAGTTTATTCTAAATTCAATTGTAATTTAAGAAATGAGATTTAAGACCTGACCTATTATCTAATTTAAAATCAATTTTATATTTATTATAAACCGTCTTTTTACTTAATTACTTAAAAATTATGTTCAATTTATAGTTTTAATCTTAATTAAACTTTTATATGTCAAAAGGATAAAATGTGGACGCTATATTTATTTATGTCCATAGACCAATCAATCTGGCTCCGAGTTTAAAATTTTCAGAAGTTATGAATTGGATATAGGAAGTAGTTTATTAAAAATTGATAATTTTGATTCCAAGTCTGATTGAATCCAACATAAAAAGGCGTGTTAAAATATATGAGACACTATTAAAAATAAATGATTTTTGTAAATAATGAGGTTTATCAATCACAAAGTGAATTGATCTTTCATGAAAAGTATTTAAAAAAAAGAAAATTAGAAAGAAATAAAAAAATACAAAGAAGGTGGAAAGGAATGAAGTAGAGACGAAAAATAGCAGTAGATTCCTATACAATGATAAAGGATAAGAAAATGGGAGGTAATCATGTATCATAGCATAGGACCTTCTTATATTTGGCCTCTTACGCAAAGTTGAAAGACAAAGATATATATCATTAGGGCTTCTTTTTTTTGGGATTATTATTATTTATCTAAGAAGCCAAAACCCTTTTATCTTTTGATCTTAATATTTGTCCTTGTACTATTGTACTTCTACCTTGGAATGGATCATCAATTTTAGTTTGCGCATATTTGACAAACGACTAATAGCTAATAGCTGATTTCTGTGGCTGATTTAATTAGTTGATTTTTATTAACTGGTTTGACTAACTGATTTTGAAGTCGCTGTTATGAGCAACTTGTTCAAAAATAGCTTATTCATATCAATAAGTTGTTTCAATCAAGGACCGAAGATTAGCATTGATTGGTTTAACCATTCAACCCTCTATTTGTATCAAAATAAGGTAAAGTTGCTCAATAAGCTATTGTGCAAAACACGCTCTTTGTAATTAGTTATTGTTGAGTAATGTTACTTGATTCATATTTCACATATAAATAAATATTTGATTATGCGTGAATTAAATGATCTTGGCAAAACATTAATTTAATATGTTCTTCGTTATTTTGATATTGTTACAGCCTACAGATTATGTAAAAAAATTCAATTCAATTTATGTAATGTAGCAAATTCAGAGAACATAAGAGTATATATGTATTGTTATAATCAGTGACGTTCTTGACATTGTATGGGTCTTAGGCAAACTGAAGATATTGCTCTTTTTATGGAGCGCCGATTCTGAACTTAAAACAAGTGCTTGAAAAAATAACAAATACGAATTCTATATATCATAGTTAGCATTAAAAATGTGATGTGTCTTATAATTCTTAAATAATATAATAAATAAAAAACTACTCATAAATTGGAAATTTTTAAATGCCTACTTCATTATCTAGCGTTTTCTAATTTTATGACCCATTGCAACTTTGAGTCCTAGGCAAATGTCTATAGTCAGGAACGACCCTGTTGTTATTAAAAGCAAAGTAAAGACGAAAATGTACTAATAAACACAATTCGTTGTAAGATTCAATTCAATAATATTCTCAAAACAATATAAATTACATCTCATTCTCTATTCTATCCATGGAATTTAGATTTATTGATTAAAATGTTAGTTATCTATTAAATCACATAGCAATTAATGATAAAAAGTTTTAATTAATCGTTTACCAATACTAATTGATAATTTATTAGTATATTACATATGTGATTAGATAAGTTAGTAAGGTTTTATTTTTAAGTTTTTGTTATTCAGCGTTTTCGGTTTTGTCACTTTAATTTTTATAATCTCATTTTCTTAGCAAATTACCTCCTTTGTAAAATATAGTGTACCATATTTTTTGTCATTACACACAAATTTTTTTTTTTTTTTTGAGATAAAACCTGAAGCTTATATTAGATCGAGGTCGACCAAGGCCATAAAGCCCGGGGAGAACGGTTCCATACAAATCTTTTCGAGGGAAGAACCGGTGTCCCACCGAGCTACTGAGTGAGCAACCGTGTTCCCGCTCCTACGAACAGCACTACAATAAAAGCCCTCAAAATTACGCACAAATTTCTTTGATCCTCACATACTACTCATACTTTTATGTCATTTATGTATTTCTCACACCCTCTTGTAAAATAGTACTATATTTTTATTATATTTTAAAAAATTAATTTTTTAATGTCACTAAGAATATTTCAAAAAAATCAGTAGTACAATGTTGGAAAATAGGAACCCTTGATGCATGTCTCCCACCAACCAAGTGATTGAGAGTGAAGAAATAATAATGTATTTATGAGAGACCCCCATTTACGCTTACAGAAAGACAATCCAATATCCATGCTTGGTTGAATGTCAAAATTTATTAATGAGGGTTGGATGCCATTACTCATTTTACATCACAACACTCGTGTCTCCTTCGCCGCGCTCACGCCTTTTTCTTTACCAATTTATTACTTTTGTCGATGTGTTTAAAACAGACTCGATGATCCGATAGACACCCGACTTTATAATGGAATTCAATTTGACCCGACTTAAAAATAGATTTTCAATTATGTAAAAATTAATATGAACACAAATTTGAGTGCGATACGTATAATTTCATTTAAGTCTCTAAATTGGAAAAAGTTCCACAGATTGAGTGGGACACATATAGTTTCATTTGGGGAACAAATCATAATGACAACTGTGATTTTATAGTGTAAACAAAACAGTTAAAACTTTAAAAGTTGAGATAATCACAGTGTTAGTAATAGTATTGTAAAAATTCAAAATGTCATTTCATTTCAAAATTTCGTTATCATACTATATAGGCGAAAAAAGATAAAATTAAGATAATTATAGTTACAAGAAGATAAAAGATTAGAATTAGATAAAAATCTATTTTTATCCAAGAAGGCAAAGATTGGATGAAAATATATTTTTATGCTTACATAAAAAAAATGGAAAATTTCACGTGGTGATCTTGAGGTTTTGGGTTTTTCACGTAGTAATCAAAATTATTCTACAATTCACGCGGTAAGTCTGATGTTTACCAAATTAATCCACCGTGAAATTAACGTTTGCTAACGTTTTATGCGAAAAAATGTCACGGTGAGACAATTTGGTAAAATTCAAGATTATCGTGTGGATTTCTTTAAAATTTTGGTTATCACGTGAAAAATCCAAAACCTTAATACTCCCAAACAAGGAGAAGATAAAGTAGTCCACTTATAAACCCAAAGAAGGTTCAATAATAAAACTAATTGGTAATAATAGGAGTTACTCCTTGAGTTCATAAAGTAATGTATACTCTTCTCTTTCTCCAATATTAGACTACTCACATGTAGATAACATATGATCGCTTCAACATTCCAACTCAGACAAAATCAAAATTTTCAAAATTTCAAACCCTAAATTATATAGTTAATTCAAATAAGAATGTATAGAAGGTCACGCGGCCCCTTTGAGCTTTGTCTTGTTTGCCAGCTTTTCCAGTTGAAAAACAAACCAAATAGCAATACTCCCTTCCCTTCCCTTCCCTTCCCTTTAAACTCTCATAATCCCTCCAAACACAATTATTTATCCCATTTCCCTTCTCTCTCCATCTTCCACACTCAAAACAAACAAGTACCCATATCTCAATCCCCACAATACCCACTAAATACTAATCACATTCACATTCTCATTCTCTCTCTATAACAAAATCAACAATGGAAACTCAAATACCCATTTCTTCTCCTTCCCCAAACCCCCATAAACTCCCCACCAAAAGAAGCTTAATCACTTCATTAATGGAATCCACTACCCTTCGTTCTCCTTCCTTCAAAGAAGACACTTATCTTCTCTCTAATCTCAAACCCTCTGAAAAATCTTCCTTATCCGATCTCAAATCCAAGCTCTCCGCCTCTCATTCCACCCAAAACCCATCTATTTGGGGCATCCCTCTTCTCTCCGACGACGATAAATCCGATGTTATCCTCCTTAAATTCCTCAGAGCTCGAGATTTCAAGGTTTCTGAAGCTTACACCATGCTTGAGAAATCCCTTTCATGGCGGAAAGAGTTTGAAGCAGATGGGATTTTGGAGGAAGAACTAGGGTTTAAGGAATTAGAAGGATTAGTAGCGTATATGCATGGGTTTGATAGAGAAGGGCACCCTGTTTGTTATAATGCTTATGGGGTTTTTAAGGATAAGGAAATGTATGATAAGATATTTGGGGATGATGAAAAACTAAAAAAGTTTTTGAGATGGAGAGTTCAAGTTCTTGAAAGAGGGATTCAATTACTGCATTTTAAACCGGGTGGTGTTAATTCTATTATTCAAGTTACTGATCTTAAAGATATGCCTAAAAGAGAACTTAGAGTTGCTTCTAATCAGATTCTCTCCCTTTTTCAAGATAATTATCCTGAAATGGTTGCCCGCAAGGTTATTTTCCTTTTTATTTTTTTCTTTTATCATAAATGTTGCCCACATTTTGTATGAGACGGTCTCACCATAAAACATGAGCCTTTTGTTTTGAAGTGATCTCATCGCGAGCCGTCTAATAGAAGGCGGGATAGACGGGTGTAATGGTCCAGTCTATTTGTGCACTTTCTAAAAAAACACTGAAATTTTTATCGGGCTGGACCGCTAAGAGTGCCTTCTATACCATAGACGATCTCTCAGTAAACCTTCTGTTTTTTTTCGAATGTTTGATTATAGAGATGAACAAATTATATGGACCCATCTAATAATTAGAGTTGAAAAAATTTAGGAAATTAGTTGAGCATTATGTTAGAAAATGTCATTCATGTTTTAAATTTCCATCAATTAGTTGTTTTTTTTTTTTTGAAAATCCATCAATTAGTTGTTTAGGTATGAATAATATTTTTTTAATGAAATTATTATTATTACTAACAAATGATTATTGATTTTGGTGGGTTTATGTAGATCTTTATCAATGTGCCATGGTATTTCAGCTTGGTATACTCAATATTCAGTCCATTTTTGACTCAAAGAACCAAAAGCAAATTTGTAATTGCTAAAGAAAGTAATGTTGCTGAAACTCTCTACAAGTAAGTACTTCTATAAGTATTTTATTTTTATCTCTTAATTCAAATGGATAAATTGTAGTATGTAAATTATCATTGGTACCCGTAAGTTTTTGCACTTTATCAAAGGGACTCTTAAGTTTTTTCGATTATCAATGTTACCCTCGTTTTATTGAGCGTGTATTCGATCGTAACCTTTTTTAAACTTTTTCAGTACAAAATCATTAATCCCTCCGCTTTTTTAAGTTTGTTCACGTTATTATAACGGACAGTTTCAAAGTTTGTCCTATTTAGTATATTTTCTTATTTTGGAAAGTTTTTATCTTTCACCTACTCTCTTTATCTCTCATTTAACCCTCATTTATCTCTCATAATACCACTATAATTTTTAATTCTCACCATTATTTTAATAAAATAATACCCGCTATCTATAAAACGAGGTTACCATTGAGAATCGAAAAAACTTAGAAGTACCGTTAATAAATTGAAAAACTTAGAGTTACCATCGATAAATTTAGAAAAATAAAATAGTATTTCCTTCGTTTTATAATATTTGTTACTGAATGTGACATGTTGTGTGGAAAAAAAAATCACGAGGAAGTAGTATAAATTTAAATAATTTTGAAAGTGGGGAAAAGGTATTGGTGTTTGATAGTATTGTGGTGAAAGGACATTAGGTTGAAGTTTTGTCTACTTTAATGTTTAAGGCATGCTTAAAAACTTCTTTTTTTCTTTAGTTTGTCTGATTGTCTGTTTAATTAATTAATTATAATCATAATTTGAAAAGGGAAATCTCATATCCTGAATCTGTGATCCTGTTTTCCTTGTCTTTGCTTTTTTTGTGTTGTCCTTTTCTCACCTCCTTTCCCTCCCCTCTCACTATGATTTTTTTGAATATGCTATATTCACCTTTTCTTTTTCTTTCTCAATTCATACCATTGCACTATTTGCGCTAACATAAAGTGGCTCCCACTTTAGCGGATTTTACGTGTTTGGATGTACCCAACTTTATCGGCCCTTATGATAAAGATTGATTAATACTTTCTTCATTCTTATTTAGTTGCAACATTTCGTTTTTCATAAGATTTAAAAAATGTTATTGTTAAGCGTATAATGTCTATTATATTCTCTAAAAAGTTAATGTATAGATTGAGAATAAAGTAGTGATAAAATAGAAAACTATTATTTAATTTAAGCCGGAAAAAGTAATATTGCAAGTATTGTGAAATATTCAAAAGTGAAAGTGTTGCAAGTAATTTGAAACGGAAGAAATATGCTTAATTCACCTTTTTAATCTTTGTCATTTCATACAATATTGCACCATTGCACTTTTGATTATGTTGTTTAAATTCTAGCAAAATTATAAAAAAAGATTGAATATTAAGTATTGAAAAAATATAGAGAATAATACCCCTCTGTTCCTAATATCTTGCCGCACTTTCTATGCATTGTTAAAATTTTGCAATATTTCTTTTTTATGGTATAATTTTTTAGAAAATAAAAAGTTATTTTAATGGTCTTGATTTATAGGGGTTTAATTTATACTAATGTGATATTATTGTAGGATCTAAATAGTAATTACTCCTACTAATTAGTAAATTATGTAAAATGTATGAAAGGTTCATAAGTCCAGAGGATGTACCGGTTCAATATGGGGGACTGAGTCGACCCGGAGATCTCCAAAACGGGCCAGCTAAACCGGCATCAGAGTTCACTGTCAAAGGAGGTGAAAAGGTTAATATTCAGATTGAGGGTATTGAGGTTAGTTTTTACTCCTATCTTTTTCTCCATTAATGTTTCATTTCTACTCCGTCAGTCTTAATTTGCATTATTTCTATTTTTGGTCTATGGCCCACCACTTTTTTTTAATCTTTTCCATATATTTTAACTCTTTTCTTAATTCCAACCACACAGTTCATTTTTTCCTCTTCATTTATTACCATTATCTATCCTTTTCTTACCAAAAGCGCTTGTGGCTTAATGGATAGAGCATCTGCGTGTAGAGCAGAAGGTTTGGAGTTCGACCCCTACTAAGGCGCCGGTATCAATTGGGGGTTTCTTGACTGCGTGCGTCTCTTTGTACTCCCTTCTTGGGGGTATGGGTATGATTTGTCCGCATCTTTCAAGGAAAAGAAATCCCCCACTCGGACCCTGCCTTGTGCGGGATACCGAGAAGGTCCTTTACCTTTATCTATCCTTTTCTTTAAAATACTCATTTTCTCCTTGCTTCGAACTATATGGGACGGGGAAGTATATGTTGTTTTCAATTGGTTTCCAATTATAGCAATTTTGCATGATTGTAGATTTTCCATTTGTACATAATTAAATGCAGCTGATGAGATTAATAGATTACTCCTATTTACATGCCAATTTAGCTTATTGCGCAGGGTACGAAACCTATTTTGTTGTGCCTAAATTTATAAGGAAACTTCTGAATCTGGGCTTGAATTTATGGTCTTCAAACAGTCATAAATTGTGAACCAGAGTTTTCTGTTCAATTTATGTAGATCAAACATGACATAAATTTAGTCGATTTGTCACATTACGACCACTTCATTACATATATTTCGCTTATCGTTCTGCGAAACTCCGCTATGTAACCCATGATTTTAAAATAAAAGGTCTATAATTGAAATATTTGTTCTAGAAAATTTGAATTATCATGATAAAATGAATATTTTGAAGTTATCAATTAATGTTCCAATGTCCAATCCAATTGTTCGATATTAATGAACTGATTGTATGAGTATGGTGAGACGTTCTTCTACAAAACGATATAATTATTTTTACATAGACTAACAATATTGTATTGCGATTGGAAATATAGGCGGGTGCAACCATTATATGGGATTTGGTGGTGGGAGGTTGGGACTTGGAATACAGTGCAGAGTTCATCCCAAACGCCAAAGATAGTTACGTCCTTGCAGTCGAGAAGCCTAAAAAGCTCGGCCCCTCAGACGAAGCTGTCCACAACTCGTTCTTGGCAAGGGAACCTGGCAAACTTGTATTGTCGGTGGACAACACCGCATCCCGGAAGAGGAAGGTGGCTGCTTATCGCTATGTTGTTCGCAAATCTACTACATCAGTATGATCTGATCTGATTTGATGTGATGTATCGTGTGAAGTAATTAAAGTCTCTTAGGATGTTTAGGCTTTGATGTAGTACTTTTTTGCTTGTTTGAGGTTTATTATATAGTATCAATAGAAGTATTAACTAATACTATTTAATTAAATATGGTTTTGTATGGGTATGATTCTGACTATGAATCTATAAAATGCAAGTAATAGTTAGCTATTAATAGTGGGCATTTATGATTTATACATTCATTATATTCATGTATTGTATGTATTTGTTCAGCATAAATGCGTGAACTATGCCTGTCATTATGTCTTGAAAGCCAATTTACCAATCTTATAAGGGCCATTTGGCAAATGAAAATTGTTAGACTTTTAGTTGAGATTTGAGATAGATCTCGGCTTTTAAGATATTGTCATCCATGTTAGAGTATATAACATATTTTGGGGCCCCAACTATCAACTTAAGCTTTTGGTTGAGTTGGTTCCTTAACATGATATCAGAGCCAGGGTTACAAGAGGTCACAGGTTCGAATCTCAATCACCCCTCATTTAAAGTGGAAAATTTAGCGCCATGTATGAGGAGGGCAAGTGCTGCATTCACCCTTCCAGCCCAAAGGGCTCTCGTGTGAGGGGGCGTGTTAGAGTATATAACATATTCTGGGGCCTTAACTATTAGCTTAAGCTGATGGTTGAGGCCCCAGAATATGTTATATACTCTAACAATCCCTTGTTTGTAGTTAGACTTGTAGTGGGTTAAGTATCGACCTTAAATATCCGCCTTAAAGATATATTTGTAGTGGAAGAAGAGATTATGATCAAATTAAGAGGTTGTTTGGCAGAATAATTCATTAAACTTTTTAAATGAATTTAAAAGATACGAATAGATAGTTAGATGATTAAATTATTTAATAATTAGATAGTTAGATGGTCAAATTATTTATAATTTTAATGAATTTATTTGTTGTGAATTATTTCAGTACAATTAAAATTTTCTCATTATCTCATTAATTTGAGTTAGTGTGGTTTTATTAAGAGAGTAGAAACATCAAATGGGAAATGGTGAAGTTTGGTATATAGCTATTGTACACAAATGATGATGATGCTTCTATTGTTTGCATGTGTGTGAAGAATGCTCTTTAATTTATATGGCAAATATAAAGGCTTGCTTTCAACACCAGTTATGGCGTCACAATTCTCCTTTTAATATTCAGGAGTGCATGGAGGATATAGCACAACCAGAGAATAATATCGTTTAAGGAATCAACTCAACCTAAAGTTTAAGGTGATGGTTGAGGCTCAGGATATGTTATATACTCTAACATGTTTTCTCACATACACTAGAGCCAATTGGGCCAGATGTGTGGATGTCCATAGGCGTTCAATATTCCACTTTAAATGAAGGGTGGTT
The DNA here is from genome assembly GCA_019776075.1 of Amaranthus palmeri. Taxonomy (NCBI): domain Eukaryota; kingdom Viridiplantae; phylum Streptophyta; class Magnoliopsida; order Caryophyllales; family Amaranthaceae; genus Amaranthus; species Amaranthus palmeri. Next base: position 269,890 of record JAAKBH010000281.1, read on the forward strand.
GAAATTTGGAACCTATTATCTCTTGTCACGTTGACGTTTGATATTATGTCAAAAAATCAACTCAATTAAAATCTTAAGCTGATGAATAAGGCCTTAGAATATGTTATATACTCTAACAGATTTTGATCTTTCCAATCCTAATTAGTGCTATTTATAAAACAATATTTTTATAATGTTTTTTTTTTTTAATAGAGTTGTCAAAGATTAGTTTGGCGTCTTCATTTATTAATGCTCCTTAGTGCCTACTTTTTCATGGGTAAATTCGCTATTGCTTGACTAGTGACTACTATCAGATAAAATCTTCTTTGTCTACCTTGTTCTATACTTCATTCGTTACAAATTACTTGTAATATTAGGGTTATTATAATATTTATTTATCCCCTTTAATTTACAATTAGTTTTTAATCTATAAGTTGATATATAATAAAGTGAGATGTTGTTTGATTCGTCTCAATGCAAAGATAATAAATACTGATTTTTATAATTTTTTATTATACATAATTTAAGATATTAAAGACCAAATTAGTGCATTAAACAATGTGAAAAAGTAAACATTGCAGGAGTCACAACTTAACGAATATTTAAACGTTTTTACCCTATTATTATTACCGAAGCTTTAAATACAACCTTACAAGGCTATCTAACTTTGACGTTTTATAAAATATGTTGCTAGTTGCTACCATCATCATCATCATACCCAGTGTATCCCGTTCATTAAAAACTATGGTCAGGATCTGGGGAGGAAAAAACGACATTTTATAAAAATATATTGCTACCATAAAATATTTATTTTCAAACATAATTTGTAGTAGTATTTTTTTTTGTTAATTAGTAAAATATTGATTGTGTTGTGATGAGGTGTGAGGTGAGCATGCAGTGATTGACTAGTCTCTAAATGTGTAAGTAATGGTGGATTGTTTATTTGTTAAATTACCAACAACTTATGGAAAGTAGGAGTAGAGTAGTTCACGAGACAGGGTAAAACCTATTCTTAGGTAACGTGTTCTCAGACCTTATCATTTTCTTTTTAGATTTATAGAGTATTTAAAACTTTTGTTTTTAGGTACTCACTATATTATATTTAAAAAAAATACTCGCTAGTTCAAGGAGTTTATGACAACACATTATAAATATTATAATATGCTTGTTAAAAATATTGGAAACAGTTAAATTTTAACAAAGGTACTAATAAATATTAAAATTTATTAAAAAAAATTCATAAATAAATTAATAAATGTACAATCGCAAAATAAATAAAGGTACTAGTAAATGTATTAGGATCCTCTCCATATTACTTCTCACAATTACTCATTTTAAGATTTTGACACTTATTTTAGAATAAAAAATAAAATCTCAAAATTCTCTCAATTTTCTTCTATCAAGCAATTCTAACCATTAGATTTGAGTAATGGACCCTCCATTACATTTTAGGTAATGGAGAGGATCTAACTCCTAGAAAATATTAAAAAGTTTACAAATTCATGAAAATAGAGGAAATAGACTTAACAATCGCAATTATATCAAAACGAATCGCAATTATATCAGAACGGATGTATTATGTATATATGTTACTTCCTCCGTTCCAAAATACTCGCTACATATCCATTTTGTGCACTATTCATCGTTCAAGCTTATTTTACATATTGCGACTAATGTGTAAGTAAAAATATAGTCAATTGGGATCTTGTTTGAATCGTCTAATCACATTCTTTCATAATAATAAATTTTTATAATTTTTAGATAAGTGTAGTTTAAGATATTAATGATCAAAATTGTGCATAGGATTGCGTAAAAAAATGAAATGTAGCAAGTGTTATGGAATGAAAGAAGTATATTGAAGTAATTTTTTTATTTTTGAAATTAAATTTGAAGTACTTCATTTCGTACGTTCACAATCTTTGATTTCAAAATAGAAGTTACTTAGAATTTAGATTCGTTTTGAAATAAGAATTGTGTAAGTAAGAATATAAGATGTCATGCATTGATTTTAAGAAAAAATATTTCAAGATCCATTGTTTATTATTGTCCATTTGTACTTTTCCGCTAATGTAGCACTCCTATTTATTACAATTAATTACGTAATTAAATACTCAAAGTAAAAATCAGCAAATGTTAGTCATGTAGGGTAATAATATTTACTTATTTATAGCCCTTGTGGCTATATATAAAAATCAACAAAGATCTTTATTATTAATACTTTAATTTTTCAAAAAAATCTAATCTATAAAAATGTAAAATAATTGATATTTTTATTGCCAAAAGTATATAATACCTAATAATTTTTTATTTCCAAAAGGTACCCATAATAAAAGAAAATTTTGTAAAAAAATAACTAACAAAATTTTTTTTTCTTTTCCAAAGATTGTCAATTAACGTTTTTTTCACTTGACCGTTAAATATAACGGTAGATTGGTCAAAATTGAAAATTCAACTTCCTCATCTTCAATTTCTTTTCCAATTCAATTTCGTCACTGTCTTCTTAGTATATTATAAACTCAAAATCAAAATTAAATTGGAAAAGAAATTGAAAACGAGGAAGAAGAATTTTCGATTTTGACCAATAAATCATTATATTTGACTGTTAATTAAAGGAAAAAGTTATTTGGAATACTTCTTGGAAAAGAAAAAATTTGGTTAGGTATTTTTTAGAAAATTTTTTTAATAGGTACTTTTTGGAAAATTTATTTTTATGAAATACTTTTCGACAAATTTTCCTATTTTATATAATTATTTTATCTTTTCAAAAAAGATAAATTTATACGCGTTTCACTCGCATTTGTATCTTATACACTTATTTCTTTCCGCTCTTCATAAGTCACATTGTTTTACCGAATTATTTTTAATTTTCACAAAGATTATACTTATGGCAAACGAGACAGAGTGAGTAATGAAGATTCTCAAACATGAATTATGTATGATAAAAAAAATATGTAGTGAGGAAATAGTAGACAAGAAGTAAAGAAAATCGAGGAGTTGCAGAAGGATGAATTAATACTCCATTAATTTGAGAAGTTTCATTTAAGAAGAGATGGAGAGTGACGTTGAAGCAATGAATTTTCAGTATTTGCATTGGTCCATCACCACTCACCACTACTAAGAGTAGAATACAAGTAACATTTTCATATCCAATAATCACCCATTAAATTTATCACTTTTGTGTTTTTTACAAATTTTTGGTCTTATTGCGAGACAATCTTAAATTGAGTTAAAAAGTTCAATAAATCAATAAATTAATTGTTTAAGTAAATCCTAAAAATGATGAAGCTTTTAGTTCGCTATTATAAACAGCGAACTTGTATAATTTTTATTTTTTTTTTTTAATTTTTTCACCATTATTTGACATTGATTTTTATTTGACCAATTTTATTTTGTTCGTTGTTAGTAACAGCGAACAAAGAACTTGACTTTTTTTAACCAGCCCTATTTGTTCGCTGTTACTAACAGCGGACATAACTAAACCACAGGTCCGAAAAAAAGTGCTTAGTTTAGGAATTTTTTTGAAAACTTAGTTATTATTTAAATTTTTTTTATTTTTTTGTTTACTCATTTCAAATTTTCTTAATAGGCCAGATAAGGATCAGACCTGACTTAAGTATATATTGACAGCCTTAAAACAAAATATGGGCTTTAAATGGGCCCAATCCGGCCCATTTTATTACTAAAAATCTTTAAATCCCATTTATCAATTTATAATTATTGAATTGAAAAAATATTAATTATCCCATTGACATTGTCAATTATACAATGATTATGTTATTTACAAAGGCTCGTTTCCGACCCTAAATAAGCCCTTTTAAAGCCCCCTCTATTTTAATTATAGTAAAACACGTTTTCAGTCCGATCCTTACAAAGCCCTTTTAAAAACACACCAGATAAGGGTTCAAAATAGAGCCCTAGCCCATTGACCACCCCTATTAGATACCAACTACCAAGAACTAGAATTACTGCAGGTTTTAAACTTTCAACATTGATCCTATAACTAAATCGAGTTACAGAGTCAATTGTCATATAAAACTAGCTTTGTATACCAAAAATGATGGGGTACCAGTATATTTGGTTGCCAATGCCTTTCCGGATGAGGATGGTTGAGAGAATGCTAATTCGGAGCACTCAAGTGTGTAGTCTAATGAGAAGCTTTTCCTGCATACATAATTACAGATCAGATTCAAAACAAAAAGGACCTACAAAATTTAACTCATAAAACAGCTCTATGTTTCAAACAGCATTAAAAATAAAAAGAAAAGACAGTTTTTGATTCATTTTATCGAGCCAATCCTCGTTTCTGTTAGATCAACACTACTTTCATACATTACGTTCAACAGAAATTTCATGGAGTGAGAGCTTATCTAAGCAACAGGCAAGAGTTAAATTGTTTACAGCCAGCCAGCCAATTAATCACTCTAACATTAGGTGATTTGAAGTAATTCAAGATCATAGATGGAGACATGGAGTATAATCAAATGAGGTTTTTTTCCTATGTTCCGACAATCTACAGGAAAAAGATTGTATTTTGGGTTGTGATCAAAATTCCAAACCTTATACAGTGTTCGAACTATTATCAGGAAGCATGTACCATAAAGTGACACAGCAGTATAGTGAAAATTAAAAAATACAAGCTTTAAACCAAATAGTTCATTGTTTGTCAATTTCAAAGAGAGCTAAAACGAGGAACATTTGTTTCACAAGGTGAGACGTCAAAAAAAGTGAACCAATTTGAACTATATGAATACATGTTTAGCAATCTTATACATTCTTGTGCTAACCATACAAATATACAATCCATCTTGTTAATATTGTCAAATGATATCTTACAAATGAAGCGAGAGTATGCTAACGCTAATCAAGTGCTATTTTATAATTGCCATGTCTTATGACATTTGGTATAGCACAGAAAATCATCTATGAACCATTTTAATCCATTCCCAGTCAAGAATGAGTACTTACACAAGGAAATTCTTCCTGCTCACAGTTTATTAGGCATCATGACCATATGCCAAAATATATGCAAAGCTACAAATGCAAAGATACTCTCCCTTCTAACATATGAATGCCTTTAAGGCTATCTCTAACAGCACTCGTATATAGAGTGCATATTTTAAATTTTTTGGCATAGGACAAAACATATAGTTATATATTTATCAGAACTGAGTGCCACAGCTGACAATCATCTTGGGAAGCTGGTACAAAGTTTCTTGGTGAACATACATTCCTACAATATCCCTCCTAAGATTCTGTGATGAAGATTGGCTCGGACATGCTCATTAGACATAATCCAATCATGTAACTCATTTTATTATTCATCATTAAATTTTCATTTCCCACAAAATGACTGAAGTTCATTAAATAAAACAATGTCCAAGGTAGAAAACAACAAGATGTTGTTAGTGTAGAAGTACCTCACAGCATCCAGTAAGTGTTTTGCAACGCCTTTTCTTCGGTTTGATGGACTGACCCAAATAGCCCTGATCCCACAAGAAGCAAGAGTAGCTTTCTCTTCACATACAATTGATCCATTTAAGTTTGAATCCATTGCTTCTGAGATTCTATGAGTAGAATTTTTCCTGAAAATTTCCCTTTGAAAACATATCCCTCCAAATTGCAATGTCTTTTGCTTTGGTTTCTCGACTTTTCCACAAGCACCTTCAAAACTCATTTGCACAAGGTCTGAAATAAGCTTGTGTGCCGTATTAATAGGCTCCACAAAGACACACCCAGCAACTCTTTTTGAGGATATGTACAAATATACCTGCAATGGTTATTCAAGAACAATTATAAACAATAATCAACCCTTGAAATTTGGTTTTTTATACCTTACAAAACACAATTTTCATAACATAATGTTATTTAAGTACACTAATATGCTGATATAATTTTAATTTTTCAGTACAAATTCTACCTACAAAATCAGTGAAAAGTACAAACCTTACATAATTCATGAACGATCCACCCATCACCCAGGTCAATCTCCATCATCTTCACTACCTGTTGAACCTAAAGCAATATAAAAGCTGATTACACAAAGCAACCACTAAAATCTTCAAACAATCACAACTTCAAGAATTACAAATTTCAACCTTATTCCTCTGAGCAGGAGTATCATAATTTGACACAAGTACAATACGATCCTTTTCAAGGCCGGACAACTGAATCACCTTTTCGTGACGCCAGCCCTGAAAATCAATCAGGCAATTCAACCAAATCAAAAACGAATTATAGAGATAAGTAAACGAGTTATCTTATCAAAAATTAAAAGCAAGACCTTAAATGGAATTCCATGGGTATAATTCTTGTGAAATGTAGCGTGAACTTTCTCATCAATTTCATCGCCTTTAGCATACTTAATTCCACAGATTTTACATGTATGGAGAAGAAAATCAGATTGACCTAATTCCAAATGTAACTGAGCATACTTCCGTTTCTTGTTCAAAATCTTCCCACCACCATTAACACCTTCCAAATTTTCACTCGTTTCTCTTTGTTTTTCGCTGGTTTCTTCCCCAATTATATCATTCTCTGTCGATTCTTCTTCCCTAATATAAAGGTTAAAAATTCAACAAAAATATTTAGTACAAACAGTTTAGGTAGGAAGAATAATTTGGGGGAGAAATTGAAGTACCTTGTAGATTGATAAGTGTACTTGACTCGAACTTCCGGCCTCTTCTGAGCCCTAATTCCGTCGAATAAATTGTCGGAATTGGAAGTTCCAAGAGCAGATGGAGGAGTAGATGAATGTTTGAAGAAGGATTCAATAGTCTTCTGCATCTTTTTGAATAAAGACCAATAAATAAAAAATTAAATTTTTTTATTCTTGCAAAAATAACATGTAAAACCATAATAATCTCAAGTCAAAAACTAAAATAATATAAAAACAATTGGTTAACATCATCCTACAATTAAAGAGTATCAGAACTCAGTTTAAAGAACTTCAAAAAGAAATCCATGGGGTTTCTGAAAGAATAGGCACAAAAATTTAACTTGAACATAAACAAAATTTACTAATTTTAAATGCACAGGTATACTTGGGGTAAATTAAAAAATAAAGAAGTATTTGATTTCGTTCCCTTTGTAGTATGTTCAGATTTTTTTTTTCTTTGCAGTACTATTTGATTTAGGTTTAATTCTTTAACATAAACAAACACCTTGATATTAACAAGTACATTAAAACATTCAATCATACTTTCTCAATTCTCATTACCAATTTACCAAACACATTCACAATAACATACTAACATTCCACAAATCTCAACAACACACTGATTCACAATAACATATTAAAGAAACTAAATTAAAATTCGAAATATAAAAACCCTAACTTTTGGGGATTTCAAAAATACAATTTAATACCTGAAATTGGAATGAAGGTGATTAATTTGCAGGATTGTCTGGTCGTCGGTGGTCCTGGTGGCTTGACTTCATGTCAATTGTCAACTGTTAGGTAGGCAGCAGGTGCAGCAGCAGCAGTGGCCTTCAGGCTTTGAAAGTTGCGATTTGTGAATTGCGAACAATCGACATCGACAAATGTCGGCGAGAGGTGGGTGGTGATGTGGTGTCGTCCGTCGTCCGTCGTGTGGGGATTGGTTGGGTTTGGATAATTAGGTTTCGAGATTTTGAATCTGAAACACGCATTGAGGAGGGAGAAATTCCAAGTTTTAAGTTCCGCGCCAAAACACTAATTTTAGATTTATTGTAGGGGCTTCGACGTTAAGACTTTTGCGAATTACAGTTTCAAAATTATTTTTTTACTTTTTTTTATTTTTTGTGAATTACAACTACTAAAGTATGAAAATCTACACTATTCAAACCAAGTGGTTATTGACCAATCCAAATTAACTTTGATCAGCCTAAATGAACGTGGTCCATTACGTACTAATCACTTTTGACTTTTGTTAATCATCCCTAATCACCTTTGACTTTTTTAATTACCAGTAGTACCCTTGTGGATGATATATTTTTTTCCAAAAAACAGATGTCGCAATATCCTTATAGGATAACACTTTCGGAAATCCGGTCGAAACAAGTACTTATTCGCCTATTTTTCAGTATCTTTTTCCCCATCAAAATGATATTTTTGCATAAAATGGACGTCGAATTTCCTTATGAGGTAAATCTTTCAAAAGTCTGGCCAAAACAAGTAATTATTAGCCTATGTTTAAGCACGTAGACCTAAAAAGATATTTAACATTGTTTTTACCCATCATAACGACATCATTTTTTCAAAAAGAATGTCGCAATTAAAATTATAGGGTAATTCTTTCGAAAATACAATCGAAATAATTACTTATTTGCCTGTTTTCCGACACATGCCTAAAAAGATACTACCTCCGTTCCAAAATACTTGCAACATTTGTCTTTTTTTCACGCAGTCCAATACACTAATTCAATCCTTAATATCTATAATTATGTATTAGATAAAATTATAAAAATTTAATATTAATAATCTTTACATCGACACGAATCTAACAAGATCTCACATGACTATGTTTTAGCTTATAGTTTACTTATTAATCACAAATTAAGAGAGATAAGTGAATAGTGCTTATTTTTCATATGTTGAAACTATATTGGAACGGAGGAAGTATTTAACGTTATTTTTATTTATCATACAAATATTTTTTAAAAAACGCATGCCGAAATTTTCTTATGGGGTAATTCTTTCGAAAAATTGGTCAAAACAAGTACTAATTTGCCTATTATTCGATACGTAGACCGAAAAAGATATTTAACGTTGTTATGTGCAAATAGGTGAATAAGTCTTTGTTTCAACCGGATTTTAAAAAGACTTATCCCTTAAGTTGTAACAATATATATATATAGAGTTCAATCTAATTTTCAATTTTTACCATTTAAGTTGTTTTCACCTAATCCTCTATATATATATATATATATATATATATATATATATATATATATATATATATATATATATATATATATATATATATATATATATATATATATATATATATATATATATATATATATATATATATATATATATATATTAATTGTTGATAATGATATCTCCCTTCGTAAAATAGTTTATAAAACTATAAATAATAATCTACTTGTTGCTTATTGATGTTGATTGTGTAACAACTAATTGCAAGCTAAGATAGAGCAACCTTTGAATAGAATAGTTGATCAGTTATTGTTTGTCCATCCATTATTGTTAAGCATGCCAAACACCATATCATTATTAGCTATTTAACATTATTAAAGTCTATTTGCTAATTGTTTTTCTTATAACTAAAGTATATTTTAAATGTTGTTGGTTAATAATCTAAATCGGATTATATTTATTTATACCTAATTGCAATTAAATTAATGAAGTAAATTTTTTAAAATGTAACTGTTGGTAACATACAGCTTCCTCTCAAAAGTCACGGTCGATAATTTTATGTATAAAAAATAAAAAATTAAGGAAAATTCCACGTGGTAACCCTGAGGTTTTGGGTTTTCCACGTGGTAACCAAAACTTTTAAAAAATCCACATGGTAACCCTGAGGTTTACCAAATTGGTTATCCATGACCTTTTTGCAGATAAAACGTTAGCAAAACGTTATGAAACATTAATTTCGAAGCTTTAAGGATGTTGTACGCCTATATATGCGACTCATCATTATAAATGCCATCAGTCTCAGCCATTTTCCCCAAAATATAAACCCAAACTCTACCATCTTTGGATTTGGGGGAAAAAATATGATTTGGATGATAAATGGTAGATTTGAGGGTTATATTTTGGGGAAAAAGGTTCAAACTGATGGCATTTGATATAGTGAGTCACATAAATATGCATACAACAGCCATAAATCTTCAAAATTAACGTTTGCTAACGTTTTTATGTGCAAAAAGGTCATGATGGAACATTTATGTAAACCTCAGGGTTACCGCATGGATTTTTTAAAAGTTTTGGTTACCACATGGAAAACTCAAAACCTCAGGGTTACCACGTGGAATATCCCAAAAATTAAATTACATTATTATTCGTATTGAAACTACTGCATCTCCATATATATAAAACCTGGCCTACAACTATATTATTATTCTTCTACTGCATAATCTATTCCTTTGTCTTTTTCCAGATTTTGCCCATCAAGGTTTTTCTCTCTCTTTTTTCTTTTATTTTGTTCTCATTTATTTTTGTTTTGATATTTGATTTTTATGTGTTTGTTTCTATTTTTTTTATTATTTTTTGTTAATTGTTTATTGTTTTTCTCGTTAACAAGGGTGTATTTCATTTCATGATTTTAAGTTTATAATATTGTGGTTTGTGGAATAATATAATTAATCAAATCATGTCAAAGTATAACTATATTCTCATCTGAAGGCTGAACTCCGTTTCTCTTGTTAGTTATCTCTGAATTATCGATTGAACTGAGATGTTTATATTTTGTTTACGTGCTTCGTTTGACTTGCCAAAGCTCATAAAGTGAAGATTTTTTTAAAATTTACTTTTAAAATATTACTGTTATGCTAGGAAAAAAATAACAAGAATTGAATCTAAAATCTTATATAGAGAAAATAATAATTGTTCTAATGGAGAGTCTGAGACAAGACCATATAGTGATGATTCATTTGTTGGGTCATTTTCCATTAGTATTCACGTTATTTTTGTTATTTTACATTACGTCAATTTGAATTTTTGAAACATAGTAGTGAAGGTTTATTTTAGGGATTTTGTTTGTTTTTTATCTCAAAAATATGAAATAAAACAATATGGAGTATAACCTAGCAATGCATATGGCTGCTTTCTTCATTCGGCAATATTTAATAAATCAACTCAACAAAAAATTTAAACTGATCGTTGAGGCTCTAAGATATGTTAACACTCTAATACGCCCTTTCACACGAGAGTCTATTGGTCTAAAACTATTGGTCTAAAAATGTTGATGTGAATAGACGCTGAATATTACACTTTAAACGAGGGATGGTTGAGATTCGAACCCGTGACATCTGGTCACGTTGGCTTCTGATACCATGTCAAGTAATCACTCAATCAAAAGCTTCAGCTGATGGTTAAGACCCTAAGATATATGTTAATATTCTAACAAAAACTGCAAATTCGGCAATTAAAATTGACTATTAATTAGTCAATTATATTAAATCAATTAGTCTAATAAGTGATTTTAATACTAGAAATGAATGAAGACATTGATTTTGACATGAGATACTTGTTCTCTTATTATCATTTTAATTAATGTAATGGCTTTATCAAATTTGAAATTTATCCAATGAGGTTAATACTAATTCATTGACCAAAACATTAGTATTTCGTTAAATAGTGTTACGGTTTACATTCTCTGAATTTAAATATCACATCCTTCATAAATATAGACTAGGTCGTTATTAAATAATATAATTAATCACATTATATTTATTCTTATTTGGAATATGGAAAGTAGTCCATAAAAAATGTTGAAAGATTCTAATATTGTGGGAGAAATATGTTACACAAATTCTTGTTATAGACGGTCTATAACATAGACGGGTTTAATGATCCTGCCCATTTTTACACTTTCTAAAAAAAACAACTGAAATTTCCTATTGGTCTGGATTGCTGAGAGTGCCTAATCATTCAATATAAGTCGATAATACAAATTTATTAACCAATTTATATAATTATTTTTTGAAAAATAGATTGAGTGTGAATAAATTAAATTATAATATTCTCCCGATCAATTTAATTTTGCTACACAGTACACAAATAGCCCTCATATTAATTTTAATCATATAGCAAAAATATGAGGCCCTCGATAAATCGGGGTCCTGAGCGATAGCTCATGCTGCTCCCCCTAATAGACGACCCTATATGTATTCAATCCAATAAAAGAATGTATGATTTAAGTTGGTTACTTAATATCTTATCAGAGTCAACGTGATAAGATCAGTTTACGGGTTCGAATCTCAACTATCCCTTAATTAGATGGAATATTTAGCACCAGCCACCAGGTATTAGGAGGCCAAGTGCTGCATCCACACTTCCAGCCAAAGAGCTCTCGTGTGAGGGGCGTGTTAGAGTATATAACATATTCTGTGGCCTCAACCATCAGCTTAAACTTTTGGTTGAGTTGTTTTCTTGACATTAGAGTTCAAATTTTGCACAATTCTATTAAAAAGCTTAATTGATTTTCATTTTTGTTTTGATGTATCCATTTTTTGGGTTATATATAGTTTGTTAAATTAGGAGGAAATGTGGAAACAATCAGTGAGGCCGTATATTCGGCACGGTGAGGCAATGCAAAGCAAGAGCAATGGTGTGGTGAGCAAGCAGAAGAGGACTTGTAAAGCAACATACTATAACAGCCCCAGTGCGGGTAAGACTGTGTACAAGAGTGCCGAGTACATGACTCGCTCCAGTACTGTCAGAGTTGCTAACAATAAAGGCTACATTGAGTATTACAAGCAAGAGAAGGTGACTAGAGTCTACTATGCCACTGCTACTAGTGGAAGTGGAACCAAATATGCTGGTGCTGGTAACAAGAAGTATCTTCATTAATAAACAAGGGTTTTAATTAGGAGTTTATTTTAAATCTCTAAATAAAGGAACCAAAATGTGTCTTTGTTACTATTTAAGTACTATAATTTGCTATGCTGCTTGGTTTGAAGTTTTAATACTATTGTCAATTGTGTGTTTGAATGAATGGTTTGATTTATGATTTTGTGGGTTAATTGATTAGATTCCTTTTAATTGGTTTAAATTATTGCGGGTGTTTCGCAATTAACTGTTGGTTGTTGGTTTTTTAGTTGGGTTGTTTGACTAGCTGTATATGTTTGCTGTTTTTTTTGGCTTTTAAGCTATATGAAAAAAACTACATTGTTTGTGGAGATTTTTGGTAAATTTGAGTATTGATTGTTGGCCGTTTTTCATATATAGATCAATGAGATATCACAATTATTAAAATTTGACAACAAAATTCATAGATTCCATTTGAGAAAAATATAATATGAAAACGAAGGGATTAGTAAATTAATTGTATTTTAATAATTCTGTTTGGATTACAAGGTGGTCGGGATGAGGAAAGGGAAACTAGATTAGAATCGAACCCAAGACTATCTCTAAATACTTACTCCAACTGAAACAAAACTCAATTTTTTAATTAAAATATTAACGGTACCTAAGTCATCGTCATATAGAAATGCTGAGAAGCATACTAGCTTTGATCATACTTCCTCCGTTCCATAATACTTGCTACTATACTGATAGTGACATTTTCCTTCACAACATGTCACATTCAGTAGCAAATATTATAGAACGGATGAATTAAAAAAAATATTTTCACCATGCTAGCTAATTGATTTTTCTATTATTTCAACCCATTTTGGCGGATTAAGACTTTGATCGATCCAATAACAAAACTCCCAAATGTACTCTACTTATATTAATCATATCCTCTTGAGTGAATTATCATTGTTATTTATACTAATTATAATTATAATATCATTTTTCTATAGTTTAAGATTGCTTTATTTTTCGCCAATCATTATTTTATTTAAACTAATGAAATCCCATAGTTTAGATTGCTTTATTTTTCATCAACTATTATACATCTATAATTTTATACTTCTCCATGCTTCATCCTTTAGTCCTCGTGACACTCGTGATAAGTACAATACTTCATAACTTTTCTTACTGCCAAGAACACTTTCAGTCTTTCCGTTCTTTTATATTTGCTACATATTACTTATCGACTTTTAAGTCAATTTGTTATGTAATAAATTTAAAAATACAAAAAATACTACGCGTATGTGTTAATTATCATTTTAGATTTTATCTTGATTTAATGACCAAGATACATTATATCCCCCAACAATTAGTCAATCAGCTACTTTTGTGAGACAGATTGTCTTTCAAAGAGATGACTTTAAAATAAGAACGACAACAAGCTCACGTTCTTATTATCTCTTTACTTTGTATTAATTGGGTATTTACCACATATATCTAATGCGTTTTTCAAAGCGACCATCTCTCAGACTCTCACAACAATTTGTGTTGGTCAATATAGTCACTATTCCATTCTGTTAAGTTTGTTACATTTTTCTTTTACTGTTTTTACTAGCTACAATTTTTTGAAATGACTCATACTCTCTCATTAATTCTCTTCCCTATATTATATCATTTTCTCGTTTTATCCACATATTTTATTTTTTATTCTATTCTCTTCAAATTCGAATAATCAATAAACATAGAACAACGAGAGAAAAATTATTTGTTGTAAACTCTAAGTTATATCTCACAAAAGAGTATATGGGAAGCAATGTGTATATATCCACTAACTTACACGATATGTCTCTATTATAATGCAATATTTTTTATCTTCCTTTATCTCTTTAATTTCGCAAAATTTAAGTTTTTGAAATATTCTTATTTTACTTTTTAATTTTCAACGAAATATTTTCTACTCCCTCTGTCCCTATGAGATAGTAGCAAAGAAAAAAATAGTGAGAATTAAGAAAGTGGTAATAAATGAAGAGAGAAAATGAATTGTGTGGATGAAATTAAAAGAGAGTTAAAATGTATAGATGAGATTAAAAGAAAGTGGTGGGACATAGTCTAAAAATAGAAATGCTGCAATTTAAATGGGACGGACGAAAATAGAAAATGCTGCAAATTCATAGGGACAGAGGGAGTACATATTTTTTTAAGATTTCTCTCGCAATTCTATTTTAATGTCCATGTTTAATCTTTGTGTTATTTATAGGTATTGAAATTTTATGGGACAATTTTTATTTATATACAAAATTTGTGTATGGAAAATGCTAAAAAAAATATATTTCGGTCCACCTAACTTATCATAAATTATTTGGTTACATTTGTATGAAATCTTGTAGAAATGTTCTTAAAGTTGAACTAACACATTCTAAAGCTAATCAAGTATTATAGACGTTTTGTCAAAAGAAATTAATTTTACCAAAAAACTTAAGTAAATAATTGCAATTTTGATATGTTATACATTCTAAAATTCTTCACTCAAGAATTTTGTAAACTAAAAATATATTTGGAAAAACTTCTAGGGACAAATGCTTATTGGTTGCGCGGCCGGTAATGACATATAATTTGTTAATTTATAAGTTAGTTGGTTTGATCAATTAAAAGTATTAGTTAATAAGCTAACTGTTTCAGTCAACTAGTAAGAAGAAGCTTAGTGAAAGTTATTTGTCTAATTTTGTTGTTTATTAAAGATTAGGTATGCCAAAAACCAAATAATGAATGAAAAAAGTTATTATGATAGTAGATTTTTGGTTTTGGTTTACACTACTTATAAAGGACGTTCGGTGACTATCAGAAATAATCGACTTTAGTCGTAAAAACTGGACCGATAGAATCCAATTATTATTTTTGAAAGTCGAAATGATTGTAATTGGTAAAAAAATCGAAAAACATTAGAATTCCGACCAATGACACTTTAGTCGGATTTTAGGCGAAATGGCCAACTTTATTTAGTTGATGATTAGTCCAAAAATACCGGCTACAATCTGTCGGAAATGAGTCGAAATTTTGTCATTCAATTTTTCCACTATATTTTAAAATTTGATTTCAATTTTTATACAACGAGAATATATGTCAAAAAAAAATCAATAATTAAATATACTAAGTTTTTTAACGTTTAAGTTCTTAAAAAGAAATATTCTTTAAGTATTTTGATATTTAAAATACAAATATGACGACTACATGCATTTCATATTTTCATATATACATAACTGATACTGCAACATGATTTATTTTTAGTAGTAAATATATAGTGACATTTAATTTAAATGTCATTACTTTAAATTTCTAATGATATATTGTAGATTTAGTGGCATTTATAAGACCCTTTAGCAACATAATAAAAACTCATACTAAAGCTTTTCGCGACATAGCATGTAGTGACATTTGTTATAAATGTCACGATAGACTATTGTCAGAGCTGGCCCTAGGTTTTTAGGGGGCTTGGGGCGAAAGATTATTTATGGGTTCCTAACTATATATTGTAGACATTGAAAAGTTCGAACCTTAACACTAATTGAAATTAAAATTTTTGGGGGACCCTAGGCGTAGGCATGTCTTGCCCTTGCTTAGGGCCGACCCTAACTATTATAACAATTGCATATGTCACTGAAGATCAAATAAAGTGTCACTAAATCTCCTTATAATTGTAAACTTAAAATAAAAACAAGAAATTATTACACTAAAAATATAAATCGCGAATATTTTTTTAATGCAAATAATCCTATGTCGCAAAAAGGTAATTTTGTTGTAATGTTATAAAGTTCCCAATGACGCAATGTTTAAAAATATAACAAAGTCTAAATCAAATAATCAATACATACAATAGTCTAAATTAAATGCATTGGGTTCTATATGTCGAATTTGGGTGAAAATTTGAAATAAATAAGATTATTTATCAAAAAAAGCATACAATAAAATCATAATCAAACTTATTCCAAAACTAAGCGTGTAATTTCCAAACCTGAGGTTTGGGCTGTTCGCACTTAGTAAGTGTGAACAGCTTGAAAAACTGGAACAGGCTGTTAGTACTTAGTAAGTGCAAACAGCCTGTTTTAGTTTTTCAAGCTGTTCGCACTTACTAAGTGCGAACAACTTCTTGTCTTAAAAATCAACATGTTGACCCTATTTGACCTGTTCGCAGAATTAAGTGCGAACAACCATTTGATTTTTTTTTTACCAGTTTGCTTCTGTTCGCACTTAATAGCTGCGAACTGACCCGAACCTGTGCTCTGGGCCGAGGTACGCTTATATTTGGAATAAGTTTGATTATGATCTTATCGTATGCTTTTTTTTATAAATAATCTTATTCATTTCAAATTTTCAATTTGGGTTTCAAAAATGTAAACTCGGACCCAAACCCTAAGATAATATACAATTCGAATCCTTAATTATATAGTCCAGAGATCCACTAGCTTTTGGTTGGATTTGTATAATTTGTAATTCCTTAATTAATTTAACCCAATTTTAACATGCTTGAAATATGGAATTTTCAGAACAATTAATTTGGCCAAATTCGGATTTCCAAATTAACTCTATTTATTTCGATCGAGTTTGAGTTTGATTCTAGCTCGAGTCAAGGGATATTAAAAATTAACGTTAATAATTCAACTTTTTACTCATTCGCTGTGAATAATCTCATTTTTAGATTTTTTTTGTAATTATCTAACCTTTGTCATATATTTGCCTACAACAACCAAATTACTAATATTAGGTAATAATAGGGTATATTGCTAGCAAACAAAACAAAGGTAGGATTATTTATAGGAAACTAAGGGCAAATGTTGAATTATTAGAAAATAATCTAAAAGTGGGATGATTTATAGCGGACGAGCAAAATGTTGGATAATTAATGTCAATTTTTCCTAATATAATTAAGTCTAAAATTGATGAGTTTGCAACATTTATCATCATTATTACTAAATTTGTAAATTTACTTGTAAACAAAGCAAAATAATCTATATTTAATGCTTAGATGAAATTATACGTTGGTCATTGCAAAGATGAATACTAAAATAGTTGATTAAATTACATAAAATGAGATTTTCGATGATTATTCTAAAAAAGATTTGATCACATGTGTGTGGATATATATGGAGCTTAATCAATAAACAAAGATAATTAATAAAATAATGATAACATATGGGATATAATGTGTGGAAGGATTAGTATAAATAGAGTAGCTTGGGAGTACATTTAAGCTCAAATTAATCAAAATCATCTTCTAAATACAAAAATTAGGTCAAAATATTAAAAAAGATAATTAACATGGAGAAGTCATCAATTATTCCTTTCTTCTTGAAATTGGCTCTCTTAGCCTTTCTCATGATTATGACTTTATCAGGTATATTTCATTTTAATTACTTCTCTTTAAGAAGTAAGTTAAATGTATATATTAATTAATTATTGCAAATTAAATTTATAATTACTTGATTTTGATTTGTGAAATTATTAACTCCATCTAACATTATGGTAAACTTAACATAACATCATGGAATACATCAAGTCTTGAGATCGTCTCATGATAAAACAAATTTATATAATTAGCTTATTTTTCTAGTTGATCACTTTAAGGTTATAAATGCACTACAACAAATTATTTTTTGCGACATTGCATTTAGTGGCAATAAAAAATTGCCACTGATTCATATTTTTAGTGCAATAATTATTGGTTTTGATTTTAAGTTCCACTATATAGTGATTTAGCTAGCGACACTTTATTTGGTCTTTAGTGGCATATGTAATTGTTTCTATAGTCTATAGTGACATTTGTGAGAAATGTCACTAGATCCTATGTCGCAAAAAGTTTTAGTGTGATTTTTTATTATGCTACTAAATGGTCTAATAAATGTCACGAAATCCTCTATATATACTATTAGAAAATGGCGACATTTTAATTAAATGTCGTTAAATATATATATTCCACTAAAAGCTAATTATGTTGTAGTGGTGATAGCTTTAGTTATTAGTAATCACTATAAGACTCTAAAAAAATAATCATTTAAAAATAAAAGTGATCATCTTAAGACAATAAGCGCATTATATAAGCTGATATAATAGAGATAGGCTCACCGTGAGCCTCTCATTTGAGAATTTGTTTATGAAATACTATTATATAGGTTACATGAGTTATGAAATATACATTGTTCTTTCGTTTTTACTTGCACCCAAACACCTTTTTACACAATCAAATGTGTTTATCGGATCGTTTATATCTAGGGCCATACTCAGCTAAAAATCACAAAAATTTGATATCATGCATGTAAATATGCAACGAAACAAATAAAACAAGATCTAATGTGACTATTTTTTTCCTCGTATAATAGCCACAATAAAACAAAAAAAGAATTTATTTCAACAATCAACATTTTCTCGAGGCCCTAGACAGTAGGCTACCCCTAAATGCCCTAAGAACTGGCCATGGTGATTAAGTATATGTATCGAAACTTAATAAAAATGAAACTTTCATCTATTTTTAATTTGCAATACTTTTCAAAATATAGTTTTACATATATGTGAATGTTATAAAACATTAATTTATTAAAATTATATATTGAGATAAATCTTCACAAAATATTACAATACTTATTTGTTTTTGTTCACGACCATCTACTAAACAAGGTTAAAAGATATTCATATTACATTATAAGCCGATATAATAGAGATAGATTCATTGTGAGCCGTTTCATATGTGAATTTATATTTGTATTTTCCAATTCAAGACAAACAATCATCACTTAAAAAATACTCCGAATATAAATAGTGAGTAGCATTTAATATTTGAGGTTCCATAACGGTAGGCTACCATGAATGCCCTAAGAACCGGGCATAGTGATAATTAATATTTTTATTTACATTGTAATTAGCTAAATGATGTGTAAAATTATATCTATGTGCGGGAACACTGGGTATGATGATGATGATGTGTAAAATTAATAATGCAGCACCAGTGCTTGGAAGGAGTGCATCAACAACAATTCCTGAAGAAGAAATGGCTGTCATAATACAAAAAATTGCGAATGAAAACCAAAAAACAAACATTTTATTCACACAACCAAATGATAATAATAAGATATTGGAGGCTCTCATTAAGAAAGAAATAGCCACGCGCAATACTAACAACAATTTGCAGTGTGCATCACAAGGACAATACTGTAACCGTGTGTTCGGACCAGATTGTTGTACCAGTAAATATGTTTGTCTTCCACCTTCCCTTGTGGGTGGTGTATGTGCTTTCTAAGTAAGCATTTGATCCTATGTTACTTGGACTCGGGTACTGATCGAATACTGATGTTGGATATTGGTATGTGCCCAAGTGTTGGATACGTCTAGATATTTTATTTTATGCAGAAAAATGTTCGAGTAAGAATTGGACACGAGTACGTGAAGCAAAATAAAGAGTTCGAGTAACATAGATCTGATCTTGTGTATCAGTGGGATTAGGGGTGGTTTTAGTTTTGTTACTTGTTGCTTTTACTTGTTTTTAGATATTAATAAATGTTTTTAATTGTTTGATTGTTCTATACTTGTTTAGGACACAAACAATGAAAAACTAGGGTTTGGAAATTTAGAGTTAAGGATGTAATTTGTGCTTTTATCATTTCATGATGCAATAATAATTCCCACTGATAAATCATTTGTGTTTATTTCAAGACTTCCTTCTAATCTTTTCTTTTTATTAAGTGAGGTAAACTACCTAGAAATCCAAATGAGACTGAATACTAAAATCAATATTCTAATAAAATTCTTGAGAAATGACAAATATCAATATAAGAGAAGGTATGTTATTTCTAATTTTTCTATTAGTTAAAAGCTAATAAATTTTTTTCTTAAATTAATACAACTTAATTTGCATTGCTGTTTCAATCTACATTAATGCTTCCTTAATTTAAGGAATATAAATATCTATGTACAAAAACTCAATTGAATAAATGAAAATCAGATTGTTTCCCATCTTTTTTTCCTTATATTCTGTGAGTCATTCATAATTTTTTTATAAAGCATGTACTTAATCATTATAAGTATTACTGGAAATGTGAAGAGTTGCTAGTGGTTAGTTGCGTGTTATAATTAAGAATTGTAACAAACTTTATTTATCAAGATTAATACATTCAAAGGTAACATGGGATGAGTATATGAAGAGGTGATATATTGTGAATAAATAGACTCTAAATCATATCTCATAAAAGAGAATATAGGAAGCAATGGTGTAAATACCCACTAACTTACTCCATGCATGTGTCTTTTTCTTACAATGCAACATTTTAATTTTTGTTTGTCTTTTGATTTCGTAATATTTAATTTTATGAAGATATTTTTACTACAACTTATAATTTTTATCGACATATTTTTTATGATTGTTTTTCTTTTTTAAAGACTATTCCCACATAGTGGCGGACATCGGTTCGGGCACAAGGAGACATGTGCCTCTAGGCGTTTTTTAAAAACAAAATTTTAATGTAAACTTTTTTTATTAGTAAGAGTAAAATTGTAAAATTAATACTGAAGTTTGTTAATAAAAAACACTCTCACATTTTAGCAATTTTGTCTTATTTATTTATTTTGTCCTTTTTTATTAGCTTATTGATTTATTTTGTTCTATTTCCTTTTATGATATATAGTATTTAAAATTTTAGCAAGTCTTGTATGAGACTGTCTCACCGTGAGACGGGTCCATACAAGCAGCCCATTAGTAAAAAACGTTAAACAAAAAAAGAAAACTAAATTCACACTTGTAAAAGAAACTGTTTTTTAAATTAGTTTAGGCTGATCCAATTGAGGCCTTCTTACGGTGAGACAACATCAAAAAGAACGTGCACTATAATAGATCGATCCACTTTTTATTTACAGAATACACATTCTTTTAATTTTAGAGTATATTTAACTTTTTCTCTACTTACATTACTAGCATTCTTTTATTCGAAAACAACGTAATTATTTGCTTTTAATGAGATATATTTAGCGACATGTAATATAAATGTCGCTACTTCAAATTTAGCTACTAGTATATATAGAGGATTTGATGACATTCTAGCCACGATCACTTGTGCCACAGTAGTCTCTAACTTAAATTTTTCGTGGCTGGACATCATAACCATGGGAAATTCTTACTTGTGCCACAACTGCTACTGTGGCACAAGTGATGATTTGTAGTAGTGAATAATGATACAGATTAAAAAAAAGTAATTTAACAATCATATTAAAGAAATTCACATACTCAGTCAAAGTATATTAAATATTGTAATGCAATTCAATAATGGATCACCTCTTAATGCTACAATAACAAAAAAAGATTTAATATATATAAATATATTACATTTTAAAAGAAGTCACTTAAATTACACATATGAAGATGAAACATCTAATTTATCTGCAAAACAAACAAACAAACAATTAACCTAGTTAGTAATCATTTCAAAAAAAAAATCTAGTTAGTAAATAATCATGACATAATGCATAAAATTTTACAATAAAATATAGTAGTTGATTTAAAGTATTACTACCTCTGAATAAATTTAGTTGTCCTTGTCCCATTTGCTTGGGCATGGTTATTAGGATGGTGTGGGGTCTATTAAAAAGGTGATAGTTGGGGTATTTTAATTGTTTAAATTAATTGTTAAAAGTGGGGGTATTTTGGTCTTTACTTGTGCGAACATGAGGTATACCGTATATACTATATAGATAAAAAAAGATCGATAAAAAAGAAAACCTGACAATTGATATGAATTTGTCAAATAAAAAAATGTGACAACTAAATTGATTCGGAAGGAGTACAATTTACTTGTAAAGAAAGGATACTATATGGAGTAATATTTAATGCCTGGAGGAAATTATACTTAGGTCATTGCTTAGCTATATACTTAAATAGTTAATTGTTAAATTATATTAAATGAGGTTTTGGATAATGATTTTTCTAAAAAAAAGATTCCATCACCAAGTGCATGGTCGAGTAAATAAATGGAGCTAAATCTACAAACAAAGAATAATTTAATTAAAATGATGAAAACGTATGGGAATATAATATGTAGAATGATTAGTATAAATACAGTAGCTTGGGAGTACATTTAAGCTCAAATTAATCAAAATCATCTTAGCTTCTAAATACAAAAATCAGGTCAAAAATATTAAAAAAATAATTAAAATGGAGAAGTCATCAATTATTCCTTTGTGCTTGAAATTGGCTCTCTTAGCCTTTCTCATGATAATGACTTTATCAGGTATATTTCATTTAATTTACTTAATTCTCTTTAACAAGTATGTTATATATTAATTAATTATTGCAAATAAAATTTAAATTTATAGTTCCTTGATTTTGATTTGTGAAATTATTAACTCTGTCTATGATAAAACGAAATCATATAATTAGCTTATTTCTCTAGTTATTTGTTTTTTGTTTTGAGGTCGTCTCTTTGAGAGACGATCTCTCACAAGTGACAAGAGTAGCTGATTAGTGATTACATAGTTATTTGTTTTTTGTTCACGACCATCTACTAAACAAGGTTAGAAGATACTTTGATAGAATTTAGAAAATGGGTCTGGACAATCCAAAACCAATTGGTGATAGTAGAAGTTAATCCTTGAGTTTATAACGTGATGTATACTCTTCTCTTTCTCCGATATGGGACAATAACTCACATGTGGTAACACATGGGCACTTCAACATACTTACATTAAATGTGTGTTTTCATTGTAATTAAATGATGTGTAAAATTAATAATAATGCAGCACCAGTGCTTGGAAGGAGTGCATCAACAGCAACAATTCCTGAAGAAGAAATGGCTGTCATAATACAAAAAATTGCGAACGAAAACCAAAAAACAAACATATTATCCACACAACCAAATGATAATAATAAGATATTGGAGGCTCTCATTAGGCAAGAAATAGCCATGCGTAATACTAATAAGAATTTGCAGTGTGCATCACAGGGACAATACTGTAACCCTGTGTTCGGACCAAATTGTTGTACCACTCCAGCAGCTTGTATTCCACCTACCATTGTGGGTGGTGTATGTGTTGCCTAAGCATCGGATCCTATGTTACTTGGACTCGGGTACTGATCAAATACTAATGTTGGTTATTGGTACGTGTCCAAGTTTTGGATACGTCTAGATATTCAATTTTATGTCGAAAATAAAGTGTCTGTCTAAGTACTATACTAATGTTCGATTAAGGATTGGACACGCAAAATAAAGAGTTCGAGTAACATAGATCTGATCTGGTGTATCAGTGGGATCAGGGGTGGTTTTAATTGTGTTACTTATTGCTTTTACTTGTTTTTAGATATTAATAAATGTTTTTAATTGTTTGATTGTTCTATACTTGTTTATTAGGACACAAACAATGAAAAACTAGGGTTTGGAAATTTAGAGTTAAGGATGTAATTTGTGCTTTTATCATTTCATGATGCAATAATAATTCCCACTGATAAATCATTTGTGTTTATTTCAAGATTTCCTTCTAATCTTTTCTTTTTATTAAGTGAGGTAAACTACCTAGAAATCCAAATGAGGCTGAATACTAAAATCAGTCATCATCATATCATCATATAATTCTAATAAAATTCTTGAGAAATGACAAATGTCAGTATAAGAGAAGGTATGCTATTTCTAATTTTTCTATTGGTTAAAAGCTAATAGATTTCTTTCTTCAATTAATACAACCTAATTTGCATTGTTGTTTCAATCTACATTAATGCTTCCTTAATTTAAGGAATATAAATATACTTCGTACAAAAACTCAATTGAATAAATGAAAATCAGATTGTTTCCCATCTTTTTTGCCTTATTATTCTGTGATTCATTCATAGTTTTTTTTATGAAGCATGTACTTAATCATCATAAGTATTACTTGAAATGTGAAGAGTTTCTAGTGGTTAATTGCGTGTTTTAATTAGGAATTGTAACAAACTTTATTTATCAAGATTAATACATTCAAAGGTAACATGGGATGAGAATACGAAGAGGTGATATATTGTGAATAAATAGATCATACAGTTTGTTCATCTTTTATATAAGCTTCATCACTTCTAAAGTTCTAATATTTTACACACACTCATACCTTCCACATACTGTCTCAATAGCTCTCATCCACATCATCATCATCATCCTACCCAGTATATCCCGCTCATATAGCAAACTATGAGCAGGATCTGGAGAGGGAAGGACGGCGGCAACTCATACCTGTGAAGGAGAGCACGGCCAAAAGGAGTCCCCAGCTCCAAGATGATAAAGATAGAGATACGCACCTGCCACGTGAAATTAATTAAAAAAAAATGTAAAACAAAAGAAAAACTTAAAACAAACTAAACTTACTCTCATCCACATATTGTATTTTTTTTCTCAATTTATTTACGTTTTTCATTTTTTATTATATTCTCTTTAAATTCGTATAAAAAAACATGAAACAACGATGTAATAGACTCTAAGTCATATCTCATAAAAGAGAATATAGGAAGCAATGGTGTAAATACCCACTAACTTACTCCATGTATGTGTCTTTTTATTATAATGCAACATTTTAATTTTTGTTTGTCTTTTGATTTCGTAATATTTAATTTTATGAAAATATTTTTACTATAATTTATAATTTTTATCGACACATTTTTTATGATTGTTTTTCTTTTTTAAAGACTATTCCCACATAGTGGCGGTCATCGGTTCGGACACAAGGAGACATATGCCCCTAGGCGTTCTTTAAAAACAAAATTCTAATGTAAACTTTTTTTATTAGTAAGAGTAAAATTGTAAAATTAATACTGAAGTTTTTTAATAAAAAACACTCTCACATTTTAGTAATTTTGTCTTATTTATTTATTTTGTCCTTTTTTATTAGGTTATTGATTTATTTTGTTCTATTTCCTTTTATGATATATAGTATTTAAAATTTTAGCAAGTCTTGTATGAGACTGTCTCACCGTGAGACGGATCCATACAAGCAGCCCATTAGTAAAAAAACATTAAAAGAAAAAAAAAAGAAAACTAAATTCACACTTGTAAAAGAAACTGTTTTTTTAATTAGTTTAGGCTGATTCAATTGAGGTCTTCTTACGGTGAGACAACATCAAAAAGAACGTGCACTATAATAGATCGATCCACTTTTTATTTACAGAATACACATTCTTTTAATTTTAGAGTATATTTAACTTTTTCTCTACTTACATTAGTTTGAATAATGAGGAATCATCATCATCATCATCATCATCATCATACCCAGTGTTCACGCTCATAGATACTCTATGGTCAAATTGTTATTAATTCAAGCACTGCATATGACTAAGATAAATGTTGATTACTAGCATTCTTTTATCCGAAAACAACATAATTATTTGCTTTTAATGAGATATATTTAGCGACATGTAATATAAATGTCGCTACTTCAAATTTAGCTACTAGTATATATAGAGGATTTGATGACATTTATTATACTCTTTAGCAGCATAATAAAAAATAACATTAAAGTTTTTTGTGACATCGAATTTAGTTTAAATTTGAATTTGCTACATTTATCATCATTATTAGCAAACTAGAGTAATGACGGTGCAATACACGGGTTTTTTTAACTTATGGTATATAGTAAATTAGGATTATACCCGTGCTATGCACGATTTCCTTTAAAATTTTATATTAACACTTACTATATTAAGCAATATTTATTAATTGATTATTAATATGCACTATATATATTCATAATAATTGAGAAAATAAGAAAACAATATTTGAGTAAAGAATAATTGAGCAAATAAGAAAATACTATTTAATTTGAGGAATAATTAAGCAAAGTGACACGTGGCGAATCATAGGAATTCCTCAACTCTCATTCTAAAGTCGCCACGTGTCAAGATAGTTTCTGAATTAGTAAATGTATGATGATGATGATTGATATTTTTTTCTTAGCATGATTATTAATGATACAAATTTAAAAAAAGTAATTTAGCAATCATATTAAAGAAATTCACAAAATCAGTCAAAGTAGATATTAAATATTGCAATAAAATTTAATAATGGATCACCTCTTAATGCTACAATAACAAAAAAAGATTTAATATATATAAATATATTATATGTTAAAAAAGGTCCACTTAAATTACACATATGAAGATGAAAACATCTAATTTATCTGCGAAACAAACAAACAAACAATTAATCTAGTTAGTAATCATTTCAAAAAAAAAATCTAGTTAGTAAATAATCATGATATTAATGCTTAAATTTTTACAATAAAATATAGTAGTTGATTTAAAGTATTACTCTCTCTGAACCAATTTAGTTGTCTTATTTGCTTGGGCACGATTATTAAGGGTGGTGTGGGGTCCATTAAAAAGGTGACAGTTGGGGTATTTTAATTGATTAAATTAATTGTAAGGTGATAGTTGGATTATTGTAAGTAGTAAAAGTGGGAGTATTTTGGTCTTTACTTGTGCGAACATGAGGTATATAGGTAAAAAAAAAGATTGACAAAAAAGGAAACCTGACAATTAATATGAATTTGTCAAAAAAAAATGTGACAACTTAATTGATTCAGAGTAAGTACAAATAATACAATTTACTTGTAAAGAAAGGATACTATATGGAGTAATATTTAATGCCTGGATGAAATTATACTTAGGTCATTGCTTAGCTATATACTTAAATTGTTAATTGTTAAATTATATAAAATGAGGTTTTGGATAATGATTTTTCTAAAAAAAAAGATTCTATCACCATGTGCATGGTCGAGTAAATAAATGGAGCTAAATCTATAAACAAAGAATAATTTAATAAAATGATGAAAACGTATGGGAATATAATAAGTGGAATGATTAGTATAAAACTATAAATAGAGTAGCTTGGGAAATTAATCAAAATCATCTTCTAAATACAAAAATTAGGTCAAAATATTTTTAAAAAAAAAAATTAACATGGAAAAGCCATCAATTATTCCTTTCTGCTTGAAATTGGCTCTCTTAGCCTTTTTCATGATAATGACTTTATCAGGTATATTTCATTTAATTCTCTTTTACAAGTATGTTATAAATTAATTAATTATTGCAAATTAAATTTATAATTACTTGATTTTGACTTGTAAAATTATTAACTCCATCTAACATTATCATACATCTAGTCTTGAGATCGTCTCAAGATAAAACAAACTCATTTCATTAGCTTATTTTTCTAGTTAATTACTTTAAAATCGTAAATGATTACTTTAAAACTATGAAAAGTAATTACTTTAAAACTGCGCAAGTGATCACTTTAAGATAGTAAATTCATTCATTAGGCCAATCCAATTGAGTTGGTTTGAGTCGTCTCATTTGAGAATATGTTTTATGAAATACTATTACAGTGTAGGCGAGTTATGAAATATACATATTTCCTTCGTTTTTTACTTGCATCCAAACATCTTTTTATGCAATCATATGCATTTAATTTGTTGGATCATTTATATCTAGAGCTAAACACAACTAAAAATTACAAAAATTTAATATTTATGTAAATAAGCAACGAGACGAATAAAGCAAGATCCCACGTGACTATGTTTTTCTCGTTTAATATATAGCAACATCAAAAAATGTTACAGGCCGATGAATAGTACATATCATATCATCATACATATTAATAAAAATGTTGAAAAATGACAAGTGTCATCCTTAGGAAGCCTTAACAAATGGAATTATTTAAGTGAAAGATAATTGGAAACAATCATCACTTAAAAAATACTCCATATTGCTCATAAATGGATATAAATAGTGAGTACCATTTAATATTTGAGGTTTCATAACGGTAGGCTACCCTGAATGCCCTAAGAACTGGGCATAGTGATAATTAATATTTTTATTTTCATTGTAATTAGCTAAATGATGTGTAAAATTAATAATGCAGCACCAGTGCTTGGAATTGGAAGTAGTGCATCAACAACAACAATTCCTGAAGAAGAAATGGCTGTCATTATTGAAAAAATTGCGAATGAAAACCAAAAAATTAACATATTATCCATGCAACCAAATAATAATAATAATAATAATAAGATATTGGAGGCTCTCATAGCCATGCGCAACACTAACAACAATTTGCAGTGTGCATCACAAGGACAATATTGTAACCAAATTTTCGGACCAGATTGTTGTACCAGTAAATATGTTTGTCTTCCACCTACCATTGTGGGTGGTGTATGTGCTTTCTAAGCACGCATCTGATCCTATGTTACTTGGACTTGGGTACTGATCGAATACTGATGTACGTGTCCAAGTGTTGGATATGTCTAGATATTTAATTTTATGTCGAAAATAAAGTGTCTGTTTTTAGATATTAATAAATGTTTTTAATTGTTTGATTGTTCTATACTTGTTTAGGACACAAACAATGAAAAACTAGGGTTTGGAAAATTTAGAGTTAAGGATGTAATTTGTGCTTTTATCATTTCATGATGCTATAATACTTCCCACCGATGATAAATGTGTTTATTTCAAGACTTCTTTTTCCTATTACTTCCTTCTAATCTTTTGTTGCTATAAAGTGAGGTAACCAACATACAAATTCGGCTGACTAATACTAAAATCAATTAGTAATAACAGGAGTTAATTCTGTAGTTATAAAGTAATGTATACTTTTCTCTTTCTTCAAAATGTTCATTTGCACAACATTCTTGTAAAACAAACCCGCATTTAAATTACAGTCTTGGACGTTTATATTTATGTCTACACAAGACCCCTTGAACCCCTCATCGGTCATCACAAGTGGAAGCAAGGCTACATTGACCATTGCTCTCAACGCAACATCATCATCACAGGCTCTAAATGCTCGCAATAGGCTTAACAAGACATCGTCACACTTATATTCAACATATCTTCCATCACAACCAAAACGAGTTATCAACAAAAAGACGTCCATAATTTTTTATCATACATGTACTGACCCCAAAATTACATTGAATAATAAACTACGAGCCCAGAGTGTAAGACTTCTTGTACAATTTCAGTAAACAAATACAAAGCTTCAAAGACAAAAATACAACATTGAATCATATGGACACAAGTGATGCAAAAAGATCACTAAAGGAAAAACGACATAGGATATCTACAACATACGACAACATATGAACGAATAATCTCCTCTATCTACCATCGGTAGAGTTAAAGGACTCGGCAAACCCAGTAGGCCTAGCAGGGATACTACTCTTGCTATCATCAAGATCGACATAACTCATATCTTTTCCTTCGTCTTCCTGCCATCCCTTTACCATTTGGTTTAGTGGGAGACTATAATCGATTCCAGAATATTCCTCGGTATCATCATCCCATGGCTTCCATTTCTCGACAAGTGGGGCCAGCACATTGACGGCATGACCCATATCGGGTCGTTGACTTGGCTCTCTGGCTGTGCAATGGCCAGCTAACTCGGCTATAGCGACAACGCTCTCGATGGTTTCCTCTTTCACATCAAGAACAGGATCAATGGCACCCAATAGCTTATCTCGGTCTGATTTAATCCGCCAGAACCATGCGGCTAAGTACTGTTGTTCTTCAGGTCTGGTCTCATCAAGCGCCATTAATCCTGTTAACAGCTCCATTAAGACTATGCCAAAGCTGAAAACATCAGCCTTGGTTGTGATTTTTCCTGTCACTGAAAGCGATAACCATGGGGGTTAATTAATGTTTGTCGTATGCTAAATGAGGTTCATTAATCTCATCAACAAAAATAGATTGCACCATTCACAACACGAGATGTGACGCAAAAAAGTTCCAGAAAATGATGGTAAACGCCCATTGAAAAGGAAACCGGAACTAAATGACTAAGAAGAAATAATATGACTTAAATATAGAGGTGTTTAGAACAACCCCGATAAGCTGAGATTTACTCGACCTTGTAGCCAAACCCGATGTGACTCAACTTAAAAACAAATTTACAATTACGTAAAAACCAACATGAACACAAAACCCGATTTCTAACAGACCCAAAAACAACTGACCCGAATGAACACTTCTAGTGAAATATATTGCACTTGAAAAAAACTAATTTGATTATTGATATATCCATTCACAAATTAATAATGACAAGAACACAAGCAAGTAAAACATTTCCTCAAGATGCTAAGCTATTTTGCTCTGTTTTCCAGAGAAACACTTGAAGTTTCACAAATCACAGATATATTCATCCCTTCTAAACCATATTGTGTAAGAAAATTCACTACGCATCATCTGCATATTAGACAAGACAAAATATTGTGGTCAAGAAAGTGGCACCTTAGGTTATTAATCTTAAAGGGAAAAAAGGAGTCGCAATAATGGGAGAGTATAAACAAATACCAATTTCTATTGCATGCTTAAACTTGATTGCAGTAGAGTCCTCCCCGATGTGCCAAAATTTGCTGACTAATTTGCTTTTTGAATATTCGATACTCAAAATGCATCAAAATAGCCCAAAACCGACCATAGTTAATTTTTTTAATTATCGATTTGCTTGGAGATAAGCAAATGAGGTGACGTGGTCTTCCCAAACCATACTTCCCCTCAAATAAAAAAGAGAAAATAAAAAATGAAAATGGTAAGCGAAAAAATCTGTAGCTAGGCCACACAACTTATAAGCTTTTAACTTTTGCATGCGGGCTGGTCCTGTGTTTGATCATTTTTGAACTGCAGGCCAAAAACATTATGCAGTTGTGGTCTGCACGCTGCCATTTTGTTTGACCGTGGTGCTGTTCTCGCTAGTGTCAAGTGCTGGATTAGCTACTTGGCTCATATCCTGGTTTAGTTTTATGTGTATTGTTAAGGTTCGTGTTTTGTTGTTTTTTGGTTAGGGATAGTTTTGTTTTGTATTGGAATCGAGTGGTTTGTTTTTATCCACTCAAGGGGGGCAGTGCCAGCTGCCAGGGCACCCCTTGTACCTTCTCGCTTATTATGCTAAAACCATGCCTCTGTTGGTGTCGGCACACCTTTCAACATAGCGGTTTGTTTGGTCTCTAATACTTTACAACAACATGGCATCGTCCCAATGACTGGCTACGCCTAGGAGGGATTTAGGATGGAAAGTGCACAACCTTACCCTCGTAATAACAAAGAGATTATTTTCAAGTAACCCTTAATTGCAAACAGAGGTGGAACATAACGGGGGCGGGTAGGGGCTTTGCCCCCCCGAGAATTTTAGAAATTTTTTAATAATTTACTGTTATCTTATATTTTTTTTATATAATTTTGACCCATTAAACAAAAATACCATAATTTTAGGAAAGAATAACTGTAATTACATTCTAAAAAACTAAAAATTTCAACCCATTATATAAAAAGATCACAATTATAGGAAATAATAACTGAAATTAAATTCTAAAAACTAAAAATAATCTATATTTTTTTTAACAACTGAAAAAACAAAACAAGAAAGGAATTTGGGAGAAATGAACATAATCAAAAATCAAGATTATGACCACAATTGAAGGGCAAAGGTATGTTTAAAATTTTCTTGTCTTATTTAATAATTATTTGGAATCACTAATATACCATACAATAACCAAATTAATTATTAAAAAACCTAATCCCTAATTCTTTAGAAGCAAATTTTATTATCATCTATCAAACAAAACCCTAATCCCTAATTGAATGGATATACCTGAAATAGAGTTCAATAAGAAGTGAGTATTTTTGTAGTTGTTGCATCTCCCATCTTAAGTTCTTTTACTAACTTCAAATTACCAAGACCATGAGAGAATGTGATAGAGGAGATAAATTATAAATTTTGTTGAATAATAAAATTGAATTAAAGAAAAAATTAAAATGGATGAACACATGTAGTATAATTAGAAATCCATGGAGTTTTTGGTATTCTGGTAGGATGCTTTGGGAAATGGGAATGGTAGAGTAGAGATAAACACATGTAGAGTTGTAGGTACTTGGTAGAGTGTGCTTGATAATTATTTTTCTTGATGTTGCACGTCTATAGTGTGTACTGTCTACAATAACTCATAATTATTGTTCTTCCGTCCCACTTATTTTGCGTTAATTGTCATTTTGATCTGTTTTACTTATTTTGAGTTATTTTTATTTTAAATAATAATTTATCATTTTTTTTAATCTCATTTATACATTATGGATTTAAGTTGTATTAATTGACAATATTTTAATTAGTTGAATGCAATTTTTGTCAACTCCGCCCCCCCTAATATTTTGTTCAAGTTTCGCCACTGATTGCAAACATCATGCAAATGCACATAAACAAAACACAGATGATTCAATGATCCATTATCTAATATTTTTAATACATAAATAAGAAAATGGAATGGCTTTACATAAAAGTAAGGGGGCCTAGATTGCAATAATCATTTAGTAAATCAGAAAAATTTTGATAAAATAATTCTAAAAAAGCGGAATTTTCCCAAAGCAACTCCAACAATAGTTTTTTTTAGAATAAGAGTGCTAGACTATGCAATGCTTTCACAAATGATCCTAATTGATTATAATAATTTGTTTAAACAATTTAATTTTTCTTATGTATTTTTCTGAATTTATCTCATATTTTATTTTGAACTCAAACAGATTTACCAATAATTATTGGTTGACTCGGTAAAATGATTGTCCAAGTGTTTAGATCAATTTAATAAGACAACCCTCTAATTAAAATTATTCTAAAATCTAAACTAATCAAAAGTTGATATTATTATGCGAATATAGCCTGGTGGGGATTGATTACTCTTATAAGTTTTTCAATAGATTAACTACACATAACCTTCCTTTTCATATTACATTTTGCTTAAAGTTTTGCACAAGTTATCGGGCGGATCAATGTTCTTTATTACATTGATATAAGGAGTAACAAATAATATGGCATGAAAAAGATAAGGGATAAGATCATATAAGATGGAAAAGCTAAACCATGTCTATATGAAGATTAAAATGAGCAAAACAATGTTGCAACATTCCAATAAAATTCATACAAATAAGTAGAATATTGATTCATACCAGCATATTCAGGAGCCAAGTATCCAAATGTTCCAGCCAGCCGTGTCTCTACCGAATGTTGCCCCTGATCCGGAGCAAGTTTCACCAGCCCAAAATCCGAAACTTTTGCTCTGAAGTCATCACCAAGTAAAACATTGGAAGGTTTCAGATCTCTATGTATAAAACTCTGATGTGCCAAGCTATGAAGATATTCCATCCCTCGTGCAACATCCAAAGCAATATTTAACCTCCTTTTCCACGACAGCGGCTCCAAATTGAAAGTTTTCCAGTGAAAAAGATGCCTGCTAAGAGCCCCTTGAGGCATATATTCATAGACCAAAAGTCTCTCATTACCTTCAACGGAATATCCCAAAAGCGATACCAAGTGTCGATGACGGACTTTCGACAAAACGGCGATTTCAGATCGGAACTCTTCTAATGCTTTGGTGCAAATTACACCTGCTTCCATTCTCTTCACAGCTATTTTAGTTCCATCATCCAATTCCCCCTTGTAAACAACCCCAAATCCACCACGACCTAGCGCATTCTCAGGGGCAAAATTTTTTGTCACATTTCGAAGAACTTGAACCGATATAACTAAATTTCCAGCTTCAATGACATGGGACTCGCCAAACCCACTACTATTTATACTAGCAGAACCACTTCCAATCGACGTACTGCTCATATTGTTATTGGCAACAGCAATTTTAACAGCATTGTCTGAATCTGATAGGTCTCTTGGATGAATCACAATGGAATTGGGGGCTTGGTGGACATGTTTCTTTTTCTTACAGTAGTAAATAGACAAAGGAATAACCATCAATACAAGGGCAGCAATACTCGCTGCAGGCGCTACAATAAAAACCAATTTAGATCTTTTAGTGCTGCTATTTTCTGATCTCTGAGAAGATCCCGAGCTTTTACCCGAGTCCGTGTGGGATGAAGACTGACTATGAGGTGCAGAAGCTTGAGAACTAGGGGTTAAAAGTGGAGAATTCCCATCAATAGAAAGATCAATGTTTTTCCGAAACTTCGGCCATGGAGGGGAAAGATGATTGTGACTCAAATCTACACTTGTGAGGGACTTCAAATCGGTCCAGTTCGAGGGAACTTGACCATTGATATTGTTGTTGTGGAGAATGATTTTTTCAAGTGATTGAAGCATCCCAAGTGAGGGACTTAGTGTACCATTAAGGTCACGATTCGGCAAGTTTATGCCAATAACTTGTTTATTATCATTACAAATGATGCCCAACCAATTACCACATGGATCATTATTTGACCATGAAGAACTAAGAATTGGTGGGTATTCCAACCCACCTAAGAAATCAATGAGTGCCATAACTTCTGGAGCACAAGGAGTTCCAGGAGTTTTTTGACAAAAGTAATTGAAATCATATGAAGCATTCTTAGTCTTAAACTCAGGAATGGGACCCATTAAGTGATTATTACTCAAATCCAAGTTAACTAATTCCATTTTAGCCAAACTAGCAGGAATTAACCCAACAAGCTGATTGTTATTGAGATTAAGATCCTTTAAACTAGCTAGACTCCCAATATTAGAAGGGATCACTCCACTAAACTGATTCCCATGAAGCCAAGCAACAGTTAGAGACTCCATTGTCCCAATAACATCAAGAGTACCAATCATACCACCATCAGATTGATCATTCAACCAAAGTGTTTGCAAATTAGACCCATTAAGACTAGATGGAATCCGACCCGAAAGACGATTATATGACAATCTTAGATCAGTAAGTGACCCTAAAGAACCCAAGAAATCAGGAAGTGAACCAACTAAATTAGTAGACACCAAAGAAAGGGTAGCTAATTGAGCTGAATCTTGCAAACCAAGAGGCAAAGACCAACCAGTAGTAGAATTTAAATTAGGGTTATGATCTAATGCAATAGTTTCCAAACTAACTAACCCATCAAAGAAATCAGCAGGAATTGAAGTGAAATTATTGAAATCTAAATAAACAAACTTCAATTCTTGTAAGCCATTAAAG
Source organism: Amaranthus palmeri (assembly GCA_019776075.1). NCBI lineage: Eukaryota > Viridiplantae > Streptophyta > Magnoliopsida > Caryophyllales > Amaranthaceae > Amaranthus > Amaranthus palmeri. Next base: position 305,291 of record JAAKBH010000281.1, read on the forward strand.
GAAGGTAGCATACCAGTAAGATTATTGTTCTGAAGACCCAAATTGGAAAGTTTATCCAATTTGTTGAAATCAGAAGGTAAAGTTCCCTTTAACCCTAGATTCTTGGATTGAATTTGGGTGACTTTCCCATCTTGACAAAACACATATGGCCATTTATTTCCACATGGGTCATCATCTCCATTGCTAGGCCACTTCAAAAGCTCAGGATTTTCCAACCCTTTTCTGAACTCATGTAGAACAGCAAGGTCACCAGGATCTGTAACACTAAAACCCACTAAAATTAAAGACAAAAACACTACAAAAAGTAAAACAATCTTCTCCTTTTCTCTGTAAACTTCCATCATTGAAGCTTCTAGGGAGTAAAACCCATGTCCAGTTTTGCAGAAATGTAGTGAGAGAAAGCTCAGAAAATGGTGTGAGTATAAGCAATCATGGTGGATAATATGGCAAGAAAAGTGGATCTAAAGAGATAAAATTTAGAAGGTCATATGAAACTTTGAGAGTAATTTTCAGGGGAAAAAAAAGAATGGTATTGCTTTATGGAGTAGAAATCAAATGAAATGAGAATTTTGTGATTCTCTCTCATCCATTACAGATTTGCAGTGTACTGTAATGTTCCACTTCCATAACAATATCCAATGGAGTATAGAATAATAAAGGAAGTATCTATGTAGGGAGGGTGAAATTAGGATTACTTTCACCATTAAAAAAAAAAATTAATCAAAGTGAAAGGGATGATTTTTTATGAGAAGTTGGGAAAATTAAACAGAATAAATTGCGTGGACGATTATGGAAAAATATTTAAAATGTGTGAATGAGATATTATAGATTACTATATGTTAGAAAAAATTAATGAAATTGATTGGAGTGAAGAGAATAACTTTTTATCACTTGATTTTCATTTATTTATATTTACGGCTATTTCTTTGAAACAATGAAAGTATAAATTGATGGGATATTAGCCATTATGGAAGAATGACCATGATATTTGTACTTAAGTAATTCTTAGATTTAGTTCATATTTAAATAATATGTAGTATTAATTTAATATATTTTGATCTTCTACCTAAATCCGAGATGCTTTAGCCCTTTATTAAATAAAAAGATGTATTTACTATGAAATAAATTCATACAAGACTTATACCTAATATATTAAGTGAAATCAATTAATAAAGCAAATTAAAGTTATAATGTTTATAAATGGATAATTCTATAATTTAACACATAAATATATTAAATTAAAATATAACAAATATATTTATTTTGTAGCATGTACATAGATTCAAACCATGTGTTAATTAAAATTTTTAATTTTATTTTTTTAAATAAATGAAATTTTTTATATTTAATTAGTTCTTACTTAACCTATTATAAATTAATAAGAAAGTCCAGTTAAAAATCAAGATCCAGAGATATATTAGGCTGTAAGCTGGTCTCAATCATGCAACGAAGTATTGGATATTTTATGATGCGCAATTCCGTTTCGTCTCTGAATCGAATTTAGAGTTGGATATTCATTTCTCGAATTCGAATTAGATTAAATTTCTCAAATTAGGAGCGGATTCAAACTGAATTGTGATTCGTACACAAAGTGTTACTATTGACTATGGAGTATATAGAGAGAGGTAAAGTGGGAAGGGTAAAAGCGTAAATAAGAAAGGTGAGTAGTCAAAGGAGAAGAAGAGATCTGGAAAAGAGTGAGAAGAATAAGATTAGTGGACAAAAAGCATTATTTGTGGGGGCATCATTATCAATAATTGTTGCATGCTGCTCCCACATACTCACTTGGATTGCTAAATGTCTTTTTGCTAAGACCTGCTTCCACCGAAATACTAATTTTGTAAATCACATAAATATTTTATTTTACTTGTTATATTTGACTGGAAATTCCACGTGCTAATCTTGAGGTTTTGGGTTTTCCACGTGATAAACAAAACTTTCAAAAAATCTACGCGGTAACCTTGAGGTTTACGTAAATGTTTCATTATGACCTTTTTGCACATTAAAACGTTAGCAAACGTTAATTTTGAAGCTTTATGGCTATTATATGCATAATTATGCGACTCACCATTTTAAATGCCATCAGTTTGAACTTTTTTCCCCAAAATATAACCCTCATCATCATCATCATCATCATCATACCCAGTGTTCCCGCACATAGATACTCTATGGCCAGGGTCTGGGGAAGGAAGGTCGACGGCGTCTCATACCCATAAGGAGAGGGCGGTCATAAGAGTCCTTCGGCTCTAGAGGAGTCTTCAAGGATAGGACCTGCAAAAATCCGAAAACCTGCATCTTACACCCACGTTAGCCAAGCATAGGGATTAAAAAAAAAAAAAAAAAAAAAAAAAAAAAAAAAAAAAAAAAAAAAAAAAAAACCTTTAAGCGATATAGGTAAAAAAGGAAGTGAAAAGCGATGACAAAAGTCACAGAACAGTATCAAACTAGTCTAGTAATCTAGGACGTGAATAAGGCGCCGCCATGTGGCTCTATCCCTGGTCAGGTCCTTAGAGAGGTGTAGTTCGAGCAGGTCGCTGTTAATCTGCTCCTCCCACGTCCTCTTAGGTCTTCCCCGGCTTCTCTTGCCCTCCACTATGATGCGTTCGACCCTTCTCACTGGGGCGTCATGGGTGCTTCTCTGCACATGCCCAAACCATCTGAGCCTGTTCTCCCGCATCTTTGCAGAGAGAGGTGCAACCCCTAACTTTTCCCTAAACTCCTGATTTCTAATCCTGTCCATCCTTGTCTTACCACACATCCATCTCAGCATGCGCATCTCTGTTACATCCATTCTCTGCTCGAAAGCCTTCTTTACAGGCCAACACTCCGTTCCGTACAACAAAGCCGGCCTAATCGCTACGCGGTAGAATTTCCCTTTAAGTCTATTAGGAAATCTTTTATCACAAAGCACCCCAGTCGCTGCTCTCCACTTGAGCCAACCTGTCTGTATACGGTTAGCAACGTCACCCTCAATCTCCCCATTGTTCTGAATTATTGAACCCAAATATTTGAACTTGGACGTGCATGCAACAGCTTCTCCCCTAATGGACACCTCTGGCTCCCCTATCGATTCTATCCCACTAAAGTTACATCGCATGTATTCAGTCTTCGAGCGACTTATGCGCATCCCCTTGCCCTCCAAGGCTTCCCTCCATTCCTCCAATTTACCATTAGCCTCCTCCTTAGTTTCTGCAGCCAATACTATATCATCGGCAAAAAGCATACACCATGGTACGGTTTCCCAGATGGATTTTGAGATTTCATCCATAATTACCGCAAAGAGGAAAGGACTAAGTGCTGATCCCTGATGTAGGCCCACTCTAATACTGAAAGACTCTGTTAGCCCCACCGGTGTCTGAATGTTGGTCAAAACTCCATCATACATGTCCTGTATTACCTCAATATATCTTGATGAAATACCTCTTTTCTTGAGGCTATCCCAAACGATGCTTCGTGGTATGCTATCATATGCTTTCTCCAGGTCGATGAACACGAGATGCAAATCCTTCTTTCGCTCCCGATACTTTTCCATCAGCCTCCTCAAAATATGAATCGCCTCAGTAGTTGATCTCCCCGGCATGAAACCAAACTGGTTCTCCCTAATCACCGTCTCCCGTCTAATTCTTTTCTCAATAACTCTTTCCCACAGTTTCATAGTGTGGCTTAGGAGTTTGATACCCCTATAGTTCCCGCATTCCTGTGCATCACCCTTTTTCTTGAACAAAGGGATAATTGTGCTAAACCTCCACTCCTCCGGCATCTTACTAGATCGCAGGATAGCATTAAAGAGATTAGTAAGCCATTGAATGCCCTCCTCACCTAAGCTCCGCCACACCTCAATCGGGATATCATCCGGTCCAACTGCCTTAAATCTCCCCATCTTTTTGAGGGCTTCACTTACTTCTTCCTTGGTTATGTCACCAAATGACCCACAAACCCGTGTTCTTTGTGTGTCCGAAGTCTGTCGAGTTTCCTTTGTAGGACCCCTTGACATATTTAGTAGTTGGGAGAAATACTGATGCCATCTTAGTTTGATGTCCTCTTGGCTAATGAGAACCCGTCCACTCTCATCCTTGATATACTTCACTGCTCCCAAGTCTTCCCTCTGCCTAGATCTGGCTTTAGCCAACTTGTAAATATATTTCTCCCCCTCTGCGGTATCAAGCTTTTGGCTAATGAGAAGGCTTCAAAGGCTTTAGCCAAAATATAACCCTCAAATCTACCATTTATCATCCAAATCATATTTTTTCCCCAAAATCCAAAGATGGTAGAGTTTGGGTTTATATTTTGGGGAAAATGGTTGAGACAAATGTCATTTAAAGTGGTGAGGCGCATATACAGGCGTACAACAGTCTTAAAGTTTTGAAATTAATGTTTCATAACGTTTTGCTAACGTTTTATGTGCAAAAAGATCATGGTGGAACAATTTGGTAAACCTTAAAGTTACCATGTGGATTTTTTAAAAGTTTTGGTTACCACGTGGAAAAACCCAAAACCTAAGGGTTACCACGTGGAATTTCCCTATTTGAATTTTTATTTTATATGATGTCTTATTTTGATTATTTATGTATTAAACTAGCCAAATCTAAAAATTATAAATATTTAATATTAAAAAAGAATGCGATTAGACGATTCAAACAAGATTCAACTTGAATAAATGTTTGGTTATAGAATAATTGCAAATATATAAAATAATCTTGAACGATGAATGAGGTCAATAACCATAATGTAGCGAGTATTTCGAAATACTACTCTATTTTGTCTCTTTGAATTAAATACAATCCATACCTGTATTTCCTCGAGAGGACGTATTAGAGGAACGCAATCAATTTTACTCCCAAAAGCGGTCACTTAACCAAGAACATTGTTACCCAAATAGTGACAGATTTATACAGATTTTTTTTTATAGATTAATAGTTAGAAAAAGAAAAAAAATCAAAAATATTACAAACTAAAGATAAAATCAAAATTAATCTTTCTTTATTTTATTTTTTAATTTGTACAATTTTTTCAATAATTTTTTCGTAATTTAATTTTGTATTTATTTTTAAATTTTTTATGCATAATGACTTGTTGTATAGGTAAGAAATTACCGTGGTACATTCATAGAAAAACACCCTGTATAAAATATTTATGTTTAATCAAAAGTTGAGATTATTTTGGAAATTAGTAAAACGTTAGATTTATTTTGAGTAATTTTTGATATGAAATAAATATTTAATCCCAAATTAAAAGTTACGTGGAGACTATATATATTGGCACCATTTGACTTGTTTTTTTCCAAGTTGAGAGCACTATCAACTTCAAGACTTAACCATGTTTTTTGGTTTTTGCCGTAGTTTGTGGCACAAAGTTTGATAAAGATATTTTGCTTAACGAATGATTTAGGTAGTTAAACAAATTGGGAAATGAGTCATTAACCGACTCACATTTATCCAACGGTAATTAACTCTACAACAATACTCGGTTCTATTAGTACTTTGACGATCACGGCGGTCTTTGAGGGTGTGCGAGGTGATCGACCGCACAGGGTTTCTCTTTCTCCGGTATATGAAATAGTTAATAAAAAGAAGAAATATGTTAAATTTATTAATAAAATAAATATATTTACTATAATTAAGGCGCAAAATATTAATTTTGCACAGGACCCCCAAATTATTCAAGACGGCTTTGTTGACGACATTACTCATTATTCTCATTCTTGTTTAGGGTCGGTTATAATTAATATTAGAATTCTCATTAGGCAATAGTAGGAGTGTTCAATGGCTCGGGCTTCCATTTTGAGCTCTTATCTGACTCGTTTCTAGAAGGCTTTCTAAGAGTCGAGCCGAAAATGGGCCGGACCGAAAAATGACTATACTATAATTAAATGAAGCGGGCTATAAAATGGCTCAATAAGGGCCGAAAAATGACTATACTAAATGACAATGTCAATGATTAATATTTTTTCAATCTAATTATTATTAATGATAATTTAATTGTTATAAATTGATAAATGGAGATTAAAAATAATTTTTCAAATGGGTTAGGTTGGACCGGATCGAGCTTTGAATGTCCGGCCCATTTAAAGCCCATATTAATTTTAATTGCACTGTAGTCTTTTTCTTGGAGTAACTTACTAATTTCTGTTTATGGTACGAGGCATTGATGAGTAAAAACACAAATTCTTACTTGAGACCGTCTTTTGTAAAGACGACTCTCAAAAGCCCAGTCCAATTCTAAATATATATTGTCATAACTTTAAATATAGATTCAAAAGACGATCTTTCAACACAACACCTGAAAAAGGGTCTTTACAATCTTCATATTTCTTATTTTATGTTTAGTGGGTTAGTAGTATTTTCTTACTTTTGTTTTCAATTCTCAACACATCTTATTCATGGTTCATTTCTAAAAACATTAATTCATAATAATTAACTATTATAACAATTTCATTACTCCAATAGTATCGGCAAGTGGTATTTAGATATCAAATACTTCCTCTTATTCATCAATTCTATTATTAATATCTCTAATTTTTCTACAAATTTGAGAATACAACAATTCTATCATTAATATCTCTAATTTTTCATAATTAAAAATTATAAAAGTTGATATTAATAATCTTTGCATTAAAATGAATCAAACAAGATCCCACTTGACTATATTATAATTTGTAGATTCAAAAAAAAAAATACAAATAAAAAATAATTGATGAACAGAATCAAAAGTTAAATGAAACTATTAGGATGAATATGAGAGAACTAGTATAAAAACTCGTGCAATGCACGAATTGTTAGTGCAAAATATATGTAAAAACAGTTTCAAATAATAATGTAAGTAGTCTAAGTATTGTATACTATCGTTATTAAATTTACCAAATACATGATTTTTTAAATCAAAACATAATTACTGACGTTTATTTTAACTTTTAACCTGATACATAAATTTTTTTACATTTCATTGAACATATTTAATTCGAAATCAACTAAATAAAATTACTATAGTATATCAACAAATTTTACCTAAATTTGATAAATATTGTCATGACTCTCTAAATGATGACACTTGGAATTTTCCAAGACTTTTATAGTGTATGATATGATATATATTATTGTAACCTTTTTAATAGTTAGACTAACAAAAAAAAATTTCCATTCAATCCTTAATAATAAAATAATTGAGTTGTAATTTATATATAATTGAGGTGTTGTAAGAAGAAGGTAGACAAAACAAAAAAACAAAACATCATACTATTTTGGATGGTATAGAAACTTATACTTTCTTTTGTCTTGGGGTGTATGGAGGAGTGTTTTCTAAATACTTCTGGTTGGTTGAATAATGTATAGTAGTTATTATTACTTATTTGTATATTAATAAACTTCAAAGAGTGCTTATATTGGTGTTTGATTATTCACAAAAGTAGATCTAAGTGGGTCCTAATTCTAAGAAATATAATCTAGCATTTGGTGTCGGTTATTTTTTAATCTTCTTTCACTTTTAAAATTGAATGGTGTTTCATCATTCCTACACATAAATTGTTCGGTTACTCTTGTGAGAGATCGTCTTTTAAAGAGAAAATTTTAAAATAAAAAGCTTATAATTTTATTTTTATTTTAATTTGTATTAATTAGGCTATCTAGTCCATTTATTTAATGTGTCTCTTACACTATGTTTGGATAGAAAATTAAAGGAATGGAAGGGGAAAGAAAGGAAGGGAAAGGAAAGAGAGGGATAAGGAGAGAAAGTGTATATTGTTTGTTTAGAAGGGAATGGATATGAAAAGGAAGGAAAATGTTTTCCTTTTAAATCTTTCCTCTTTAGAAGAGATTGTCTTCTTAACAAAATTTGTCCAACTTTTCCTTTCAAATCCCTCCCCTCCAAATCCCTTACCCCCCAATTTGTTATCCAAACAAGGGATACCTCTTCCCTCCAAATCCCTCCCCTTCCTTTCTCTCCATGTCCTTCAATCCAAACACACCCTTATCCCTTATTTGGATAGCAAATTGGGAGGGAAGGGATTTAAAGGGAAGGATTTGGAAGGAAAAGTTGGACATATTCACTATGTTTGGATAGCAAATTAGGATAGAAAAGAAAGGAAAGGAAAGAAAGGGAAAGGAAAGGGAGGAATAAGGAGGAAAAGTGTATATTGTTTGTTTAGAAGGGAAGGGAAGGGAAAAGGAAGGGAAATGTTTTCCTTCCAAATCTCTCCTCTTTAGGAGAGTTTATCTTCTTAATAAAATTTGTTTAAATTTTCCTTTCAAATCCCTCCCCTTCAAATCCTTTCCCTCCACATTTGTTATCCAAACAAGGGATACCTCCTTCCTCCAAATCCCTCCCCTTCCTTTCTCACCATTTCCTTCAATCCAAACACACCCATTTTGTTAAGAAGACAACCTCTCCTAAAGAGAAAAGATTTGGAAGGAAAACATTTTCCTTCCTTTTCCCTTCCCTTCCATTCTAAACAAACAATATACACTTTTCCTCCTTATCCCTCCCTTTCCTTTCCCTTCCCCTTCCCTTTCTTTCTTTTCTCTCCTAATTTTCTATCCAAACATAGTGTTAGAGAAACTGCTTCTTACAACAATTTGTGTAAATTGTTTTGGATCATTGAGTTTTTTTGTTAGGGGGTGAGCAAGGGGAGTAGCCGAGTAGGGGATGGAGACGGGTTAACGAGAATTGAATTCAGATTTTGTTTAGAAAATTTAGTATTTGGTAAACGTAAATGACAGGTCAAAGCAGAGATTTTATTTTACTGAGAGACGCGGACATTTTATACCCATTCCCCCAAGAAGGGAGTAAAGATAGATGTGTGCAGCCAAGAAACCCCCATTTAGTACTTGTGTCTAGGAGGAATCGAACCCCAAACCTTCTGCTCTACATGCAAATGCTCTATCTATTGAGCCATAAGCGCTTTTAGTAAATATAATATTTGGTGTTTTTTTAAAAATCTATAAAAGCTATAGTATTATTAAATAAAAAACGCGTCAATTATTTTTGAAAATAAATGTATATTATATCATATCTGTGTGAACATGGGATGTTTGTTTAAAAGATAATGTGTGAAACTTGGCATTGAGATTTGAGACAAGTTGGTCATTCCAAATGGATTTTCTACCATATGAAAGAAAACTTTGTTATTCTGTTTTTCGGTCATGTTTAAAATAGTTAATTTTTTGCATAATGGATTTACGTAATGATTGAATTTGGATGTATTAGCGAAGGTCAAAAGGAGTTTATAATGTTAGATATTTAAAATGGGTTGAAGAATTTATACAATTTGCAAAGAAAAACAAATCAGAATATGAGATTAGATGTTCGTGCAAACCGCGTGATAACTGTGTAGTGAGACCATTAGAAGTCGTAAGAGATCATTAATTGAAAAAGGGATTTGTAGAAAACTACTACGATTTGTATTTCATTACAATTATGAAGCTAGACTAGACCAGGTAAAGTGGTGGTTTAGGAAGAGTTACAACATAACATAGTTCAAAACTTGTATGCATAAATAGTATACGATGCAACTGCAAACTGCGAGTACTTTTCTTGATACAAATCACCATTTTCTACCTCAAACCGATGATGCGGATGATGATGTATTGTCACCCTTTTTTTTGAAGAAGACCAAAAACTTCAATCTAGACCATTCCTTGGTATGTTAAGCGCTGTCAACTTATCATTGTACCCTAGTTGTAAAACTCATACTCAATAATAGGACAAATGATGAGTCTCAAGACGAATTTACATATTCTTAAGAAACTTAGAATAATAAAGAGTTGTAACACTCCAAATATTTTGGGCAAACTTTATAATTGAAATTCCGTAGAATGGTATTTCTAAACAAATATAATTTAGTTCTAACAAAAAATAAAATTATTTTTTTATAAAAGACAGGTTGTTACAAGAGTATAATGTGGAAGAATTTGAGCAATCAAGACTAAAGTGGAAAATAAATAGGAGAACGAAGGAGATTTGAAAGAGAAGAAAAAAGGTGATAAAAAGAAAGATTTGTAATGGGGAAGAAGGTAGACGCCTTGAAACCTATTTTTCTATCTATTAAGCTCAAAATCGTTGTCGTTTATAACATTTTCTCTTATTGCTTATTTGGAAATTTGTTTTTCTGCAAGCTTATTTTGAGATTTTTTATGGGTAATGACACTTATATCCTTAATTGTTTATATACGAAAAAATCTTGTATTTTTTTAATGTAACTTAATTTGATATTGTACTATACTTTATTATTTTCTTCTTTTATTGTCTCATAGAAAAATAAAATTATTACCTAAAAAATTAATTGTTCTCAAATTTTATATTAGATTCTTTTTAAAGGTCAAAAATAGTAAAGATAGTTTATTAATTTTTATGTAGAGGTACATCCATTTGGGGTTGTATATAACCTTATCTTTTAAATTTAAAAACACTTAAAATTATTGTGAATAATACAAATATTTACTGATTTTCTTACAATAATACTAATTTTTGATTAATCATGAATAATGTCAACTTATGGATGTTTGCATAGATAATTTGTTTATAGTAAATTGTTTGATAAAAACAAAAGTAGATTAATAATAATAAGATTATTATTTGTTGATTATAGTTATAATTAATTAAAAATTGAAATATTATAGAAAATTAGTGAATATTTGTACGATTCACAATAATTTTTTATATTTTTTATTCAAATTATTATGCACAACAAGCTTTGTATTAGACCGTCTCACCATCAGACGAGCCCATTTAATTAACCCATTTCTCTAAGTGATCACTTTAAGGTAATAAGTGACCACTTACAAACAATAATCTATTTTGGACCAATCTAATTTATAAGGTCTCACAATGATAATGTCTCATTTGAGATTTTTTTTTTTTTTTTTTTTTTTTTTTGAAAATTTGGAAATTATTCCATTTTGAGTTACACAAAAACTTGTATGTATCCGCCTCACGCGTGCGACCAAAAAATTTTTATACTTGCCGATTTAAGCCATAAAACACTCATTTCAAGACTTAAAAAGCAAATTTAACACTTAAAACTCCTACTCCAAACCTCAATCTTCTTTTTTCAGAGGCTTAATTTAATTTTTAGCTAACGTCTTCAACTCTTTAAATACCCATTCCATCACTTAAAATGCCATTTCTGACTCTTAAGATCCTATTCCAACCCTTTATTTTATATTTTACTTAACTACTTCATCCGTAATATATCCATTTCAAGAATTAAGATGATTATTCTAATGGTTTAAAGTTTGTCAAATTCAAAACTTAAACTGCCTATTTCAAGCTCCAAAATGTCTAATTCAAGATTTAAAATAGTAACCTCAAAATTATAAAATGGCCAAAGAATGATCACACGTATGCGGTCGTCGCACAACAGATTTGCTGGTTCACAAATTCTTACTTGAGACCGTCTTTTGTAAAGACAACACTCAAAAGCCCAGTATAATTCTAAATGTATATTGTCATAACTCTAAACATAGATTTGGGCTAGACTTTTAAAAGTCGTCTTTACAAAAGACGCTCTCTCAAAAGAGCAGCTACTGCTGGTTTGAGTTAAGTCCGTATTGGACGTGTCGTCTCTCAGCCCATGAAATGGATGGGCTATATGTCGGTTAAAGATCCGCCCTAAAAGACTGTTTAATAAAACACCCGCAACGTTTCTTAATTCATTCCTTTTCTCCCTTTGGCTGATAGCAGCCTAAAACCATTTCCCCCAATTCCCCATCGTCGTCTAGGGTTTTATCTTCTCACTCGTCGTCACCATGGTTCGATCAAAATCCATCCTCCTGCGTATTTCTTGAAGCTCCTTTTTCAAGTTTCAGTTGATTTTATGATATTTTAACTTTTGAATTTTTGACAGCCGCAAGGAAATTACATTGAGGAGCACAGGAAGAGATATGGACGCCGTTTCGATTACTTCGAACGTAAGAGGAAGAAGGAGGCGCGTTCTGTCCATGAAAACGCCAAGAAGTTCCAAAATGTAACCTCCATTTGTTCTCGATTACATGTTTAAAAATTAAACTTTCGATTTACTTAATTTTTTTAATTAATTTTGTTGGAAAATTACAGACTTTGGGTATCAAGGGTAAGATGATTGCTAAGAAACGATATGCCGAGAAAGCACAATTGAAGAAAACGTAAGTCTTCTTCTAGTGGTTATGATTAGTAGATGTTAACTTGTTAGTTGTTACACTGTTTAAACTCTACTGATGAATAGGTATTATACATATTTTTGATTGATAAAGTATACACATGTTTGATGTTTTTACACATTCACCGTAGCACAGCTCAAAGTTGATTAAAATACCCATTTAAGTTGTTTAGCTTTAAACTTGTCTCACTCTAAGATGGTTTCATACAAGAATTACTCGTGTTCTTAATGTTTGTTGGAAGTGTAAGATGCTATTTTAGGAATGGAGCTTGTAGTTAGCAGTTGCTCCTATGTGGACATTTGTATTGCTACAAAATATTTTTCATTTGCTACGTTTCTTGTTTCGGAGATGAGCCCACATTTTCCCACCAATTCTCATTTGCACATTCAGTCTCTCTTTTTTAATCTCACCCGCACACTTAATTTCTCTTTTAAACTCATCGCACTTTTAAACCATTTTGTCACGATAGATGTAAAAAGGTAGAAAGTGTACTTGTAGCCAACCCCATGGGATAAAGGGAGTATTCAATTCCATGTCAATTTCCTATTTTAATTCCTTTGTGAGGGTGTGTGTGGCACGAGATGAGATGCTATATTATGTGGTGAAGTATGGGTTTGATTCGTTTATTAGGGGGACCTTGAATATTGCTTTGTCAATGGTCAATGAGTGAGCTATTGCATAGTGGCCTTAGGATGAGGTCAAAATATTTTTGCATAAACTGTGGGTTTCCTTTTGTGTAGCGATATCTAGCATAGGGCTTACATTTTGTGCTTTCTTCTCTTAACCCCATGGGTTCCGGAGATTTAGGTATTTTGACAAGGTGATGTCAGTTTTTGAATTCTGATAGGCTTTCTAATAATTTTAATATTTCATTTAGTTGCACCATTTTTTCTTTTACTAAATTTGATCTAATTGTTTTATTGATTGATAATTCAAAAGCATATTTTGTAAGTTATTGTTGGTTTGTTTAGCCTTTCAAGAGATTTCAAATATTAACTTTTTGGGACTATATTAAAGGCCATAATGAACTCTTGATTGAGTAAAAGTCAAAGTGATGCAACTAAAATGTAAAAGAGAAGGTAGTAGCCAATATGATGACTTTGGTTAGTAAAATTGAAGGGAACCATCATATATTAGTGAAGTAGTATTCTAGTACTAGTTAGCAAGTGAGTGATCTAACTTGTTATGTGTTTCTTGGCACAATATTGGAAATAAATGGCAAGATTTGGAGTTCTCTAGGCAAGATTTAGAGCTTTCTTATATTTATATTTTGGGTGTATGTTAAACTTAACCAATTACTCAAGCATGTCGGTCTTTTGGTTGCTGACAATTTTTGTCTTTGCCCATGTCAATGTGTTTTTATTTAATCTATTTGGGTAACTTTGATGCTATTTCAACAGACTTAAGATGCACGACGAAACACCAAGTAGGCGTAAGGTGAATGATGAAGTTCAAGATGGAGCCGTTCCTGCGTATTTGCTTGATCGTGAGCAAACAACTAGAGCCAAGGTTGGTTTATAAATGTAGTTTTTCAGAGGGTTTGCCTTTCCTTCGCTAATTTGTAACATAAGGCCTACAGAATCTAGAGGTCCGCGTGTTTGAAGTATATTTTTAAATGAATGTGGGCTCTGTTTCTAAAAATTTGTCAATTGTTAGTGCTAAGGTGCTGCGGTTGAGAATTTTGCAATTACCTATACCTACATCTCATGAATCAGAAGAGCTTTTATGGAAAAACTTGTGATTTACCTAGTTCCTGATTGTGCTAAATTATTTACTTTGATTTACAGTTTCTGAAGGTTAAATCTTGTCACTAGATGTTGAGAATGTGAACGTCTTCTATGCTTTGTTTTTGACTTATTTTTCATTTATCAGATCTTGAGCAACACTATTAAGCAAAAGAGAAAAGAGAAAGCAGGGAAGTGGGAGGTTCCATTACCAAAGGTAAAGTGTTTTTTTAAGAATGAAATGTTTTGTGTTTTATAGTCATTTTAGAGCTCTTAGATAAGGTTAAACGAGAAAGACAGAAATTATTTTCATTTTTTAGATGGTTTTAGTGAAGTCATGTCTCTTTTTTCTCAGGTTAGACCAGTTGCGGAAGATGAAATGTTTAAAGTCATAAGGTCGGGGAAAAGGAAGAGTAAGTATTTCAAGATGCACTTTTATCTAATTATTGATTTCCATCTGTTAATTATCTTCCTTTCCCTTACGTATGTGATGGTTGAATAGGAATCATTATTGTTTGGTTTGATTTTTTGCTAATGATTTATTTGTTAGATCTTTTCTGTTGGATCTTTAATGGAGGAGCTGGGTGCTTTTGATGGAAAATTTATCCTCAAACAATTTGTACAAGATTTTTTTTGGTCTATCTTCCCTTTTAGAAAAATAATGGCACTTTATATGAGGGGAATGCAATTATGCAAAAAATTCTCTTCAAATTGGTTAAATTAAAAAAACTCATGTATGGATTTTGTTGAAGACAATTATGGAAATGGAAATAGATCAAGATGAGGGGGGAGATAAAAGCATGGAGTTTGAGGGCATAGATGAGTTTCTTAGTTAGTTTTATTAACCTTTCTCTATATTTTTAAGGGAAAACAGGGGAAATGGGAATTACATGAGAGGAAGCAGGGGATTTAAGGAAAAGCCAGAAGGAAAAAGAGACTGAAGAGGGTAGAGCAAGAATGGGGAATGGGAATTACATGAGAGGAAGCAGTTGATATGAAGAAAAGACATAAGGAAAAGAAGACTGAAGAGGGTAGAGTAAATTAGAAGGAGATACAAATGAGTTGCGTGCCTCGCAAGGTTAATCACTTAATTGTCCTTTTTTATGTAACTTTTTTGGAAGTAAAATTGGGCGCCATGCCGCCATCCAATAAATTAATTTCTGAGGTACTTCTAATGTTTAAAAGGGTTCTGATTCAAAAGAGTTAAAAAAGTCATTTATTACAATCTTTTTCATTGTGAAATGTCCAATAATTATCTTCATCGTTTCTGTTTTGGTAAAAGATTTCCCATTCCTTTTGTGTTTTGGGTCTCATTCTTTTTTTCTTGTAATTATCTCCCCATCAACTCAATTCACATTTTCCATGCCAATTTCAGTTACTATCAATTGATTCACTATTAACTTGTTAGTTAGCTTTATCTTGTAAGTTAGATTAATAAGATTTTGTGCGATGTATGAACGACTATTACTGTATTGTTGCATAAGTGTTGTTTCTTCTTTTTGTCTTTCTTTTTGATAGGTTTTGCTTTATGTATAAAGGAATTTCTTTTAAAATACTAATCAAGTAGAGCAAATACTCTGTGTACGTTAAATCGAAAGTGTTCCAACTGAAGCTAAGTGGATTGTGTGATATTTTTAATTCTTTTGCAGCTAAGCAATGGAAAAGAATGATAACAAAAGCTACGTTTGTTGGTCCGGGATTTACTAGAAAACCACCAAAGTATGAAAGGTTTATTCGTCCATCAGGATTGCGGTTCACCAAGGCCAATGTTACTCATCCTGAATTAAAATGTTCTTTCAATCTCGAGATTATTGGAGTAAAGAAAAATCCCAATGGTCCAATGTATAGCTCTCTTGGTGTCATGACCAAGGGTACTATAATAGAGGTATGCTTTCTAAAACTAATGAAAGTCGTTTTCACACCAACAATTTTTTGTGCTGCTGCTGCATCTTACTGAGTCGTTTTGCTTATTTGTGTTAGGTCAATGTGAGTGAACTGGGTCTGGTTACACCAGCCGGGAAAGTAGTATGGGGTGAGTAATTAGATTGATGAATTCTTTATTGTAACATATGTTTCATTTTCTTTTAATTCATATTGTTCCGGTATTTGTGGTGGTTTCAGGGAAGTATGCTCAAGTGACAAATGATCCCGAGAATGATGGCTGTATAAACGCAGTTTTGCTAGTATGATCAGGTCAGAAAGAAGGAATTTTAATTAAGATCAGTTGTAATTTTGACACTGTTTCACAGTTAAATGTGTTCACTGCTAAAGAATGACTCGTTTATTAATCAACTTTTTTTTCCTTGATCCTATTCATAGTACTAGATCTAGATGGGTCTATACAGTTGATTCGTAAGCTGTATCGCTGTTTGCACTTTGCAGATACATCATACAGCGCAATTAATTGGTTACTTTAGTAATGATAACTTTGAGTTGGATGTTGTACATGTTACTGTGCGGTTTACCAAGTCTTAAATGCTTGATATTCGTACTTACGTATTATATTGTCTATGGATGAGAGGAAGAATGTCAATTTACTGATAAAGAACAAAGGTTTCTAATTTGTGAGTAGAATATTTGAATATAAACCTACATTGTTCCTCTTAATCATAGTGCACTTCACACTCTCTAGATAATTATCGTGTCTCGATAATCCAAACAAGCTTTTTCTCCCCGTGGGTTTGCTGGCAGCTGTTCTTTGTTACCATCTGGGTCACCAGAGAGATTCGTTATATCTTCTGTGATTAGACGGTTGGAGTCATAACTTATTGGGAAGTCTTTCTTCCTTTTCGTCTGTTTTTTCCGTTGGTCCTTTTTGTTCTGAGTTGTGCTTTAGGCATGGATTATCGGTAGTTTTTTCATGGCTAGGCAGTGGTGGTGGTGTTTAAGACTTTAAGGTTCATTTATCATCTTGATTGGGTGAATCGTTTCATGCTGCATTTGTTTGGGCCAAAGATTGTGTGTCAATGGATAATGATGGTAGATATTGTGATTGGCTTACGTATTATTTAAACGAAATGGAAGCTGAAGAGGTCGTTGTAGCAGAAACTTACTCGACATTCAAGGCTTTTTTTAGTCCTGCATTGGCTGTCATGGTTTTAGGAAATTTGGATGAAGATCAACAAACACATTTTGAAGGAGCTTCAAAATGGGGAAATTATATTTAGGAATTGAGTAGGTTAGCTGTGTCTTTGTGGACTCCTAATGCTTGCTTAAATTACATTGCATTCAAATGGGGAAATTATATTTAGGAATTGTTTGGATTGGATGTAAAAGGTAAGTGAAAAAATCTAGACATTTAGTAGTCTTGGATTTAAAGTGAAAACTTCCTAGACTGAGGTAAATATTTACCCTAGGGTATCTCGGAGTAAAAACTTTGTGCAAAAAGCTTCGGTTTATCGTCCACCCACTCGTACTGACCTCCATCGCCTCCTATAACTCTACAACGCTTCTCTCTCACCGCTCTTTCACACCACTATTACCATTTTATCATCATCATCATCGATCTCACCTTTAATTTCTGTCTCTATGAACAATAATCTTGGATGATCATATTGGGTCCAAAACATCCCACTTAACATAAACGCAAAGATTTGAATGGAAATTGTACTGGATGTGCTTTGATGGTGAATCATGAAAGAAAACGTACATTTTTGGGAATAGATTTTATTTTATTTATTTATTATTTTTTTTTTTGTGTGGATTATGTGAGCTTTTACTTTTGTGAAATCAAAATTATCTAAGGTAATCTAAGATTTTAAAATTTGAGCTCATTTGAAGTATTGGAGAAAAATGGAACACAAATTTAGACTTTAAAAGACCATCTCTAATCGGACCGACCCATTATATATTTCTTAAAATATTGTAAGTAAACATTAAGAATGGCGTAAGTAGATATTTAAGATATTAAAAGTAGAAATTAAAGATACGACAACTAAGCATTAAGAATAATATAAGTAGACATTAAGAAAATGCTAAGTTTTTATTAATCTTTAATGAGCTGGATTTTAGATTCGTTTTTCAAAAATACAGTCTCTCAAAAGTAGCTGAAAATGTAAAGGAATTGTAAACTTGTGGTTTCATTAGATGCTTATGTTATTTTTTTCGACCGTTAGTTTTTAGCTTTTTGTTTGACTTTTGGCTTGTTGGTTGGTCAAACAGCCGAAAAAAGTGTTTGGTAAAAGACTTTTAAAATAGCTGAAAAACTGGTTTTTAAGCCAAAATAAAAAAACTATTTCAGCTAACTTTTTTGATTGGCTTTTGACTTGCTGGTTCACTTTTTCTCTAATAAACAACCAACAACGAATACTCAATTTACTAAACATCTACAATTTTTTGTAACTGAAATTTTTATTTGAGATCCATTCATGTCCTTAAAGGTAATATTTAATAAAGGTAATATTTTATGGAGGTGCGTAATTTGGAAGTGGGAGCTTTTTGACTTTTGAAATTGTAAAAACTATCTGTAAAAATTAAATTTTGTCAAACACTATAAAAAAATTTTGGGGATTAATAAATATGGTCATCTTTTTCATTGTGTTGTTATGTCTTTTGACTTTTTTACCTCTGTATTTTATTCATCATAAGTGTCTTATTTAATTTTTGCACTACCCAATACACTTATTCATTCCTTAATATCTCTAATTGTATATAATTAAAAATTATTAAAAGTTGATAAGAATAATTCTTGCATCGAGACGAATCAAACAAAATCTCACTTAACTATATTTTAACTTATAGATTAATAATAAAATACAAATTAAAAGAGATGAATAGTGTCCAAAAAATAAATATAATACTTATGGTGAATAGGAGGGAGTATCTATTCAACTTTTAAACACAATCTTTTCGATTCAACGCAACTAATAATCTGAGTATGAAAGCAATATGGAACGTGCATTTAACATCGAAAATATAAAGATAAC
This sequence comes from Amaranthus palmeri, assembly GCA_019776075.1. Classification (NCBI taxonomy): domain Eukaryota; kingdom Viridiplantae; phylum Streptophyta; class Magnoliopsida; order Caryophyllales; family Amaranthaceae; genus Amaranthus; species Amaranthus palmeri. Next base: position 324,068 of record JAAKBH010000281.1, read on the forward strand.
TAATGGCATTCAAATTAATGAACTTTCAGGATTTTTTTTTCGTAAAAAAGGGCTATTGAATTTTTAATTTATATTTGATGTTATTGAAAACAAATAATTTATAGAATTTTTTATTAATATTCTCATAAGTTTTTTGAATTTTTAATTAAAAGTACAATAATTTTTAAAAAGGGTCATATTGCACGTTTTAAAACATGTGATTGCACCTAGATAGAATTAAACGCTTTCTAGGACTTTCTTTTTTCAAATTCAAAATTTAATTTTTTATTTTTAATAAATTTTTCGGAAATTAATCGAGAATTGTGGGTAGAATAATCACGAACAATCAAATGGGTTGTGTTTGAGTTTGATCATTTGAAAACTCAACTTTTCAGAGAGGGGTAAAATTGAAATCTTTTTGAAAAAGATGACGATAAATAAAAAAGAGTTACTTTTTCGTTGAAAACTACCTTTAAAATTAACATTTTGTCAAAAGTTACGTAAATCAATATTTTTTTGGTTATGAACTACTTACATTAACGGCCCGTTTGGTTAGTGGTACTAAATGGTGGTAATGAGAATGATTTATAGTGTAAAGTTTCATAAAAACTTTCATGCTATTTCCATGATAATGAAACTTTGATAAAAAAAAAATCACAAATTTCCATTACCACCTAATACTACTTTTCCCATTGGTAATGTATTGAAATGAATTTTATGAACAAAATAAGATGATCACAAAATTTATTTTTTTTCACAAATTTCCATTACCACCTAATACTACCTTTCCCATTGGTAATGTATTGAAATGAATTTTATGAACAAAATAAGATGATCACGAAATTTTTTTTTCACAAATTTCCATTACCACCTAATACGAACCACCTCTTCCATTGGTAATGCATTGAAATGAATTTTATGAACAAAATAAAATGATTGAAGGTTGTCAAATTTCCTAATTACCGCGGTTAATTACCACCTACCAAATGGGCTGTCTATCCGTGTAAGTCTATTTGCTTTGTCAAACACTATTTATTAATAGGTTTTCTTGAGGAATAATCAAACAATAAGTCTCATGGGAGACGGTCTATTCTATAGACGGAATCCATAAAGCCCAGCCCAAAATATAACATAGTATATTTGGAGTTATAATAAATTATTTGGGGTTATAATAACTTATATTTGGGGTTATAGAATATATATTCGAGGTTATAATACCTTACATTTAGGATTATAACATAATATAATTGATATTATAATAAAAAAAAAAACCAATTAAGGGAAATGGGCTGGCCCAATTTTGTGGTCTATCCTATAGACCGTCTCTTGTGAGATTTTGTGATAATCAAAAAGGAAAGTAAATGGGTGAATTAAATCTCTTTCCATGTTTTCAAATGCAAATAGTAAACATTTGACTGATACATGTCCATATAAATGTAATAAAAATTCTAAGTCCATCACAAAAGATTCCGTTTATGAGGCTATGCTTCATACCTAACTACAGATTTAACAAGGAAAATACATGGAAATTAAGGAACTACCTAAAAGATTATTTAGTATTTATTAATCATTAAATAAGTAATTTCCTCCACATTTTCTAGACTGATCGGAGATCAGACAAGACTCTTATATTTGGGTGCACACAACTCAGCCGGCCAAACTTACCTAACTCTATCCAATCTACAACCCAAAGGGAATGTATGTACGTGCTCGTTGTTCGTCTCTTGGTGAAACGATCTCGTAACAAGGAGCTTATATGATTATAATCTGTATCAATTGGACTATCTAATCCTACATAGGTGATGTGCGTCTCACGGTGAGATCGTTTCGTACAAGAATATGTGATCCTTCTATACAAAGTCATTTTGAAGAGTTTAGGGGCTCTGCGTAAAACTTTTATTTTGCGCCTTATTTATAGTAAACACTACTATATACTACCTCCGTTCTATTTTAATTGCACCATTGAGTTTTGGCACAATATTTAAGGGTTGTCAAATCAGTATGGTAAAAGTAGGGATGATGTATGATTGATGGTGATATGTGGGGTAGAAATAAAAAATTTATTATAAATAGATAGTGGTTGTGACTTGTGGGTATATATTAGATAATTAATGGGATGATGTATGATTGATGGTGATATGTAGTAGGAATAAAGTGAGGATAAAGTAAGTAGATTATTTTTGCCAAAAAATAGTAATGTTGCAAGTAATATGAAACTTCCAAAAATGGTAAGTGTTGCAAGTAAAATAAAACGGAGGAAGTATATTTTATCAATAAATATAACATATACATATTTTTTTTTGACTTTTTATATACAGAAGAATGAGAGGGTCATGTGCGCGATTGATCACCTCGCACACCCTCGAAAACCCAATTTATGTCACAAATGTGAAGCAAAAACCCTAAACCACTAACCCATAATTGGTCTTGGATTACAACATTATAACAATGGTAATAATTGGTATTGCGATCTACAAATACAGAATACATATACAGAATCCTGTTCCTACAAATACAGAATACAAATACGTACAGAATACTGCACCTACAAATATACAGAATGCATGTGCACTGCACCGCTCTATCTTAGTCATTATACACACTCAAATTTTTTGTTTCAATTATCTTTGTAACAAATTTTCTTTGTATATTTCTTATTGTAAAAATGTATGTTCGCTACTATGGGTTAATTGGAAATAACTTCTTTTTTAGAGTTATACAGAAAGGTAGCATACTAGCATTGTCTACATCTGACCTTCCTAAATCTTGCCAATGTTACTATAGAAGCCACTTAATAACATGGAGGTAATAAAATTTTGTTGTAACAATTTTTTAAAGGATCAATCCCCAACAACAGCCACCAACTTTAGTCATTTTCATTTAAACAGCCGCGAACTTCGTTTATCCCCAACAACAGCCACCAACTTACAAAATGTGACATCGAAACAGCCACTTTACCGGATGACCTGCTAATTGACCCTTGACCATGCCTAATGACCTTTGACTTTACCTTAATTTCACTAATTAAACCTAATTACCCAATTATCCCTAATTAAACCCTTCTTCCCCAACCTTTCTCTAACCCACCTCAATCACCTCCATTTCTCCCCTTCACCACCACTACCACCACCACCACCACCATTAAAACTCTATCTGGGTTTTAGAAAAGTGTTTCAGGTTTATCTAATGGCCGACATTTTTGACCTCCATGAATCTTCTTCACCACTTCCATTTTCAGTGAGATTCAATCACAACCGTCAATTCATTTTCCTCAACAAAGTGATGAACTTTTTAATTTCATGTTAGAAAAAGAAAATGAATACTTTCCCCAAAATGATTACTTAAATAGATTAAGATGTGGGGAATTAGACTTAAGTGTTCGTATTGAGGCTTTGGATTGGATTTTCAAGGTTGGTCTTTTTTGGTCTTTAGTAAGATTTCACTAAAATTCCAATCTTTTACTTGCTTAATGATATAATTGATAAAAATTTCTGGGTTTTTAGTAATATTAATTGGGTGTAAAACGAAAACCCAGAGGTGAAACACTAGAAGACACCTAAACTTGATTTTTTCTGGAAATTTTGTTTGATTGAATCAGATATGAGAAAAGGAAGTAGAGATCTTCTGGGATTTAAATAAACATGGAAAAAAAGGGGTAAATTTTTAAAATCCCCAATTTGAAACCCTAATAAAATTTCATTTACACAACCAAAACCATTCAAATCCTACATCAAATACCCAAAAACTTCAATCTCAAAAGTTGAGAGGTAAGTAACCATCCAATCTTCATTTCAAATCCTACATCAAATACCCTGGGAAATGGAATGGTGGTGGTGACGGTGGTGGCGGCGGTGATGGTGGTGATGGTGGTGGTGTTGATGAAGGGGAAATGAAGGTGATTGAGGTGAGTTAGAGAATGGTTGGGGAAGAAGGGTTTAATTAGGGATAATTGGGTAATTAGGTTTAATTAGTGAAATTAAGGTAAAGTCAAAGGTCATTAGGCATGGTCAAAGGTCAATTAGCAGGTCATCCGGTAAAGTGGCTGTTTCGATGTCACATTTTGTAAGTTGGTGGCTGTTGTTGGGGATAAACGAAGTTCGCGGCTGTTTAAATGAAAATGACTAAAGTTGGTGGCTGTTGTTGGGGATTGATCCTTTTTTAAAAGATGATATTGTTCCTCGGTGTGTATCCCCACCTACTATCCGTTACAATTGTAACCACTGCAGTACGGTTTCACCCCCCTTGTATCTCTTACATTTGCTCTATTAATTCTTGCTAGGGTTGAATAAAGTTTGATCTAATCTACAAAGTCGCAAACTAAATCGGACTAAATCGTAGTTCAAGTACTTGGTCTGGTCCATGGTATAAATGATTTGGTCTGATTTTTTTTAAGATTCTGGTTTTCGGTTTGATTTCGATTTATTTTTTATATTTTTCAGACCAGACTAGACAGAAAACAGTACTATGATAGAAAATCATAATTTTAAAAAAAATAAATAGGTTGCTACCTAGATGATCACAAAGGCAAAAACTATATTTAGTAAACACCTTTTTTAGCTTGTTGAAAAACTAACTTTTAAGCCAAAATGAAAAATCGAGCTTTGTAGCTTTTTCAATAGCTTTTGGCTAGTTGGCTCATTTTATCTCTAATAAACAAACAACAATCAATATCTAATTTTACCAAACATTTTCTTTAACAACTAACTTATCCAGCTAGTACAAATAAAAGCCAATAAAAACCGCCAACACTTTCTACTATTTAAGTATGTGAACAAGAAAATCCAACTACAAACAAACCAACATCAAACAATCAATAACAAACAACCATTTACTAAATAAACTTTCATTTCACTAGTGTATACAGTGGTAGACCTATGCTAGAGTACACGGGATCACGTGCCTCTAGGCATTTCAATAAAAAAATTAAAAGTAGACTTTCTTATTGGTAAGAGTAAAAGTGTAAAATTAATACTGAAGTCTTGTAATTATGGATACTTCCTCATTTTAGTAATTTTGTCATATTTATTTATTTTATCTCATTTTTTAATTTGGTCAGTTGGTTTATTTTGTTCTACTTACTTTAATGGTATGTTGTATTCAAAACTTTAGCAAGTAAGGGTAAAATAGTTGTTAATTTTACAAATGAAACTCTGCTAAAATTTCGTCCATTAATTGCTGCCCCATGAGACTCCGAACCCTAGATTCGCGACTAAGTGTATATATGATGGACTAATTATAGGATAGATAAGTAGAAAAGGGCATCATACTAAATTGTGCACATATCATATAGTAATCTATGAATAAAACATAGACTTTGAATGGATGTGGTGTTTAGTTTTGAATGTGACAATATATAATATGTAATATATTTAGGTAGGGGTTGATAAGCTATGGAGTATATTGGGAGCACTGATCACCCTTTCAATGATATATTGAGTCAGCCTATCACTATGTTTTGCTCTTTTTCAGTTTTCATTTTCATTTTGTTGCCATGCATATGCTTCACCCACCTAAAGTCAGACTTGTACTTTTTATTCTTAAATTAATGCCGGAAATTTCCTAATACTAACCCTTTAACTTTAAATTTTTGAAAAATTTACCTTGAATAATCCGACTTATTCGTGATTTTCCTACGATATTGATTAAACATAATTAATTTATTTTTAATGGATATTTCCTAGAGTAAACTTAAGTAATCAGATGATCTGTTATAGTAAATAATTCACCAAAAAAATAAACTAAAAATTAATTTAAAATTAGAAAAAAATTTAGAAAATTAACATAAAAAATTATATTAATAAAAAAATCATTAATTTTTTTGAATAAATTTTTAGCTTTTTTCGACATTTTATTTTAATTTATTTTTTTTTTTCAAAAAAGAAAACTTGCTATAGCAAGTCATCCGCTCACCGGATTTACTATAGAAAAATACCCCTCAAAGTCGAGCTTATTCATGTTTAATCAATAGTTGAGATTATTATATGAAAATCACGAATAGATTGAATTATTCTAAGTAGATTTTCCAAAATTTTTCTAATGGTTTTCTTTAGAATTTTCGTGGTAATCCTTAAGTTTTAAATCAGGATAAAAGGTAATCTTATATGATTGTCTATAATTTTGTAATATCGTTTAAATTTTAAATAACCCTTTTAGAAAAAACCCTTAAAGCTTTTTAAATAACTCTGTTACGGGGTCAAATTATTATCCCGTAATTTATTTAGTCAAATCATAACCGCCACATAACCACCCACTACTCCCATCTACACAAGCATGATCACCATGTATTATCATGAACGAGGTAACCGCCTCCACAATATTTCTATAAATGCAACACTCATTTACATGATAAAGGTACACAATTCTACTCTCATACAAAAAATTTACACTAATTACGTCTATGATTCCCGGTCTGACTTAAGCATCGGAGTGCCCTTCCGGGACATAGGCCCCCGGGTCAGTTTTCCTTGTGGTTGCAGGAACACCCTACGCGGAGGTCAAATCATCTCAATTTTCATAATTTAAAGGTACTTCCTACTTAAAGTCTCTTTTATATATTCGACCGTTTCATTACCGAAACAGTTTGGCGCCGTCTGTGGGGATCGATACATAAAAGTCGTGGCTTTTATAAACATATAAAAAAGGGCATAAAGATATCGGATCTTATGGAAATTAACTGTCTCATAACATTTTTCATCCGGTGGGTATATTGGAGTAATGATTAAATGTATTTGTTGTTTTACTAGTTGGGTTTACAAAAAATCAGATACATTCAGTGAGGCTCCATTTTCGTAATTAAGACAAATATACTCTTAACTCCGAATATTTGACGAAAATTTATTAAATCAAACCCAATTTCTTTTTGGGAGTCATGTGACTTTGAAAGTTGATGTTTGGTTGGTACTGGTATTATACTTCATTTGTTGTTCTAATGGAAACTTTAATTGATTGGATTTTTCTTCAAGGAAGTTATTTAGATGATAATATTGTTGATTGTTTCTTTGATTGCTGCTCGATCAATCTTGTCCGATAACCGTTTTATTCGGTTTATATTTTGGGTTCGAATTCTCGTACTTTTACTTGGTTCTTAAATTGTACTAACCAAAGTGAACCTGGAAAATGGTCGAGTTATGTTTTGGTTATCCGTGACATCGAGGATACGGATGCGATGAGTCGTCCCATAACATCGAATAGCTGGATTCTTTGTCTATTGATGTTATACGAGCTTTGTTTTCTGTTGTATCATCAATTTGTCCGAAATATAAAAAAATCGGATCACCCAAGGGCCTCTAATTATTTCGCAAAGTTGTCTAAATATTGAGACTAGCCGATTTATGCTATGTCTGAATCATCAAAGACCCAATTGAGTAATTTTCATGACGTATTATGATAAAGTCAGACCCAAGTTCAGTTTGATGCACCTTCTAAAGGGTTATTAGATTCATAGAATGTTTCCAAACCAACTTCGACTGACTAAAAATTTTAGTCCTAATGTTAAAGTTCGGTTTGATGTACTACCTAATGGATTAGATGACCCGTAGAACGTTTCCAAACTAGGTTTAACTAAAGGGTTAAATATTGAAGATCAGTTTGATGCACCTTCTTAAAGGGTTATTAGATCCATAGAATGTTTCCAAACCAACTTCAATTGACTACAAAATTCAGTCTTAATTTTGAAGTTTGGTTTGATGTACTATCTAAAGGATTAGATGACCCGTAGAAAGTTTCCAAACTAACTTCTACTAAGTGGTTTCGGTCTAAAAATATTAGGCCATATATTGCCCAATTTGATGTATTGGTTAGATTCGGGTATGGTCTAGCAGTGGTTCAAATTATTTATATCGGATCCCCCTAAAACAACCTATAGTGACGACTATATTGGTTGGATCCGGGTACGATCTGATTATGGTTCAAACTCTCTACATCGGATCCCCGGAATACACCTACAGTGACGACTGTATTGGCTGGATCCAGGTATGATCTGATAGTGGTTCAAATCATCTACCTGTGAAAGAACCATCTTAGGTGACTCGATACATGGAGAAAAATGTCACCATCGTCTTCTAATGAATTGCTACATAAAGGGTGCAAGTCTTTGATTAGTATTGCCAAGTGAAGAATATTATATTAATCTGATGATGATCCTATGGTCATTCTTGCTTTTATTCATCAACATATATCGGGTGTTTCAAATTTGTTGTATTCATGGGTCAGCGTGAAACGTGACGAACTATGATATTGGCACATATTACATGAATCGTTTATCTACGTGAGAATTCAATACTTCACCATTATTATTATATTGGAGCTTACTTATATGGGGTTTCAACGACGAATGTATAAAGTCATCCGAGCTTTCACCTAGTATGAAAGTCATTTATTATTATTGAAGTTCAGCAACGTGGACATTATTTATCTTATTATATTATTATGCAATCATCTCAACTTTCACCTAGTATGAAAGTCATCATTATTATTGAAGTCGCAAAACTTGGGACTTTATTTGTCATATTATGGGGATCATTTGAAAAAGTTCTTCATTTTAACAAGATATGCAACTGCAAGGGGCTAGTATCATCATTATCCATACCATCACAATCCATACTCTACCATGCTTAGTCATATCATCGGTCATAGTTTCAGTGTTTTTCGTACTTTCAGATTGCATTTTCATTTAATGCAAGAAATTCTTTGAGATCCTTTATTGATCTAGATATGTCAGACGTACTTGACATATTATTCTCTAGAGTTCATTAAAATCACCTGTCAGACGTACTTGGCAGCATTTCAAAAAATCATGTAGGCAATTACACTCCATTATTTCCGATCAGTCAGTCTAATATCAGACGTACTTGATGTTTCAACACTAACAGCTTGCCAGACGTACTTGGCAACCAATCAGTATTCAATATTCAGTATTCAGTATTCAATATTCATGTTCAAAGGATTCACCTAGTTTGATTCCTTATCTAAGTCCCGGGTGATTACCGGCTGGGCAATGCGGACCTATGTCCGATCTATATTCATCAAGGCGGACCTATGTCCGATCTATATTCATCAAGGCGGACCTATGTCCGATCAATATTCATCTTCGAAGGATTCACTAGTATGATTCCTTATCTAAGTCCCGGGTGATTGACGGCTGGGCAATGCGGACCTATGTCCGATCAATATTCAGCAATGCGGACCTATGTCCGATCCATATTCATCAATGCAGACTTATGTCCGATCAGTATTCATCTTCGAAGGATTCACATGATATGACTCCTTATCTAAGTCCCAGATGATTGACCGCTGGGCCATATCGTTATATCACGCTCAACTACCGAATCATCTTATCGGGCTCTAAGGCCAAATATTTATTATTCATGGGCTTCAACCAAGCATGGACTCATCTAGGCAAGAATCCAAAGTTTATTTCATTTGGACCTTATCGCATGGTTTCTTCCGAACATTTAATGGGTACGCATCACAGGTATATTTATTTTCCGCATAAAGACTGATGCTCTCGCTACATAAAATTACCTCCTCTATCACTCTTCATGCGTGGGGCTAATGTTACGGGGTCAAATTATTATCCCGTAATTTATTTAGTCAAATCATAACCGCCACATAACCACCCACTACTCCCATCTACACAAGCATGATCACCATGTATTATCATGAACGAGGTAACCGCCTCCACAATATTTCTATAAATGCAACACTCATTTACATGATAAAGGTACACAATTCTACTCTCATACAAAAAATTTACACTAATTACGTCTATGATTCCCGGTCTGACTTAAGCATCGGAGTGCCCTTCCGGGACATAGGCCCCCGGGTCAGTTTTCCTTGTGGTTGCAGGAACACCCTACGCGGAGGTCAAATCATCTCAATTTTCATAATTTAAAGGTACTTCCTACTTAAAGTCTCTTTTATATATTCGACCGTTTCATTACCGAAACAAACTCCATGTTAATTCTTCCTTCCTAGAAAAAACCTATATAGATCATACTAAAACATCAAATCAACTACTAATAACAAACGACAAAACTACATTTGAATAAGCTAATAATGAAACAGGATTAGAGAAATAGACATGAACTCTTGATTATCTTGCGAAAAATTTAAATTTAAAGGATTATCATAAGAAATTTTAGTCATATACTCTTACGAACATTGTTTTGTTTGTTATTGAATTTGAATTGTGTTGAGTTTTTGTTTAGTCATATACGTTAATGATTTGACTCAATCGATTTGTATACGGGTTAAAATATGTGAGTGTCTATCCCATGTCAACACCACAATGAGTCAAATTCAATTTCAAACTGGTTAAATTCAAATAGGCTTAAATCGACCCGATCAATAAAATTCAACATAAGCTAGCTAGTTAATTATTTTCTTGGTCAAGCAAGTTGAAGTTTGTTAGAATTTTAATTGAGTTAATATTAAGTTGGTCAACTTTGATTTAATTTATTTTAAGTTCTTGTGAATATCGAATTAAGTTATCTGATATTCGAATTAAATCTTTTAAATCCTCCGTTTTATCCTCCAAAATCCTCTCATTAAAAATCTATCACAAATCCTTAGTTCTTTTCTCTATAATTCTCAATACCCCAAATATTTTCAATAAATTAGTACAACATATTAATTTCATGTTGTCTTGTGTATTGCATAATAGAATTCAAGCAATTGCACATTTGCACGTCGTGTAGACATCAATTCCTATTAGGGATGGGCATGGGTCGGATATGGGTCGGGTCCAACGAGACCCAGATCCAGACCTTAATTTTTTTATTGGACCCAGATCCGGACCCGGATCTATAGGGTCTAAAAAATTTGGACCCGGACCCAGACCCTTAGGGTCTAGCGGGTCTAGGGTTTGGATCTAGGTCCAACACAATTTAATTTTTTTTTCCAAATTTTTTTTAAAAAATATATATTATGAAGTGCAATTTTCGACCATTTGCATAAGATTATTTAAACATTTTCAACTAACGAGGATCCTCTAATACTTTATACTAATTGAGCGAAACATATGAAGTTTTTCAACATTCAAGTTCTTATAACGAAATATTTATCAAGTCTATAATTTTTAAAGTATTGATTCAACGGCCGAATTTTAAATTACATGAACCGATAAAGTTCAAAATAACGCAATGTTAAAAAATATAACAAAATTTAAATCAAGCAATCAAATACACATAATGACCAATATATAATTTTTTTAAAAAAAACTTGTAAATGGGTCCATGGGTCGGATCTGGGTCGAATTTGGGTCTCAGATGTGAAGACCCGGAACAGAACCCGGACCCTAAGGTCATGGACCCAGATTCGACCCGGATCCATAGGGTCCAATAAAAGGTGGACCCATACCCTCAAAATTAGGGTCGGGTCGGGTCTAGACCCTTAAGGTCCAAGACCCGTGCCCATCTCTAATTCCTATCATTGGAGGGTCAAAATAATATCAGATTCAGATCAATTGGGAGTTAGGTTATCATCAAAAAATAGCCAATTGTACTTCCGTTACTCTTAAAATTCTCGGATATAGTTTAGATGAAGAGAGTATTATTTTATCGATTAATAATGAAAAACTTTATAGATTATTATTTAAGTATAATACCTTCATTCAACTTCAATATCTATTTCTAAAGCGTAGTTTATACATTTAAAATAAGTCCTTTAAAATATTTAAGACGCTGTTAATTTTTAATGTTCCGATATATATCAAAATTATTCTTTTCGTGATCCTTTGTCCTTTGTACTATCAAGTATTTGTTCAAGCAAGCAAGATTGTAAAACCGGATCATAGTTTTGTAAAGGGCATAATCCAACAACATCTTAGACCTTTTTGTAAAACCATTTGACAATGATGTATAATACCATTTGTTGTTACAATGACCCATGAAATTTCTAACCAAACATTATCTTATAATTTGAAGTAAGCCAATAAAAGATGGCTTACTTTTAATTCTTTCCATTACTTGTTTCTACATAGCTTGCCTTTTACCACTTAAACACTTGAGAAAAGTTTAAAATGACTACAACTACAAGTAATTCCATCTCAATATCTCACTATATTATTGATTAGGTTGGCTAATAGCTTGTTCGGTCAATCTTGCTATTTGTCTTGTCTATAAGGTGTCTTGAATTTTTTGTTTTCATTTTCAGTTTTTTTCAAGTTGAGGATATTACTGTTGGTACACAACCTTCTTATCTTTTTCAGCTACTCTTGTGAGAGACCGTCTTTCAAAGAAACGACCTCAAAACAAGAAGCCCACATTCTTATTTTCTCCTAAATTTGTGTAAATTGGGCTATTTAGTCCATATTTCTAATGCGTCTCTTGGAGAGCGAGACCGTCTCTCACAACAATTTGTGTATCTTTTTTGATGAAGGTATGCTCTGATGCCACTTAACCCTTTTCAAATACTAATCCTAACTTGTACAAGCAAGATGTATCGTATATGTGATACCCCGGGTTAAGTTTTAAAATGATTGATAGAATACTCATATCAACAAGATGCATTTTCTTTTCAAGAGAATCCATTTAGTAAGAACTCCACAGTTAAGCATCTCTAGTGAGGAGCAATCTTAGAACGAATGACCTTTTAGGAAGTTTTCACAAATGCGTGAGATCAAACTGTGCTGAAAAGACTTGTGTATATGGGGCCAATCTACAACCTACATGGGTAATCACCGACAGTCTGATGGGACCAGAGTGTTACACTAAATGATAATAATGACTAATGAGCCTAATAAAATCAAGTTGATAAGTCTTTGTTATGTAAAAGTACATACTAGTTTTAAACAATCCTTAAATAAATCATGTATCTAGGAACCTATCTTATTTAGAAAACATTAAAGTAGCCTTAATGTACGAATTAATAAAACTAGTTAAGTAGCAATCCCTAAACGAGTGAAGTACCTAAAAAAGTTCACCGTCTTGTAATATCCTTCAGATTAAGTGGAATACAGTGCAAAATTTATACTTTTTAGTGCCTTTTTAGCTAGTTACCACTACCCACCCAAAATAACTTTTACTGTCAGAAACTAAGAGGGAAGCCAAAAAGCATAAAAGAAATTTGCAATTTGCTAAGTAAAAAAATTAATTATAATTAATTAAGTATTAGTGATCTAATTTGAAAGCTGACCTAAGAACTTAATATTCTCCTTGCTTGAGAATATCTTCTAGTGGTATCTTGTCTTACATTTAAATTAAAGCTAAATATTTATAATTAAGTACTTTTCTTTCATGTTAATTAACCATAGTATAAATAAAAAAAATTATTTACATTTTGGATTTTAAATTTCATTTGTGTATAGAATTTTTAAATTTGAGGGTTGATTTATAATTACAATAAATATAACTTTTTGCGACATTGAATTTAGTGGCATTAAAAAAATGTCACTGATATATTCATATTTTTTAGTGTAATAATTATTGGTTTTATTTTAAGTTCCACTATAAAGTGATTTGGCGAAACATTATTTGGTTTTTAGTGGCATGTGTAATTGTCATTATAGCCTATAGTGACATTTGTGAGAAATGTCACTAGGTATGTCGCAAAAAGCTTTAGTGTGACTTTATATTATGTTGCTAAAGGGTCTAATAAATATCACTAAATCCTCTATATATATACTATAAGAAATTTGAAATAGCGGTATTTAAATTAAATGTTGCTAAATATATCACACTAAAAGTAAATTATGTTGTAGTGTATCCCAAATAAATAAAGGAATATTATTAATTTTCCTAAGAGTTTTGTTCATCATCATCAACATCAACATCCAATATCCCACTCGAAAATAGGGTTTGAGTTAGGGAAGGTGCATGACGGATATTCCATACCGTACCCCCTTAGAAGAAAATCTTAGAGGAATGCAGTCAATTTTAACTCTTAAAGGAAACAACCCTGCATAGAGAGGAAAATTAGTGATAAAGAGTATACTTCATCGTCCCCATAATTATCTTTGATTTAATATATTATACATTGTTAAATGTACAATTTAAGTTCGTTAACGCAAAAATAAGAAAGTGTTAGCAAATATATAAGTCATCTAACACTAGATTAGTATAAGATCTTTTAGGAAGGTGACCAACAAAATCGGTCCGGGCTCAAACCAAAGCAAACAACATCATATTAATGTGGATCATTCAGAGCTAGTATACTCAATGATTGGTATTAAGAGCGGAATAGCAATGCAAGCTATAAGAAGACAAAACAAATCATATCGTTGGAATTCTTAGTCTGAGATAGTGATTGTTCACGATTGGTGGGTCTAATAAATACCGAAAATTTAAAATTTTACATTTCCAAGATGTAATATTAACTCGTCGTTACAAGGAAGAATTGTGTACCTACAATATAATATTCACTTAGAAAACCATTATTAGATACCTTGAGATACTAATGTACATGTCATTAGTATATTCTAGCCAATCATATATTAAAAAAACATTTATCTTTCATAAAATGATTTAATTAAGATAAAAAAGATATTGGGTCAGCATAGAGTTTAAAGAGCTTTTGTCATGAGCCACATTTGGAGCACACTAAATTTTGTTGTTTAGGACTATATTTGTCCTTTTATCATACAAAAGACACATACACATGTATCAACTTAACATTTTTCTTGGTATAAATTCACTTCCTCTTTGTAACTCTCCACATCATACTTTCATCTCTATTTCTCATTCTCTTTAGATCTCTTAAGCATTAAGCAACCTTTGCTAAGCATTTTTTTAGTTAATTTATTTCTTAATAGCAATGGAAATGCAATTAGTAAATGAGGGTGAAAGTGGGATTTTCTTTAGGGTCATGAAAAATTTAGAAAATTTTATTGTGAAGTTAAGGGCAAAATGCTTAGGAATAGCCAAAAATATGAAGAAGTTAGCAAAAGATGATCCTAGGAGAATTGTACACTCCCTAAAAATGGCATTAGCTCTTACATTAGTAAGTATGCTATACTATATTAGACCACTCTATGATGGGTTTGGTGTTTCTGGGATGTGGGCCGTTTTAACTGTAGTTGTTGTCTTTGAGTTCAGCGTAGGTAAGTTGCATCATATTTTGTGAATAACCTAGAAATTATAATCGTACCAAAGAAATATTCTCTCTGTTCGTTAAGATTTGCGTAATGTAGCAATCTCAAAGAACGGCAGAGAAGTATTTACTTTTATTTTTTACTTTGCATATATATACGCTTTAACTTTGTGCATGATATGTTAATATATAGGTGCGACCATAAGCAAGGGTTTGAATAGAGGGTTTGCAACCTTAACAGCTGGTGCACTTGGGGTTGGAGCTCAACATTTAGCTCTTCTCTTTGGGAGGAAAGGAGAGCCAATTGTCCTAGGCTTCTTAGTTTTCTTATTAGGTAATATTCAAACTATGTATTACCTTATTCACGTCCTGTTTGGTTGTCGGTACATGATTTATAATGTATATTTTCATAAAATGTACCATTTTATTCACGTGGTAATAATACGTTGATCATAAAAAAATTTCGTAATTTTCCGTAACCATCTAATATCACCTTTTCAAATGGTAATAGACTGGTGTGAATTTTGTGAAGAAATTAGATGATCGGAAGAAAACATGTATGAACATTAAACTTGATAATAAATTTGTTATTATTCTACCATTTAATACTTAGAACGAACAGGTTTAATGATTTGTTTATAGGAAAATGTTTTTCTAAAAACTATTGATTTGTATAAACCATAAACTTAAGTTGATAGTTAAAGTCTAATGATATGTTATATACATTAACGTTCTTGTCACCTACATAAGCGCCCTTTGAGTTAGAAGTGTAGATGCAATACTAGCCCTCCAAAATACTCCATATGAAATGAAAGATAAATGAGAATCCAATTAACCCGTGACCCTTATATTATGTTAGCTCTGATACCAACTTCAAATTTAAACTGATTGTCGAATACTCATGATACGTTACAAACTCAACTCTAACATGCTTTTTTTTTTTCAATGAATGTTTTGCAGCTGCAATGTCGACGTTTACAAGATTTGTGCCAAACATCAAGAAAAGATATGATTATGGAGTATTAATCTTCATATTAACATTCAGTTTAGTAGCAGTTTCCGGCTACAGAGCTGATGAGATCTTAGTGTTAGCCTACCAAAGACTGTCCACTATTATTGTGGGTGGTGCCACGTGTATGATCATATCCATTTTTATTTGTCCAGTTTGGGCTGGCCAGGATCTTCACAAACTTATTGCTTCCAATCTTGAAAAGCTTGCTATATTCTTGGAAGGTACTACTTCCTCTGTTTTTTTTACTTGCAACATTGTTGACTGTGGTACTATTCATCAAGCAAATTGACTTTTATATTATCGGTAATCTAAAAGTTAAAACATAGTCATATGAGATTGTGTTTAAATCGTCTCGATTAAAAGTTTATTAATTTTGAGTTTTTGTAGTTTTTCAATATGTATGATTAGAGATATTAAATATTGAATTTGTACATTGTGGAGTGTGAAAAAACAAATAGTGCAACTAATATGGAACGGAAGAATTATATTCAAAATAAACTACATAATATTCGTCATAATCATACAACATTAGAAATGATTCATTTATTTAAAAAATTATTTATTTTAATTTTAGATAGTTTAGTATGATGAGTTATTAATATCTGTATTTTTATTATGTGAAATTGCAGATGATATCTACTATCAACGGTCAATCAAAAACAAGTTTATGTTATTATAATGATATGGTTGACCATGATTGACCCCACAAACTATTTCAATGAAGGAGTCACTTATAACAAACTTCCAAGAAATATCATTTAACATGAAAAAAATACAACTTAAAATATATTTTAAAGTATTATATTTAATATATAATATACAATGTAAAAAAGTGATTATGGTAACAAAGCTTTTAATTTGTGTAATTTTACTAGAAAAATCACATATGACTGTTCAGAATTAATCATGTTTTCTCAACTTTAATTTTTTTTTTCTATTTAAAATATTTACTTTTATCCATTACTATTCAAATAATGATATAAATAATTTTGAAATTTTGTGAGAAAAACGTACCAATACTAGTGTCTAATATATTTGAAGATGAGTTTCATTCGTATACGATCAACAATCTACTTTTCAAAAGAATAAGTTACATCAAATATTTATATTATTATCGTTATTAATTTATAATGAATTATTACGAAACGAGACGTAAATGTAAATGATGAATATGAAAAATGTTAAACCTTGTAACAGGGCATGGAGAACATTATTTTAAGGTAATAGACGACGAGATGATGGGCGCAATGAACACTAAGATGGATGACAAGTTCTTACAAAGTCATAAAACTATCCTTTCTTCCAAAACAAATGAAGAAAACTTGGTAGGTCACCATCACTTCCTTTTTGTTTTTAGCATGTCACTTTTTCAGGTTGTTTCCATTTAATTTTTTTAATGCTTCCAATGTGATCATTAGAGTTGCCATCACCACATAAACTATTAATTAAACTAAAAATACACATTTGTACTTTTTAAACAAAATATTAATTCTTAATTAATTGTAATAAAATACTCTAGTTTAGTTTATCTTAGTTGGAGATCAAGTAACAATTTTCAAAAGGTCCTAGATTCAATTTCAGAGGCGGAGCAAAAATTGAAAAATTCTATGAAGATCCCCTGTAATTTTAAAAATTACTTCCTCTGTTTTTTTTTACTTGCACCCCAACATACTTTTACGCAGTCCAATGCGTTTGTCGGGTTGCTTATATCTAGAATTATACTCAACTAAAAATTATAAAAATTTGATATTAATAAAGTATTCGACGAGACGAATAAAACAAGATCCCACATGACTAGGTTTTTTTATCGTTTAATAGTCGCACTATGCAAAACACTATCAAATGATGAATAGTGTAAAAAGTGGAAATGGTGCAAGTAAAAAAAAACGGAGGAAGTATATCTTTAAACAGTTAACATTTAATACATATAATTTGATATTGAGACCTTTAATTTTCCGGGGCCTTGTGCGGTTGAACACATTGAACTCGCTCAAAACCTCCGTATTTAATTTTCGATCACCTAATTGCTTCTAGTAACAATTTGTTGGATTATATAACATATTTTGATGCTTCAACTATAAATTTAAACTTTTGGTGGAGTTGGTTTCTGGACATGATGTCAGGACTCAGCGTGACAAAAGGTCACGAGTTTGAATCTCACCACCCTTATAACATATTATGAGGAGGGCTTTCTTGAGAGAGAGGCGTGTTGAAAGACAGAGGGGTCTTTGAGGGTGTGCGAGGTGATCGACCGCACATGGCCCCTCTTTCTCCAGTATATGAAAAAGTTCATCAAAAAAAATAAATATGTTAAATTTATTAATAAAATAAATATATTTACTATAATTAAGGCGCAAAATATTAATTTTGCACAGGGCCCCCAAATTGTTCAAGACGGCTTTGTTGAAAGATATAACAAAATTTGGGATTTAATTTCAACTTCAAGCTTAAGTTTTTAGTTGACTTGGTCTAAGATTAGATTCTCATTTAATCGTTCCTTCTCTTCAGTATATCCTGTAATTTAAAAAATAATTTGATATGTTATAGGCAAATTTTGCGCGATGGGAACCAGGCCATGGGCGATTCAGACTACGTTATCCATGGACACAATATGTTAAAATTGGTGCTCTTGCTCGACAATGTGCTTACCACATTGAAACTCTCACTGGTTTCATTAATACTGAAATTAAGGTACACTCCCAAACATTAGGGATACTTATTTTATATATGCAGTGTACACGTGTTTTTTGAGTTACAATATTTTTAAAATATTTATAATATTATAACTGTTAAATATATAGCCCCGATATCGAATATAATCACATCAAAATCTTACTAAAAATGTATTTGGAAAAATTAAATATGTATTTCAAGTTTTAGCTTTTACCATTTTAAATAATTTTTAAGTGATCCTTTTTAATTGAGATACATTTGCGTAGATATGCGGCATATATATATCATCTTTAATCTTATAAATAGGTTTTCAGTTCATGTTACATGCTTATAGTAATTAATTTTTAACAAGCAAAAATCGGGTTTTGTCTTTGTTAGAGTAAATACTTTTTTTCTTAGCTAAAATCCTTAAAATGTAGTTCATTCCTTCCGTTAGTCTATCAATAACAAAAAATATTATCATGCTCTGTATATCATTTAATAAAAAGAAGATTATTAATCACGACTTCTGCAATTAAACTAATTAACATTATATTAGCCACAATATAATATAATTTATTTATAACAAATTATTATATAAGACGTTTTTCTCGTAAGACATGCCTCATATTTGGGTTAAACTGTCTAATAATAGAAATACTTAGGTTATGGACTTCGTTTTGAGTTGTTTATTTATTTAATGATTGTATCCCAATGTAACAGGCACCAATAGAATTCCGAAGAAAAATCAAGGATACATGCATTAAAATGAGCATTGAATCAAGCAAGGCATTAAGGGAAATGTCATCATCTATTGAAAAAATGTTACAACCAAAACAAGTAGACATCCACGTAGAGAACTCAAAACAAGCTGCAAATGAACTTCAAAACATACTCAAATCAATGATAAATGGATCCGAAAACATAATAACCCTAATTCCTGATGCAACTGTCGCATCTATACTCATTAATATTACCGATTGCGTGGAGAAAATATCAGAATCTGTTCACGAACTAGCCAAGCTAGCTCATTTTGAGAATGTGGAGCCCACGGTCTCGCCAGAAATCGCTAAAACGACAACAGTAACAACGACAATGACAACGACAACGACGAAGCTTCACCGAGGCATTGTAAATCCAATGTTTGATGATGGTGATAGCAATGAGGTCCAATGTGTAGATGTTATTATATGTGATGATAAAAGTTGTACAAAAGGGGTTACAAATAAGTGTTCAAATAATGTAAATATTAATGTGGGTCCACCACCTATTGTCACATGTGTGTGAAGCTCTATTTTTTTATTGAGCCTTACATATGCATAAAATACATGTTGTCATTAGCTAGTTACTTAATCTTGTAGGGTTTTATTTCTTCTTAATTTGTACCTAATTAAGGTTGATGATTAAATTTTCTCTATTATGAATTAAGTTTACTTTTTTTTTCATAATAAAGGGAAGAGAAATCTATTTTAACTCCACAAATGAGAAATTGAGTACTATGATTTCAAATTGAATTTGCATTTTGGAATAATATGTTTCTTTTATATATTAGTTTGAAGTTAAGTTTTTCTTTTTTAAGGATGTTACATCAATATTTCATTATCCTAATGTTATAAAATGACCCTGACAAATTAATACCATATACAACTTTCATATGAATAAAAACTACATCATATAATTTAATAAGTCTTGTTAATATAGTGAATAAAAGTTGAGATCAAAAAATTAGAAATTATTAGTCACATCCAAATAAGGACATCTTTTTTAATGATGTTGATTAAACTAGAATAGTAACTCTAATTCATTTTCTCTCAAAATTATACCCTCTCCGTTTCTTTTTTATTGTCCACTTTCTCTATTTGGTTTGTTCATTTAAATTGTCCACTTTTTATTTTTGGCAAAGATTTTTTACCTAAATACCCTATGTTCACATAAGTTAAGACCATAATACCCTCACTTATATTATTTAAAATACCCCAACTACCACCTTTACAATTATGATAATCACTTAAATACCCTAATTACCACCTTTACAATTATTATAATCATTTAAAATACCTCAACTACACTTTCTTAATATGCGTGCCGAACCCAAAGTTTACAATAAAAAAGAACTAGAGGGAGTATATACATGCACCTTGCACCCTGCATGTATAAAAGTAATTTAGAAGTATTAATCACACTTTTGCATATATTAAATACTACCTCCTATTCAGCTCAAATGTCCCATTTGATTTTTTGGTACTATTCACTCATGACTCTTAATATGTATTTTACTCTTAATCTATAAGTTAAAACATAGTCATGTGGGATCTTGTTTGATTCGTCTCGATACAAGGATTATTAATATCAAATTTTTATAATTTTTATTTAAGAATATTTTGAGATATTAACGGTTAAAATGTTGCCTCGGCAAGTGTGAGAAAACTAAATGGGACATTTAAGCTGAATAGGAGGGAGTAATAAGTTTGAGATTATTGTCATTTATTTATAAGTGATTTTAATTTGTTTCTAAACATAGATTTTTAGAAGTCATTTACTTTTCAAATATTTATTTGTATTTTCATCACTTTTTTAAAAATAATTAAAATCAATGGTATTATATACAAATTCAATGGTTGAGAAATGTTACTTGACTCTTGATTTGGATAATAATATTTTTTTGGATTCTTATATATAATATGCAAGAAACATGATTTATTGAACCGATCATCATCTTTTTAGAAGTTCCAAAAATTGATTAATATATTTTAAACGAAAGCTTAAAGGATGAAGCATTCATTAATTAAAAAAATGAAAGTAATGGTTTCACACAATTATCAACAATTTTACAGAAGATCAAAATATAAATAAATGCTTTATGCTCTATAAACCCATTTAAAACCATTAGATTAGTAATAATCAAATCTTTTCTCAGTTAAAACATGTATTATTTATCGGTTTTTTTAAGTAGGACTTTAATTCTCTCTACCCCTTCTCGATCAAGTCCTCCACTCTTATACTCCAAAGGGAAATCCACCGGATTACTATTTAAGTGGGTTTATTTTAATTATAGAGTAGGCCGATAAAACAAGAGAATTAGATGAAAAATCAAATTTAGTATTTTTTTCTCTAACTAAGACAAAATTCAATTTTTCTCCTAAGAATTGAAAACTAATATTCCCTCGAACCAATTTAGTTGTTCTGTTTCCTTATTTGGCAAATTCATATTAATTGTCCAATTTCCTTTTTTGTCAATCTTTTTTTACCTAAATACCTCATGTTTACACAAATAAAGACCAAAATACCTCCATTTTTATTACTTACAATACTCCAACTACCACCTCTATAATTAATTTAATCAATTATAATATCTCAATACTATCACCTTTTTAATGGATCATACACCACCCTTAATAAACGTGTTCAAGCAAATGGGACAACTAAATTGGCTGAGATGGAGTAGTATTTAAGAAGAGAAAGCTTATGTAAAATGAGCTTAAATTAATGTTTATGACTGATTAAGGTACAAAATGTCTAATCCAACACTTGTTTTTGTCGCCCATTTGGAACCCCACTACTAAGTAGCAGAGTATTAATTTTGTATAAATGTAATAATGTGTTCATTAATGGTTCATAAAATGTACCAAGACAGTTAAACATTCAAAGGGAATTGGAATTAGAATTGGAATAAGAATATACTTAGCCAGTTCAAGTTGGGTAATTTAATTTAATATAAGTATTAAGTACTTTGAATGATCCCATAAACTTAATTAAAGCTGGAAATTAGATCCACAAACAGTTCCTAACTCACTCTTTCATTGTCATACTTCTTGTACACTTAATTTTTAAATAATAACGGCTTATATTTGGGTTTTCCGTTGTATCATTTTCGATTGAGTTATTTTCAGGTATCGGTTAGTTTTAGGCTGGATCACTGGATTTGGATTAATCCAATATGTTAACATTTTTTTTCCTAGGTTAACTTAAAAAGAATTTGTCGGATTTCTTATTTTATTATCGAATTTGAAAATAGAAAAAAAAAATTTTGAAAAAATTATTTAGCGTTTAGCCAATTCACGATTAAGTAACAACACTGTTAATTTTAGACAATTAAATAATACTACAAAAAAGATATTCAAGTGACTCAAACATACTTACAACAATTTAAATATTAAGAGTATAAAAATTAAGGACATGTTAAATAAAGAAACATTAGTTTTTTTTTGTGTGTGTGGACCCAAATGGAAAATTTTTTTATTCCCTTGTTTTGGACGGCCGCAAAACCCGAGAGGTCCAACCTGACCTTAACCCCGACCTGATCAACCGGTTTTTTAACTGGTCATTTTTTGGGTTAAAACATAATAAAAAACAATTTTATGAACTTTTAAAAAAAGGGGTCAAATTGGGTCGAACTTAAATGGGTTTGATCTGTCCTGGCCCATTTAACATTTGACATAATCCGCCCAACTCCGACCTATTTTAAATTTTCCCGGCCCACCCCCGCCCATTAAACACCTCTACTCTTCTACTCTTGGGTACAAGTGGATGAATGAATTATTTTTTTATTACGGGTGTACTTTTCACATGACTCCTGATGTAGGTTTCTTTTCTACCTATGAAAAAGTGGATTATGAAAATGTGACCTTGGATAATCAGGGGCGAAGCTAGGAGGGGGGCCGGCGGAGGCCCGGCCCCCCGGCTTAAATATATGTTCCTTTGTAATTTTGGTTCGGCCCCCTTTAATATTTTTTAGTATATGTAAAAGATAGTCTAATAACTATCAAGGAAATTAGAGTGATGTAGTGGATAGAATGCCTAACTTCTAACCTTAGGTGCATGGGTTCGATTCCAAGGATCAGCAACTTTCTTTATTTTTTTAAATAGTAAATGACGGCTGGCAGCCTGACACTGCTGTACTGCAGCCTATTGTATAGGCGTATCATTGGGTCTAATTAGCTAATTCTCAATCCTCCGGTACTATACTAATTACCCAATTTATATCCAATTTATTCAAATTCTTTTTTTTTTAGAAACGCAACAAAATTACCTTTAATTACTCCTTTTCTTATTGCTCAAGGAATTCTTCCAAAATTAAAATTTTAGTAGTATTGCACTCTAATTCTTAGTTGGATTATTACTCAAGAAGTTTCTCAAAGCCTTAAAGGTAAATTATTTCTAATTTTTATTCATTACTTATAATAATTCATTTTTGTTTGAATAATTTATTTGTTTGTAATTTGTAAATCAATGGATCATTGTTGTTTTTATTTCTAATAAACAAACAAAAATTGTGAAATTTTATAATTGAGAATTTTGTGTTTTTTTATTTGTAATTGATAATTTTGTGTTTTTTATTTGTACTTGGAAATTTTGTGTTTTTTATTTGTCAATGGGAAAATTTGTGTTTTATTTGTGTAATTGACTAATTGTGTAATTAACTAATTTGTATTCATAACTTAATAAATTATATCATTGTGTTTCTTTATTTTAAAGTTGGAAAATTGTTATGATTAGGTGAATCCATTAATATATAATTGTATGAGATATGAAGTCAAGAACACTAGATTTTTTTTGCTCTAATTAAATCCCGAAGAGTGCGATTCAATTAAATATCCATGTAAGAAATTTAATATATTTATAAGTATTGTATTATTATTGGCCCCCCCTATTATAAAATCCTGGCTTCGCCACTGTGGATAATGATGATACTTCCATGGTTGTTGGTATTGGTAATGTGTTTATCAAGATGCATAATGTATAGTTAAGACTTCATGTGACGTATGAGGCATGTTCTTGATCTTGGTTGGTAGATGGTATGTATTAGTTTATTATAAGGTACCATGGTTGCTAGATCGATTAACGTTTTCACCTTCATAATGACAGATTATGATACATAATTTGACATTTGAGACTTGGTCATATTAGTCAGCATGTGATGAACGAATTGCGTAGATAAAAGCATTCAACAGAAGAGAATTGGAAAATTTTACTTTCGTCAACAATGTGTGTATAGGAAGCACTAGAGGGAAACTAACAATTGATTACAAACAATTGTAATCTTAGAGTGGAATATCCATCCTTACGTAGTTGGAGGCCATGGTCGTCGTTGATTAGCTAGGGGAAAGCACTCTATCGCCTAATGCCATAAATTTTTAAGTGTCCAAAAAATATATATATTTATGTACAAAATTAATACCAAAAGTGCTTGTGGCTCAATGAATAGAGCATCTACATGTGGAGCAGAAAGTTTGGGGTTCGACCCCTACTAGACGCAGGTATCAATTGTGGGGTTTCTTGACTGCGTGCATCTCTCGTTACCCCCTCCTTGGGGGTACGGGTATGATTTGTCCGCATCCTTCAAGAAAAAAGAAAACCCCCACTCGAACCGTGCCTTGTGCCTTGTGCGGGATACCGAGAAGGTCTTATGTACAAAATTAATAGTAGCTTAAATTAAGATGTATAATTTCAACTCAAAAAAAACTTTATGTATATTTTCCATTTGCTATGTAACAGGAGCAATGTTGTTAAAATCGGGATTCAATTTGGAATTATTTAGACCTATAGAATCGAAATGGTAAAAATCGAATCGTAGAATCGTAAGATTCTACAATAAACTTAAAATTTGCTATAGAGTCATAACTATTCACCTTAAAAGTTTAAACTTATTAATTAATTAAAGTTTCAATTACTTTATTTTTAAGAATAAAATAGAAAAATATTTAATTATTAGTGTTAGTCTTCATAATGATGGAAGAAATTTATTTTTTAAAATTATAATGATGGATCGTTAAATTGTAAGAAAAATTAATGAAAAATGGTATTGGTACATAAGAAAAATTTAAGAATAAATTTGTAGAATCGAATCGTTAAATCATAGGATTGTAGAGTCGTGTTATGATTCTACCTCTACAATTTTTATTCTAATTAGAATCGTAAAATTCTACCAACTTATGATTCTACCTACGATTTGACTCGCTCGCTTATTTTTAGATCGTACAATCGCAGAATCGTAGATCAGAAATGTGATTTTAATAACCATGAATAGGATTATGAGTAATCATGGTGTTTTTTATAAAACACTTAAATATCAACAATACAAAACAAAACAAGTATTGAATTATTTGTGAACTTGTCGTCTACGAGACCATCTCACCATGAGCAAACCCATATTACTTACCCATTTTTGTAATTGACCGCTTTAAAATTGTAGTTTGCCACTTTAATTTACTAAATGTATATGCTCAATAGATATGGTCCTACCGTGAGACCGTCTCATTTAAGAATATGTAATTATTTATTACGCTTAAAATCTTTCAGCCCCTTCTGTATGAGACCCTTTCACCGTGAAACGGGTTTATAAAAAAAGTTCATTATGTAAAAAAGTTTTTATTATTGGGCTATTTAACCCAATTATGAAGCACCATTTCATATAAAATCGTCTAAGAACCCATTTTATCTTCTTATCCTAGGGCCCAAAAATAAACGAGAAAGATTAAAGGGGTATCATATTCATGATCTCTCTTACCAAGTGAATTGCAAAACAAGATCTCCTTATTGTGTTTCTCTTTTCTATCAAATTCTTACCACGGAATCAAGCTACACTCTTTTTTGGATGTGAATCAAACTACAACTAGGTAATTATGAATAATGATGTATTCATTTATTGTTTTTTCACTTTCCTTACGTTAATGCCTTCTTTTATTTCAATTTATTCCATATTTTATTTGTCATTTTGCATTTCTATATTCATTCAATTGGTTTAAATTAGTACTTTATTCACTCCGTTTCATTCGGGTCATCGGATTGATTTCGGGTCAGATGTTTCGGTCGATTCAAAATCGGGTTTTGTGTTCACATTGATTTTTACATAATTGTAGATCCTTTTTAAGTCGGGTCAAATCGGGTTCGGTTATAAAGTCGGGTGTCTATCGGGTCATCGGGTCTGTTTTGAACACATCTAGTAATTATATGGAGTATTCAATACAAAGCGAGAAATATAAATTTGATTTTTTTTTTAAGAATATATAAAACTTAAAATATATTTTGTTAAATTGGTTTTGATGTAAAATTGTTTTAAAAACGTATTTTATAGATGTTCAGATTCGATTTGTTATTAAAAACTATGAAAAAAACCATAACAACAAAATGAAATAAAGAGGGTGTAGTATCAAATTTCAAACATTGGTTCATAACTAGCCTTAACAAAAATGAAGAGTGTGATTAATTATTTTATTTCACTTTAAAAGAAATGATTTTTGTTAATAACAATTTAATAATGTACAATTCATTTTGTGGTTTTTGCAGGTAGTTTTTTTTATCTCTAAGCAACAGTACTAATCACATTTCTCTCTATGCAAAGTTCTCATCTTTTAGGGTTAAATTGATTATTTTGGCGTTTTCCTCTAGTATTCCCTCTCAAGGAAGTATGGGTATGGATTGTCCGTCACCTTCCCCCACTCAGACTCTACTTTCAAGCGGGATAATGGATCGATGATGATGAGTGATTTTCGAATTGTAGTTGGTTGTAGTGAACTTTCTAATAATGGAAAGTGCATTTTGCTTATTGGTTACGTAATTCTGTGCAGTTGTATATTACTTCTATTTTAGGATTTAGCTAATTTAAGTTTTTTATTTTTGAGTATGAGAAATATTTATTACTACATCATTCGTTTTTGGAATTAAAAGACTGGTGTAATAATTGCCCAAGGTAGATGAAAACTGAAAAGTATACTTTTATGTAAGTTTTTATTTTTAAAAAAAGAGAATTAAGTTTTTGAAGAAAAATTTTTCGCTAAAAACGACTCTAAAAATACTTTCGGCACATATTTTACTCATAAATCTATAATCTTATTAACTTTTAATTTTAGATTTAACCCTAATACTCTTTAACAATATTTGGGCATTTGTGAAAAGGGCTACATCAGTTTTCGGATATCCGATTATGCTCATCCCTACTCATTTGATTTCTAATTTCTCTTAAAAGTATGAAAATATGTAAATAAGAGCGTTATTATGTGAGATTAAACGTGAGTCTATTTTCAAAAGTATTACTGTTTACTTTTACGCGAGAGTTTTTTTATAAATAGAAAATGTAGTAAATTGAAAGCGGCGATTAAGTTGAAGTATTATATTTTTGGTTGTGCTTTGCTTTTTTATACAATTGAAGGATTTTGCATTTGACAGTTAAGAGAAGTTAATCGTTGGGTAAGTTGATCGAGCTGGAAGGCAATCATTTAGTAAAGGATGGCACTGTTGATGTTCATGGTAATCCAGCTGACAAGAGAAAAACTGGAGACTGGAAGGCCTGCTATTTCATCCTGGGTAAGAGTATATAACATATCATACGACTTTAACTATCAGCTTAAACTTTTAGTTGAGTTGGTTTCTTGATATGGTATAAAAGCCAGCGTGACAAGAGGTCACGGTTCAATTCACAATCATCCCTTGTATAATGTCGAATATCCAATGTTGGGTTTAAGCAGAGCATGTCTTGCATTCACACTTTACCATCAGCTTAAACTTTTGGTTGAGTTAGTTTCTTGACATGGTATCAGAGCAAGCGTGACAAGAGGACACGAGTTCGAATTTCAACCACGCTTTATTAAAAGTTGAATATTTAGCGCTATGTATGATTAGGATCTCTCGTGTTGATGGAAATACTTCACATGTGAGAAAAGATCCCACATCGATAAATCCTCTTACTACCATATAGTTTTGGGAAACAATGAACCTCAATAAATGTTTGTACAAGTCAACGCTCTTGACCCGTAAATTTGTGGCCCGACCCATGAATGGACCACGGTGAGATTATCTGACGACGGCATAATATGTGTGAGTGGGCTTGTTAAGAGTATATAACATCATATGGCCTCAATCATCAACTGAAAGCTTTAACAGAAACAGAATATTATACTCTTGTTCTTATTCCTATCATATGAAATCTGAATCTAACATTATCAAACTGTTTTGGTATTTAATCAGGGAATGAATGTTGTGAAAGACTGGCATACTATGGAATGAGTACCAATCTTGTAAACTATTTCATCCAAAGTTTGCATCAAGGGAATGCCACTGCAGCAAAGAATGTCAGTAACTGGTCTGGGACTTGCTATGTCCTGCCTCTTCTTGGTGCCTTTTTAGCTGATTCCTACTGGGGACGATATTGGGTTATCGCCATTTTTTCAATGATTTATGTTTTTGTAAGTTTCTTTCACTTCCCTATCTTTGATCATTTTGTCGTTATAATTGTACAGCTACAACTACTCGTAGCTGACAGCTACTTAGACAGCTAACAGCTACCCTGACAGGTTACCTTGTGTAAGTTCTTAACATAATTCTTGTATGATTCAGGGAATGGCTTTGTTGACACTTTCAGCATCTCTACCTGCACTAAAGAATTCAGCAGTGGCTGCATTTGTAGCTATATATTTGATTGCTCTCGGAACTGGTGGAATCAAGCCATGTGTTTCCGCCTTTGGTGCAGATCAATTCGATGAAACTGATGACAAAGAAAGGGCAAAGAAACGTTCGTTTTTCAACTGGTTTTACTTTTCGATCAATGTGGGTGCTCTTATTGCTTCTTCGGTTTTGGTTTGGATCCAAACTAATGTTAGTTGGGGATGGGGTTTTGGCATCCCGGCTGTTGCTATGGCTCTTGCTGTTGTGTCCTTTTTCTCGGGTTCCCATCTTTATCGACGACAAAAGCCTGGTGGTAGCCCTCTCACAAGGATTGCTCAGGTACTGGTTGCATCCTTCAGAAAACGTAATGTCAAAGTTCCGGATGATGAGACTATACTATATGAGACAGCCGGGGAAGAATCTAGCATTCAAGGAAGTCGTAAGATTGAGCATACTAATAATTTTAGGTAAGTTTATGTAGGACTTGATTTGCGCTAACAAGGGTGTTTGGTAGTTGGCTTTTGTGTTGCCTTTTCGATTGATGTTTTGACTTTTGACTTATGGTTGATAGTCAACACTTTCAGCTGATTAAACAAGTCAACTAAACCAGCCAACAACCATTTACCAAACACCCTGTTATGTGCCTCTCGATGTGCTACATTGTCGGTAAAAAGCACTTGCATAGAAACGACAGAGTAGCAAATCAAGAGGGACAGAGACGTACTACTGTTTCACGTAGGTGCTTCGACAAAGTGATATTTGTGAACTTCGTAACGCAGGTGCTTAGACAAAGCTGCAGTAATAACCGATGATGATGACATGAAGGGAACTCCGAACCCATGGAGACTATGCACAGTAACCCAAGTTGAAGAGCTGAAAACTATCATTCGAATACTTCCCGTTTGGGCTACAGGGATCATTTTTTCAGCAGTATACAGTCAAATGAGCACCATCTTTGTACTACAAGGAAATACCATGGACCAACACATAGGCCCGAAATTCAAGATCCCATCAGCTTCACTCTCACTATTCGACACGCTGAGTGTCATCTTCTGGATCCCTGTCTACGACAAACTAATCGCGCCACACATTAGGAACCCCGCAGTAATAAATTATGAACGCGGGTATGCTCCACTTCAAAGAATGGCAATCGGCCTAATAATATCTGTGCTTTCAATGGCTTTTGCAGGATCAGTGGAGGTAGTTAGGCTCGACGTGGTAAGGAAAAACAATTACTATGATATGAAAACGATTCCTCTCTCGATCTTCTGGCAAATCCCGCAGTATCTGATGATCGGTTGTGCAGAAGTTTTCACATTTATAGGTCAGCTTGAGTTCTTTTACGGACAAGCACCGGATGCAATGAGAAGTTTATGTTCGGCTCTTTCTCTTACATCGAATGCGTTAGGGAACTACCTTAGTTCGTTGCTCGTCGTAATTGTGAATAAAGTGACTACCAGAAATGGGAAGTTGGGGTGGATTCCTGATAATCTTAATAGAGGTCATATTGATAATTATTTCTGGGTTTTGACTACACTTAGTGTTCTTAATTTCTTTGCTTATTGTTGGATTTCAAGCTGGTACAAGTATAAGAAGGTCTCTGGAATTGCAAATTAATCCCTGCAAAGTTTCAATTGCTTGTACATACTAATAGCATTAGTTGCTACTTAAGTCTTGCCCTCTTTGGTACTCTTTTTATCTTTAAATTGAATACACTTTCTTTCATTTGAATCCAAGTTTTTTCTATGTTTAGTTTAGTGGGAATTATTTGGGGAAATTCCATGCGGTGATTCTGAGTTTTGGTTTTTTCACAAATGTTTTTAAATCCGCATGGTGACATTGAGCTTTCAACATTTTTTATGTGGTTGATAAAATATTAAGTTTTTTTTGCTAAATTAAGTACTTATTTAGACTAAAATTTAAAATATTTGGTTAATACGGTGATCACGAGTCACGACTTTAGTTTGAAAAAATGTGATAGCTTAGTTGGTTGGGTCATTTTACCATGCGTACTAGGTCGCGGGTTCAAATCCCTCGGCTTACATTTTTACTAAAAGTGCTTGTGGCTCAATGGATAGAGCATCTGCATGTGGAGCAGAAGGCTAGGGGTCCGATCCCTACTAGGCACAGGTATCAATTGGGGGGGTTTTTGGATTGCGCGCATCTCTCTTTACTTCCTCCTTTGGGGTATGACCGTATGGGTATAATTTGTCCGCATCTTCTTTCATCTCTTTTTACTTCCTCCTTTGGGGTATGAGTATGATTTGTCCGCATTTTTCAAGAAAAAGAAAAAACCCTCCACTCGGACCCTGCCTTACGCGGGATACTGAGAAGGTCCTTTATTTAAATTTGATTAACTTGTATTACTTTTGATCTCTAATCACAACAAACCCTAAGTCAACTAAAAAATCTCCAAATTCCATTTCTCCAAGAAAAAATGGCAAATCCTAAAGTCTTCTTCGACATGACAATCGGTGGCCAACCCGCCGGAAGAATTGTTATGGAACTTTTCGCCGATGTTGTCCCTAGGACCGCCGAGAACTTCCGCGCACTTTGCACCGGCGAGAAGGGCATGGGCAGGTCGGGAAAGCCCCTTCATTACAAGGGTTCAAAGTTCCACCGTGTGATTCCAGGATTCATGTGTCAAGGTGGTGATTTCACCGCTGGAAATGGTACTGGCGGTGAATCAATCTACGGTGCTAAATTCGAGGATGAGAACTTTGTGAAGAAGCACACTGGTCCTGGAATTCTTTCGATGGCAAATGCTGGAAAAAACACCAATGGATCACAGTTCTTCATCTGTACTGATAAGACTTCATGGCTTGATGGAAAACATTGTGTTTTTGGTCAAGTTGTGGAAGGTATGGATGTTGTTAAGGCTATTGAGAAAGTTGGATCTAGTTCTGGTACTTGTTCTAAGCCTGTTGTTATTGCTGATTGCGGTCAACTTTAAGTAGTTTCTTTCAATTTTCATGGCATCATCGTCACCTGCATAACATCATAATCTGATCATAGATCTTAGATCTGATCTTCCATCTATCTATGTTTTTGAATTTGTTTTTTTAGGGTTTTTAGGAAAGAGGAAAGTGATGTGTTATTTTTTTTTTCTTCTTATTTTGTCTGTTTTGCGATGATGTTGATGATGATCGTGTTCGTAAAGTCATGGTGATTGTTTCTCTTCTCTAGACAATTGGAAAAATAATGGAAATTTTATCATGAATTATTTTTCTGGGTTTTAAATTTTAGTTTGAGTTTCAGATCTTATTAATTGTTACTTTTATTTTATTTCATTTTTAATGAATAATGCAAATGCTAACTAGTTTTTTTGGATGGAAAAATATTAGGCTAAAATGGAGAAAATGGAGATGTTGTAGATTTTAAATTGGAGGAAAATTAGTTTCCTTTGTAAAGGATTGGAATATAGATTTCCACATAAATTTTTCCATTTTATTTTCTTTGTGAAATCAAACAAGAGAACATGCGGACAATAATTTTTTTGAATATATCAATTTTCCGTGTTAATTACTTGATTATAAATTCTTATAGTCCACCTATTTCAACACAAATTAATAAATTCATAAATTTATTAGTACTAACTACTAAGCAATCCCTCATTTGATAGTTAATAAATAATAAACACTAGAAGGCAACCCAAAGAGACTTAACTTTGAGCCCATTTCTACAGCCAAAACTTATTTAGCTAGAGTCAAAAATAATATATATATATATATATATATATATATATATATATATATATATATATATATATATATATATATATATATATATATATATATATATATATATATATATATATATATATAAAATAATATACTATTATATACTAACATCAGATTCTCCTACCACTACACAGTAGTCACCAAGATTATCAGAGAATTCATAATTTATCTACTGTACAGTATATATTAGAATGGCTCCCTGACTGATCTCTTTACCAACCATAGACAGGGTACTCTACCTGTGGAGGTAATAGATTCATGTCCTTACTATGCTGCTTGTTATAATTCCGAGACCCTGGAATCGCTCCCGTTGCAAGCCTTAAAATCTCGTTCCCTGTTAAACAATAGTGAGTAAATGCCAACCCTCCATCAACCATATCGGACAAATTGGGCAATGAAACTGATTTTGTCACGGTGCTTTTGTTGGATTTGAGGCCACTTTGATCCATATTCAGCACTTTTTCAAGATCAGAATGTTCCATAAACCTTTCAGTGGCTGCTTCCCATGAAAGCTTGTACCGTTGCTCTGGGGTGAGCGGTTCTGGCTCCTTCTCCAATGCTTCCTTCACCCGGGCAACAAAGTCCTCGGATGTATTGTATGTCAAACAATTAGGGAATGACCTAAAGAACTCATTGGATGGATGGTCTGCGCAAACTACAAACTTGCCCATCGCAAGTGCTTCAGCAGTAGCAGTGCAAAGCACGTCACTCACACTGGGATTTATGAAAACCTTGTATCTGCAGCCATGAATATCACAGTCGGGATTAGAAAACTAGGCTTACCAATACTAGCATTCACAATGAACAGTAACTTTTATATCCGAGATTGCACAAGTAAGATGGCCATACCCATGGAGAGAATCGTCAGCATGGTCTCTACCCTTGTGAAAGTTGAGATTAAGATTCAAGTTTTTTGCAGTGCTCTGCACCTCATTTGCATCCTCTCCATTACCAAACACATCCAATTTAAGGGTATTGAGCTCATTCTTGTGCTTTGACAGCAAATCTATCAGTTCACGGTATCCCTTTGCCCAAACCATCTTCCCCAAGAAATAAGCTCCCTTGGAAAAGGCTTGTTCCCCAGAGTCCCTTTCAGAAGCCAGCTTATCTCCAATTTGTAGAAATTTTGGATTAACGCCATGTACATTACATACAATTGACTTTGGAAGATCTTGAGTGGCAGCTGAAAGCCGAAGAACCTGGGCCACACTAACAAACTTTTAGTCTCTAACTAAAACTGAATAATATAATTATAAGAAAAAAAATTGGCTGGTAATAAAACATTGGAACTTCACCTTGTGACAATGCGCCCTAGCCACAAGGTTATTAATATGCTTCACAAAAAAAGCTTGCATAGCCCCATTCTTCTCCCTCTTTATGTACTCAAGATAATTAGTGTGTACGACACCAACAACATGATTGAATTTATCAGTCCATCGTTTACCATGGTGATACCAATTCAAATGCTCTGGTTCTTCAAGGATAGCAATGTCAGCTTCCTTTGAAGAGATGAACTGAGAAGTATCACCTGTCGGAATTATGCTCCGCCTGGATTTTGAAAACTGCAAAGTTACCAGATGTCAAAGCATTGAATAACATGTTTAGCAAAAAGTCCACAATGGAGAATTAACCAAAATCATACCTTTCCAGGGTAAAAGGATATTTTAAAATCGGCTTTGAAACCAACCCTTTCCTCCAGCCAATTTCGAATATAAAGCTCCTGTTCTTCTGGGGATTTGAATATGAGCTTGTTTGGATAAACTAGTTCTTGGTCAGATTTACATAGCCAGGGAACCAACAGAGTAACCTTCTGCTTTTCAGACTTGGATAAATATGCTGCACGAAACAATGGATTCACTGCTGTTCCCGTCATCCAAGGAAGGCTAGCAGTGGTGACAATGGCAACATGCCGTTTCTTGTCGGATGGGTTACGCTTTACAAAGTCCGACCAAAAACCACCATCATAATGATGTCCGGTACTTTGAAGGACACTAGCTACCCTTAAATCAAGTTCATCATTAATATTATCCCCCTCAATCACAGAAGATTCTCCACTGGATATGGAATGCATGAAAAGTTGGTTCTTGCGCTTACTACACAAACTATCCACTATCTTGTCACATATCTCTGCAAGTGTATACAAAACAAGGGTCAAAACATTTTACTCGAAAAAAGTTCAACATGTTCATTGGAAAAGCTGAATTAAAAGTTAATCGTAAAGCAACAAACTGGCATCCCGGTGGGAGCAACTACATGACGACATCCCACTTTGAAGTCCATGTTATCACAATATACCCCTATTGAGATCTCATATGCTTCCTATTTTCACAAGTAAGAAATCTCCATCAACTATTTCAATATACAAAACACACATTTAGAATTTAAGTTAAAACATCATCCTGTCAACTGCATAGGAACCTGGATTTTTTTTAAGCATGCTTTTGTAGCAAGTCAAAAGTAATCACTCTTCATATATAAAGGCAACTTCAAACTCTGGTATATATGCATTCAAAAACTCTGGTATAATGTTTGTGAGACATCACAAGTTTGGGCTCAGGTGTAGTTCATGTGTTGGCCTCACATTGGCATTTTTTGTCACTCCTAGTGATAGCTAGGATACTAAAATACGTTGTTAAGGAATGTGAGGTGCAACTCACAAAAGTTGAAGAAAACAGAGCAACGCTTGGCCTAAATGATTCTATAAATGTAAATAAATAGCAGCCAACAGATCAATATGATACGCTAAAAGGTGTCACAAATTATTGTACAAATACAAAAAAAGCTTGAAAATGCAGATAATATTTAAGATTTAACGAATTTCAGGTCTTTATATATTGTAACAAAAATAAGAAACTATATGTACCTTTTCTAACACCAAGTTGATCCAAAAAGGGTTCAGACTGCCTAACAAAATGTGCCAGGAGTTCAGGTACATCCAATGGTGGTACTTCCTGCAATGATTATGCAACAGCCATGAATATACAGATCTGCAATTTGACTGCATACAGGTAAAGATATAGGATCGACTTAAGAAAAAGAACTAGCATTTAACCTAGCACTAGCAACATGCTCAAACTGTATTCACTACTTCAAAGTAAAAAACATGAAAAGGTTAAGGCGTTAAGCATGACTAAATTATTAATTCTCTGTAACTTGTTCCTTTCTTCCATTAGCCTATTTCTACATGATAGAAGGAGGATTAAATAATGCTTGAATTGATTCAATACAAGTCAAATAATGAGCTACTTCAGAATTAGTCATTTAATCTCTTCAGACCAACGTACTTTTACACAAAAAGCACAATGAATTGCCTGAAAACTATCATACATCTAACATTTTTTTTTTTGAGGAACATACATCTAACATTGATAGTTATAATATTAAATAGTAAAGAAATAAAAGGAGAACAAAGGGAAGAAAAGGGGGAGGAATACTAACCTTGTTATCCTGGGACTCCCACTGAAATGCTTTCTGAAAAATAAACATTAATAAAAACATTATTTATCGGGCAATACATGAGTACAAGACCATCCTATGTATACCAAAGCAAACTTTTCATTGTTACTGAAGATAAGAAATTATGCAACGAATCCATCCTTCTCCTTCAACAAGTGCATTTCTCTCAAAAATCACATGTAAAGCATCCCTTACCATAAATCTTCCCAGGACATATGAATTACTCAATACAATGGAAATTTGGAATGGAAATGTACAATTAACAAAACTGCATAATTGAAAAGAGATTTCCAGACAGAAAAAGCTCACGTCACAATCTAGTTAAGAGGCGTGGTGCTGAAAATATGGAGTACAGAAGTTAAAAGAATTTACATAACCTAGAGAATCTTGTCTGGCGCACAATGATAGAACTCAAACCCATGAGATTCCACCAACCTCAGGGTTGAGGTTGGATAAACAATGACCATTTTAATTCTGCAGTCTGCACAAACAATTCCAACCTTGTACCTAAGAGTTCACACCCTTTCACCCAGTGAAAGATCATGATATATTGGGTATACAATCACTTTTCTGACTAATTATCCCCTTGTCCAAACTGACTAAAGATTTGTCAAAATTTTATACATTATTAAGTCTGTATTCTCTATAAGACTAAAACTCATTACTTATACCCCACAAGAACAATTTTATCAGAACCATTCAGCAATTTTGTCAGAAAGATTATAAACACTCAGTAAACGAGAAACATTTTTATCAGAATCATTCCAATCAGACCAGATCATATCAGGTTCATAACCCTATAAGAACAATAATTATATAATGGTAAGTGGTAACACTCACTAATTATAGTTAAATATAGAAATAACAAACAAGCAACGTGAAATTAAGAAACTAAAATACTTGAATTGAATAAGAGATTTACCAAGCTAGACTTTAGTTTCTCTATAAGCTCACTATTCTTCCACGCACCAAAAATCTCATCGGGAGATTTCTGCACTTCAAAATCTTTCAATTTAGTCTTTAAAACCCTAAGTGGTTCCCAATCTTTAAAGCCTTCTTCTCCTTCTTCTCCTTCAGTTTTCCAATCCCATCGAAAATCCCTAAACCTAGTCCTCTCTCTTCCATTATTCCCAACCCTCACTCTTTCACCTCCTTCAATATCCACCTCCTCAACAATAGCATTCTTAAACGCTGATAAATCAATTCGAATACTCGGCGTCGTTGGTCGACCCCATTTCTCCAAAACCTTCCGACTAAAATCCGGCGTCGAATACGCCCGCCGAAACTCAGACAGCTTCGGTTGTATCCTCTTCACCAAATCAATTTCCACTGGAGAATTGGATCTATTCACCGGAACTGAAAACGGAGAAGCAGAATTAATAAAATTCTCAAGCTCCCTATCAAAAGAAGACGCTAAATTCTTGAAAGAATTAGCCCTATCTTTCATCAACCTTAAATCTGCATCTGCTGAATCCCTTACTTCTCGCCAGCCTTTAGAGATGAAAGAAAACGCGCTTGACGGTGAGCCTCCGGCAACTGTTGCTGGTGACGTTCTCGATGTCGACGAAGATGTTGCAGTTTGTGGGATGAAATTGTTCATGGTGATTTTCCCAAGATTGAATATTGTGGTTACCTCGAAACAGAAATCTAGGGTTTGTGAATTTCGTAAATTTGAGTTAAGTAGATGAGTTGAATTGGTAAGGTAGGAAAGCAGTGAAGAAGAGGAGAGAGAAAAGAGGAAATGTAGATGATGGGCTGACTGCTTATCAAATTGGCGGAAATTTTAACGGTTTTCGTTCCAAGTCCGTGACGCTAACTTGCAGACGTCTCTTGTTATTTGTATAGGCATCGTCAAAATAAAAAGTTAACTAATATAATTTATAGGAAAATTATCTTAAAATTGGAGGATATGTGAAGGGTCGTGTAAGGGCGGGCAAAGGGGTGAGGTGATTAATAAATACAATTAGGTCCTACTACTTTTTAACTAAAATCAATTTATCCGCTTATAAATCATCTTATACTTTAAATATAAAATGGGCCTAAAGTTAGGAGTTTTAAATAACAGCAAGTCTCCTCTCACTGTCATATTATACTCATATGGTTTTGTAATTCTTAATTGGTGAAGTTTATGCACCCTACATTCACTATCAGTTTAGCCAATTTAACATTGGTTCGACCAATTTTATAACTTGGATCCTATTTTGTTTTTTTTTTTTTTTTGAGATGGATCCTATTTTGTTTGATGGATCTAAATTTGGGTTGAGATTAGTAATGTCTAAAAAATTACCTCCTTTGTTTACATATTTTTCTTATAAGTAATTTTTTTGAATATTAGTGCTCAATATGGACTTAAAATGATTCTTTTCCATTGACAATGTTATTTGGAAAATTATTTCTAATATTGCGCCGTAGAGAAACTTAATTTTCCTTCTACTATTCACGTAGGATAGTAACAGTCTAACAGATAATTTATTAATAAAACTTTTTTTAGCAAATCGCCATCTTAAATAGCGGTTGAAATGAATATTTATAATAAAGCGCTTTCTAAAAACACGATTTGATACAAATGATGAAAAAAAATTCTAAACACCAAACCGCCATCTGAAATGGCGGTTTACGTTTTGCAATAATTTTGAGATTTACCTCATCTCAAAATTCAAACATAAATAATGCGTAGGTATTATTCCTTCATAGAACTTCCTTTGCTTCAATAATTAGCGCTTATGGTGTTGAACTATAAGGTTGTGCCCTACATATTCAGTGATTTTGTAAAATTACCAAATCGCCATCTGCGATGACAATTTGCTCAGAATATTTTTTTGAAAAATCTGTCTGACGTGGACGGTAGAGTGAGAATTATTTTTCCTTGCAATGCAAATTGAAACTTATGTTTTGATTTTGCAATATTTAAAGAATAGACTCACTTCAACTTCATATTAATTTATGTTAAAAAAAATTCATAGGAAATCTTAATAGAATTGCCGCAATATATATTTTCTAAAGATCAATATTCCATAATCTTTATAAACCCACAAATAGAGTATTTTGATTTTAAAGTTTGTATTAAAATTTGTGAATGAAATGAATTGAAGAACAAAAAGAAACAATTTTTATACTCTAACCTATATATTCTTATGATTTTGTGTGCAGGGATTAAATAATTATATTTATTTTAAATAAATTGCAGTCCCTTTGCCACAATGCAAGTGTCTCATTTACGCTTGCATTGTGATTGGATAGTATTACTTTTGCCATAAATTTGTAGAGTAATTAATTAATAATTAATAAAGGTATATTTTTATTAAATTTATTTAATTACCTTTTAACTAATTGAGACATTGATATCGAAGCCAAGTTCATAATATTGTCGTCATTTAAGTTACACATAAAGCTAAATTTATCAATATAATCATCATCTGAATCTGGATACAAATTACGTAACTCAATAAACTAAATTAAAATTTTGAATTTAATCAAAATAAGGTGGATTTCAAACAAAGTTTATTTTTCTCGTTTACTGAAAATAGATTTAAAAGTCAAGTCTAATTCAAGAGTTTGAAATTTACTCAAAATCATTTTTGGACGGAATAACTTTTTGAGTTAAATAAATCTAATTCAAAGTAGATTTAGATGTTTGGTCAAACTTCTTCAATCAAGCTAAAATCATTCTACCAAGCTCCATCATCATCAAAACCACAAAATTATGCTAAACACCATTAAAACCACTCAAAATCAATATAAAAAACCAAAATGATAGTAAGGTGACACAAATGTTTCAAAATAAGCATAAATGACTACCATAACCATTAACCACGATAAAAGAGTATAAGATCATGAGAATAAGCATATTTGCAAACAATTGCACTTGTCAATCTGAACTTACGTGCAAAAAAACTCGAACAAAATTAAAGTGGAGCATAATATTGAGACGAAGAGACTATGAGTAGTGATATTGTCTAAATGTAAATGGCACAAAAGGATAAGGGTGTTTGGCAATTGACTGTTGAATGTTGGCTTTTTTAGTTGGCTTGTTTGACCAATTTGAAATGTTGGTTGTTTTTGTTGGCTTTTTAAGCTAGCTGAAAAAAACTAGTTGTTTATGTAGATGTTTGGTAAATTTAGGTATTGACAATTGATTGTTTATTAGAGAAAAGGTTGGTTAATAAGTCAAAAATCAATCAATAAAGCTAACTGGAATAGCTTTTGTTTTGGTTTAAAGGTTGACTTTTCAACTGGCTTAAAAGCCATTTAGCAAATATTTTTGGGAAAATATCATTGGTGCCTCTGAGGTATGCGTTATTCTCAATGGTGTATAAACTTATTTTTTTTCCAATGGCACCCCTGACGTTTAGGTTTAATAACAACCGTGACCTTTTTAAGTTTTTTCCGTTAAAAATCCGTTAAGTTTTCGAAATTAACCTAACTAGTGTTAGTTTTTTCTTCTTCTTCTTCTTCTTCTTCACTACTCCTTCCATGGTTGCCTTCCATGGCTGCCCTTTCTTCAAAACTCAGAAAAATCCCTTAATGTCCTTTCTTCCGCAATTTCAAATATGACTCATATATAGATCTTTAGTCCCTATTTTCTCATATTTCCCCAATTAAATCGCACAAAGACACAATGATAAGAAAATAATCCAACCAACTCAATTCCATCGCAAACTCAAGGGCAGAGAGGCAGAGGAGTACT